>ML790679.1:445070-486496 GCA_009831015.1 Picea engelmannii | reverse complement strand
TCCTCTCAACCTCTCTCTAGGGAAATGGAATAGGCTTATGATGGAGGAAAAAGGCAAAAATGGGAAATTCTGATGCAAACCTTACAAGGTGGCTGCAATTATTTGGGGCAAGGAGGGTATGTGAAATGGGTAGAGTTTCACTTTTCTTATTCTTGGATTTGGAATGAGATGCCAACACCTCCTTTTGTATGAAAAAAGGATGGTTATTCGGTTGTGTGACGGGCTCTAGGCGGTGGGACAGTTGGGAAACTACCCAATAGTCTGCAATCTCAATGAATTCCTTGCAACTTTTTAATTTTTGCAACTTTTGCGAGTATACGTGGGATGTAGTCATGCATATAGCGTATGTATGTGGGATGTAGTGGTGCAACAAGCGTGTGTACGTAGGCAGTAGTGGTGTAGGGCACGTACATCTTCAAAAATATATTTTTTAAGAAGAGTTGCTCAGTGATGGCTTGGAAGAAATAGCAAGTAAGAGGGCCAAATATCAGGTATGCATGTATGGAGAAATTTAGGGTTATAACAGGCAATCAGGGAGCAGTTGGAGAAAATTCAGACACAATATAAGGTTTGACATGACAAGCACAAGGTTGATCATTAGTTCTAGGTCGAAGACCAAGTATGGATTCACATTAGCAAGGAACGGTTGAAGGTTGAAGGCAAGAAACTCAATACTTTCCCATGCCAATGCACCAATGCCTTTTGTTTAGACCTTCCACCTTATATGCATAGTTACTCAGTTGTAAACGTTGAAAACATGAAACTGTTTGAGCCTCTAATGATCATGGATCAAGGTGAGGAAGTTTCAATACCTTTAGTTGATGAGTTTGGTCCTGAGTACTTGGATGAGTTGAAGGAAGATATCATCCTGGATAGGAGAATGAAGACTTCACTCAGGGGTGATGTCAATTATCTTTGAGTGAGATTAAAGGGCACACATATAAGAAAGGAAAAATTGATTGAGAAATATAAAGTGAGGGAACTCTTCCCTCTCTTACCTATTCATTGATAAAGGCTTTTGGTTGTCCAAAATATCTCAATGGGAAGTCATGATCTGAAAGGATCCAAGAGGATCTAGGAATGACCCAGAATTCTCAGAAGTATCCCAAGAGGCTCAGAGTGGCCTCAACAAATGGAAAAAGGGAAAACATTCAAACTCCTCAAAACTCAGCAAAATTGGCACCATTGCAAATATCGTGTCGCAATATTTCCAACAGCGTGAACAGTTTGTCAAACAGAGTCCGGATGAAGAAGTTATGGCCAGTCAAATTTTGGTCAACTAGGTCAAGTCAATCAAGGGACACATCAACATCTGTACTATTGACATCATCATAATGTCAGTATCTTTCTGGAAAGGGTGATGTTAGTGCCATGTGGGAAGATGATTGTGTATCATGTAGCCAATAGGAAGGTGCCACATGGCCCAATATGGAGGTGCCATGTGGCACCCTCCATTTTCCTAATGAGGGATAGAATCCAAATGGTCAAAACAATTTGATCGATCGCTGGACTGGACGATGCCAGATCCAGTGGATGGATTTAAATAGCGATCAATATATATATATCTATGTGTGTGTGTGTGTGTTTGTGTAAACGATGGAGCCGATGGCGAGTACCGACCGACCGAGACCATTTCCGGCGGTCGGTCCGACGGACCACTGCCAAATTTTTCATATGGTTATAACGTCAACCAAAAAGGGGGTATGGGAGGATTCAAACCTAGGACCTCTGTGAAGCAACCACCAAATTATCCCTCCGCCAACCGGTTGGCCTAACAGTCTGTGTTGTTATGTCCATCGGGCTTTAACCTTTTAAATTCAACTTTTTCTAGTTTCGGGGTAGGGCACTAGGGTATGGTCAGGCACGAGTTACGATGCAAAGGGTGTAGTAATTAATGCAGGTTACAGGAACGCAAACCAGATGAGAATTTTGATGGACCTGGAGGTGCTAGTGTCAGATTGAAGCGTGAAGACAATCATTTTTGGGTAATTTGATGCCATGAATTCAATGGCACTTTTTCATTTTCTGATCTTAGAAAATCTTCTGCAGGTCATTTCCATAATGAGGTATACTTATGTATTTTTCCAAATTCTTTTGCGGAGTTAATGAAAATTCCTACCCATTTGAGAGTAGGACCCGGAGACGTAGTCCATCCATGGATGAACTCTGTTATCAAGATTTTTCTTTCAGATTGAAGCTTAGGTCTCCTTCTTTCTGAGCTTTATTCTTTATGGTACATTTTAATTTCTTCTCATTTAATGCAATTATTTTATGAGTCATAATGATGAAAAGATCCCAGATCAGGGGGAGTTCTGCTGATCCAGATTATTTTTGGCACAAAATGAGAGCAGAGATATAATAAATAAATGTAAAGAGATATCTTGGATATCCAATAATATAACATAAATGTATTAGAGATGAAACCATAAACACAGAGATACAATAATACACAATTTTCTATTAATGAGTGAAAATGTACAAAGACTGTAAAAAAGCTTATCTCTAAGAAGAGATGTGTCTACTACTCACATTAGAAAGAAGATAATTTTACAATGAGGCTCCAAAGGCCCTTTTATCATAAATAAAATCCAAAACCCTAACCCCGGAAGATGAAAAACAAACAATGTGTGGACCCTGTTTTGGGTAGTTTGGTGTATCAACTTTGTGAGGGCGTAACTTTGGCATACGATATCCATTTGGGGCACACGATAGCTCGTTGGAAAGGTATCATAGAGGATATTATTTTTGGGGATCAATCAGAGCCTTCGGCTATTATTAAGAAGCTCGATCCCAAAAAACCTTCATTTAGGCCCTCAAAATGGCCCCATAAGTTAAAAACTGCTAAAAATAGTAAATTACCAAAATTGTTAGAAAACTATTTTGAGCCAGATGGAAAAGGTGGGTGGCCAACCATATCCATATGGATCAATCGTCCCTCCTTAGGAATAAATCATCTCCACTGCGTTGAGTTCTTGGGGGAGAGGGGAAAGCAATTGAATCTCGGTGCTTTGCTTGCCTTGCTGGAGACGTTGCGTTGTGGAAGGATGTCATGAACCTATTGTTGGAGGGGTTTAATTTGTTCAACCAGTCAAGCTACATGAGATTTCTGGGTGCATAATGAATCTTTGTGATTTGATGCATTCTTGTCGACCTGATTTTGTTGGATAGAAGGTGCTTGGTTCGAGGCTGTAGCGGTCACAATATCCTTTTGTTCACCTTTTGAACAGATTGTGAAGAACCTAAATTTTGTAGTATGAGATACTACCTTGCGGAATTGTTAAGGTGGGAGATTAGTAGGAACTACCTCTGGTATCCTGTAGATATGACCCCTCAAAGTAACAATGACACTACGGGGTCGAGACTCATAGATAGGATAGCACTTCCACATATATGGTTGGCCCAAGAGAAAATCATAGACATCTATTAGGGAAACATCACATAATACCTCATCCTTGAAGGGCTGGATGTCGTATGAAAATTGGCACTGCTGGCTGACATGAAGATCTCGTCCCTGGCGAAGCCACCGAATGTTGTATGGTTGCAAGTGTGGTGTTGTCTACAATACCAATTGTTTGACGACCTTTGTTGAGATGAGGTTCTTATGGCTTTCGCTATCAACAATGAAATACAGTGGGGTCCCCTTCACCCACATCTGTGAATGAAAAATGATCTCCCCCTCATCAGGATCTGTGGGTTCTTCTGGTTGAATTGTTGTGGCCACGACAATAGAAGCGGGGTCTACATCGATGATTTGTCTTCTATCAATATTTTCTGAATCAAATTCGGAATTAGGGTTCAGATCCTTGTCTTTGATCTTAGCCACCAATGACTATTTTAGTGACATTCATAAGTGTTGTGCTAGGGGATTTTGTGGAAATTGCACCATTTTTTGGTATCCTTCTTTGTCTTTCATTGACCCTTATTTTCTTGTGGCTTGGACTGGTTTTCGAGAGACTATTTTTTAGGTTCATCTTTATCATACTTTGGTTCTTGCGGATTTGCAGACCCAAACTCCCATTTTTTTTGGTGCTTAAATTTCTGCACGATTTTAACATCATATCGATAAGAAACACCGAGTGATGAGATGTCCAGAAAATCCATTTCAGTTTGGATGTATCTATGTAGAGCCTCACAGTATTTCAGAACCAAATTTTGTTCAGAGTCTTTGATACCCATCTTGGTGCGCAAGGTATGGAATGTATTGGTGAACTCCAGAACTGCTTGGCCCCTCTCTTGTCACAGTGTGGTACTTTACCGCATCCACAAAAAAATCCCAAGTGGGATTGACTCCATATATTCTAGACTCCTTTGTGGAAATTTTCTCCCAGTAATTTTCCCACCAATGTTTGGCATGGGGAAGAGCCTTAAGGAGTGCAAAGGTGATCTTTTCCTTGTCGGAGAAATTATGAACAGAGAAATAACCTTCTAGAAGATTTAACCATTTTTCTAGGGAATCTGCATCTATCTGTCCTTCAAATATGGGAATATAAAAATTAAATTGTACCTTGAAATGCGAGGTGCCTCCAAAGTGGTCTCTTGATGAAGACGCACCTGTTTTTATCGACATACATTGAAATATGTGGGAAACATTCTCCATCATTTCATCCCTCTGTCACGTGAGAGCTTGGTCAAGCAACATATTAATAGAATCCCTGCTCTGTCATTTTTGTTTTCTTCCACCATGGAGGGTTTATTGGGCGTGCGAGAGTGATTTTCCTCAAGAGAGACAAGCTCGAGACCCAAATTTCTATACTCGGACCTCATCGGGGAAATGCACTGAAAAACGATCAAGAACAACTTGCTCTGATACCACTGATCCAGATTATTTTCGACATGAAATGAGAGCAGAGATATAATAAAGAAATGTACATAGATATCTCAGATATCAAATAATATAACATAAATGTATTTGAGATGAAACCATAAACACAAAAATACAGTAATACACAATTTTCTATTAATGAGCGAAAATGTACAAAGACTGTAAAAATACAGAGTGAAAGACTTGCTAGAATGGTGGTAGCTTATCTCTGAGAAGAGATGTGTCCACTACTCACATTCGAAGGAAGATGATTTTACAATGAGGATACAAAAGTATTTTTAGCACACATAAAATCCAAAACCCTAACTCTTGAAGATGAAAAGCCAACAGTTTTGTGGACCCCGTTTTGGGTAGTTTGGTATATCAACTTTCCGGGTGCATAACTTTGTCATGCGATCTCTGTTTTGGGCACACGATAGATAGTTCGAAAGGTATCATCGAGGAGATTAATTTTTGGGGATCAATCAAATCCTTCGACTATAATTAAGAAGATCGATCCTGAAAAACCTTCATTTAGGCCCTCAAAATTTAACTGAAAGTTAAAAACTGCTAAAAATAGTAAATTGCCAAAATTGCCAAAAAACTATTTTGAGTCAAATGGAAAAGGTGGGTGGCCACCGATATCCACCTAGATCACATGATTATAAGTCCAATTTAGTGCCTTGTTTTTTATTGGTCTTGTGGGTTACTTATCTCCTATTCAACATTAGATTCATTCTTTTTCTATGGCATACAAGTTACCTTTTCATATTTTAACTCCTCATAACTACTTTACTTGGAAATTTGTAATAGTTTTTTTATTACAGAGTAAAGGTATATACAGGGTTACTATCGATACATAAATTTCACCCACAAAAAATATCAAAAAACCTAAATGGCATAATCGTTGCGATGAAGCATTAGGTTTAATATGCTTATCTGTTTTTCCAGAACTATTCTTCCATCTTGAAGGCATAGATACTCCTCATGCAACATGGAAGCAACTTGAAGAACTATTTAGTAAAATAGATGAAATTCATGGTCATCAATTGGAAAATGAATTAATCATTCCCAATCCTAATAATTTTCATATTATTCAAGTTTTTTTTTCAAGTTCAAATCCCTTCGGCTTCAATTAAAGGATTGTAATATTGACAAAAAGGATGAGCAACTTGTTTTGTTGGTACACTCTAAGTTAGGTGAGCCCTATTTAATCTTTGTTTCCACATTTTATTCAACTAGGGATGCCACCAGGCCAAATTTTGTATTGGTTACTTTTGATGATTTTGATGAAATACTTACTCATGCAGAGGATAAACTCATTCAAATGGGTTCTCTTGGATCCAAAAATTCTAAGTCTCAGGATCTTGTATCCCTCAAGGATACAACATAAAAAGACATCTAAATGGAAAATAACACAAAGTACAAGGGATTTCAACTCTTCAAATTAGTCACTTAAGAATGATTTTAAAGGAAATAAAAGTCCTCTTAAATGTGGCTTTTGTGGAAAAGAAGGTCATCCAAAATCTCGTTTATTCAAAAAATTGGTTTTCTTGTCTTCAAAAATTAAGAAACAAAATTTAAATATCAATCCATCTAATTCTAGAAATGATGTATGAAATGATAAAGCTCTCTCTGCTACTGTAAAATACTCCCCACCTGAATGGATATTTGATTCTTGAGAAACTCATCACATGGTTGCACATAAGGATTTGTTTGCTTCCATTAATTCATTCAATACATAACATAATTATATGGGAAACTATTCACCTTTGGTTGTTCATGGAAAAGGGTCCATTGAGATGATAGATGGAACCATCAACAATGTTCTATATGTTCTGAATATTTCAACTAATTTTCTCTCAATTTATCAGATTGCAAATTATGATTTAGGGAGGACAATCTCGTTTACTCTCGATTATGTTATTGTTCGTGAAATTGAGGATCCCTCACAGATTATTTCCATGGGGAAAGGGTATCATTATGCAATTTTGTACTCATTTTCTCATTATGTGCAAGAGGGACTACCAATATATTACTTTGTCACTCAAATGAGATAAGTAAATTATGTCATGAGAGATTTGGTCACTTAAACTATCGCTATCTTCAACAACTAAGTAAGAAAAATATGGTCACTGATGTTACACCCATCTCCTTTGTTGTTGGTGTTTGTGCCAGGTGTGCTCTTGGAAAAAATCCTCAAGAAAATTTTGATAAAGGAAAATCTGGGAGAGCTTCAGAAGCTCTTCAACTTGTTCACAATGATGTTGCATTTCCTTTACCTACTTTTTGTTTTCAAGGAGCTTGTTATTTTCTTACATTCATTGATGACTACTCTAGACACACTTGGGTCTATTTTTCAAAGAACAAAAGTGAGGTGTTTGACAATTTTATTATGTTCAAATCCTTAGCTGAAAATAACTCTAGAATGTCTATCAAATGATTACGGACAGGTAATGGTCGTGAATATGTCAACCACAAATTTGAAGAGTATTGTGTCACTGAAGGAATTCAATTGCAACATTTTATGCCATATTTTCCAAAATAAAATGGTGTTGCTGAAAGAAAAAATTGTACCTTGAAGGGGATGGCCAGTTGAATGATCCATTTTGAAGGTATTACACCACACTTTTGGTTTGAAGCCATTAATTGTGACAACTATGTTTAAAATCACACACCTCAAAAATTTGTCTAAGGGGTGACCCCTGAAGAATCTTGGAGTGGACATAAACCTTTTGTAAGCCATCTCAGAGTCTTTGGTTGTAATGCTTGGGCCCACATTCCCAAAGAAAAACATAAGGAAATGGGAATACAAATTAAATCTTGAATATGTTTTGGATACCCTAATGATGTTAAAAGGGATAGATTACTTGATCCCGACACACATGAGTTGATCGTCAGTAGGAGTGTTCGACTTGATGAATGTTCGCCTCAACATATTAGATCTTTGTATGATTTTCCTTCTTTTGAATTGACTGCACTAGCTAATAATTTTTCTATTTAAGAACAATGTAATGAATTACTTCCATCACTTCCTAATTTGGGTCAAAGAAGAACTGGGTCCTCTCTTCAAAGAACTCCTCGAGTATGCATGGATAGTTCTTCATATACAAAGGATTTTAATAAATCTCATGGTATTATAGAATGGGACACAACTATGGAAGATGAGTATAATTACTTGTTAACATTTTTCACTTGGGACTTGGTCCCTCTTCCAAAAGGAATAAAATTGGTTTGGTGCAAGTGGGTATATCGAACCAAGTATGCAATAGATGGTACCATTGTTATAGGAATTTTTTCCACACTCAATGCATCATGCTTTGGTGGCCTTCCCTTTCCCTCTATAGACTCAATTCCCCTATTTTCTCAATCCAAAGTCAAAAATTAAAATTTTTGTGCATATACGCGGGCTATAGTTAGACATCCTGCGTATATGCAGGTTGCTTCGTTACAACCCATGCACAACGAGTTTTGTTCTCAAAATTAAAAATATTTCAGGTTTCCCATGCCAAGTCGCGGGATCCATACTCTTTGGCCTTCCATATGCTGGAAACACGATGATTCGACCCTTCAATTCCCTTTTAAGGCTATAAATTGAACCATATATAATCCTTGAAGAAGAGAGAAAAAGTTGAGAGAAAATACACTCTCGAGAAATTTCACCTCATATTGAGTCTACATCCCTTTTTCCTTTAAGTCTGAACTTCTCTTGTGTTCAACCCCCAAGATCTTCCTATTTTCAGAAGGAGGAACCCAATTACTCCTAAAACTTATGAGCTTTCCTTGTGGAGGATTGAAGTGGTGAAAGCCTAGGTGGAGGGACTTAGTTTCTTGGTTATGTCAAGTGTTGCTACATACAGTTGTCACCTATGTACTTTTGTTGAATATATTAATAGAAATACTCTTTTTTCTTCCAATTATTTGTTACAAATATTTTTTTTGTTCTCCATGGGTTAATTTGTCATACATATTGATGGAATATGCTAGTTTATATTGATGGAATATGCTAGTTTATATGATAAAAATTTATATATTTTCATATTCTTGTGTATATTGAATGTTGAGGACAAGTTGTAGGTATCAAGAATTAAATTGGGAGCTCCTCAATGTTCTCCTACAGATGTATGGAAGAGGTATACTTTAATCCTTTCTTTTGCTGGCATTTCCATTTATATAGCATATGTGATATTGGAGTTTATTTCTGGGTGTCATTTTGTCTTTTGTTGTCTTACCCCAAGCCATAGAGAGTTATTCCTCATAATAGAATTGACAACTCCACTAGGGAGTCGCCAATTCTACCAGTGACAATATATACCTTCCAGAGGCACAAATGGTCTAAAAAGTGGTGGAAATCCATAATATCCTGAAAAAACCACTTCAAACCAAGTATGACACTACATGATTGGTCGATATGTTTTCAAAAATAGGAAAAATAGGGTGAAAACTATACAAAGTGGGTAAAATGTTTCTAGAAATAGTAAAAATAACAAGTTTTACCATGTCATTTTGAGTTTTTTACCTACATAGTTCATTTGAGGCCATTTCACCGACGATCTTCTAGTGATGATTTTGGGAGCTATAGTCAACGAAATTGGAAACCGTCTATACCAAGTAAGTTCCCATCCCGTGCTCTTCCATTTAGTTTAAATTTTAAATTTAGTCTTCAATTTTTTAGTTTTGGAGGCCGTAAAGTGGGAAAATGGTTGTACACAGGCTATAGTTCATTAGGCTTTGTATATGACCCCATATATGTGGGAAAAGAGAATCTTTCCCATGTATATCAATTCCTATATGCGAGTGTTAAAATGGTAGCCCATGCACAACTTCGTGAACATAATTTTTAAGAAGAATGACTAAAAAAAATGATGTTTCCTTTACAGGATGGTGATTGAATGGAGGGGAAGAGAGAATGAGGATCTTGATGCTATATTAGAAAGAGATATGAGGGCCCAAAAAACATTGCAAATATATGGGCTCTATAAGTTTTGGTCCATAAAAGGAATGAGGCAAAAAATGAGGCTTATCCAAACATTGATAAACTACTATGATATGGAGATGAAGGCTTTCAATCTCGATGGGAAACAATTGAGAATTGAGGTGGATGATATTTATTTCATTATAGGTTTTTCTCACTGGAGCGAGATGGTAAATAACAAGGCTGAAGGGGATAGAGGTGGGATTACTATAGAAGAGTACATCTCCACCTACTGTGTCGCATATACAAAGAAAGTGGAGAGCCAACTCCCTGTTAGGGAAATTGAGAACCTGATCCTGAATATTATCATCATAGTTGTCAATAGGATATCAAAATTTACTGCATTACATCAGGAATCAAGGTCGATTATGTTTTATGTTGTGGAGTGTTTGAGACCCATAGTTTATGATTGGAGTGCCTCGTTGTTGGCCAACATGAAGAGTCAACTTACTAACTGCAAACTTGTGAGGATGAGAAACTTTGGGTTTTCCTCCATTATTTAGTTTTTTCTTCAAGAGGGTTCCAACGCTTAGTCCTAGAGTGGAATTCCTTCCACATGGTCTATGTGATCCATCCATGACTTGGTGGATCAAGGTGATGAGGTGGTTGGGAGGTGTTACGATGCTAACCCCCTACAATTATGAGTTCTTTCACTAGTGGCGATGATAGATTATTTCCATCAATGACTATCCCTACGAGGGGATTGACTACTTAGGGGATTGTTGCATGCCATTACCAGCAGGATCTTCCTTTGGGGACATTGGTAAAAATTTTAATTTTTGTATGTTTCATTTTTAAGTGTTTATTTATTTATTTGAGAAGTGCAAAACAAAAACAAAAATATTTTTTGTATGGTATCACATACTAACGTTTATCCTCCTTATGCAGATGTAGGTCCAATACGACCAGATGGATACCCATGACATCAACGTAGGGGCTAAGGGGAGAATATGATAGGCCGAGATTATGAGCGAGTGCTTCAGAATGTGCACGGAAACCTATCATGTCTGATGCATAATATTCCTATTGTCCAGATCGAGGATCTTCCTGACACTATGCAAAGGCAAGTTGTAGGTGTACCCTCTGCATGGGGGAGACTCTTTCAACATATAGGTAACGCTATAGTTTTCTATCATGATACACACCCAGAACCTTAGGATTATATGCCATGATCATTTGATGTATTGTCCTAAATGTTTTAAAGGCTGCAAGCCTAATTTTGTACTATGATACCATATTTTTTGAACTTGATGAATGAAATACAAGATTTTTTTCTCTTCGGCTTTACTTATGTATATTACAATGGATGAATGTATGAATGTGTGTTTCCTTTGCTTAGTTATGTAACAAATTCCAATCTAAAACTTAATTAGAATATGCATCAGATACTTGATTAGAAATTCTATGGACATGATTATAAGTAATGAAATCAAAATATTGTTCCAAAACTTGTACCCGAATGAATCATCAGAGTATCGTAGAATCCCTAACCCGATACATGTCGTTCAATTGACACAAAACTAAATGGGAATCTAGACCAACCTATAGATATCGAACAACATGTGAAATTTCGTCACATAATAGCTCAATGATGGCTCTATACTCAGTTGCATTGTTCATCAATGGATCTAGAAAAATGCCTCCTAAAGACACTAGTTGTTCGTCAAGTGAATAGATAACCAAAGGGGTGGAAGCTACATTCCAAGTATGACGAATGACACCATCAGTGAATCCTAAGAACACCAATGATTCCATTGACATTTTCCAACCAAGGGGAAACTCAATAAGCAAGAAGGCGACACAAAAGGACCAGAGAAAACTATATACACTAAAGTACAATAGTATACAAAGCCCAGTCTCGAGTTGGAGGGATCAAGCATAATACTTCTTGAGATAGAGCCCATTTTTGGGCTCCTTAAACATGTTCCCTTCATAATCCTCTAACTCATAAGATCCTTTTTCTAGGACATGTCTCACTATATAAGGACCGTGCCACATGGGGTTGAACTTTCCTGCCCCTATAGGTTCTCTATCTTGGTCATGAAGAATGACCAAGTCACCCTCAACGTACTGTTGGGGATGGAAAAATTTATCATACTGAACCTTAACACGATGCTTATTCTCCTCGATGGATAGAGTGGCATCTCAACGTTTCTCATCAATTTTCTCTAAGCGTACAAGGATTTATTCAAGATCATTCGTGTCAGGTAGGAGATTAATTTCTAAATTAAGAGAGGGGATCTCACATTCAATGGGAAGGACCAACTCCACTGTGTGAACTAACTGGTAAGGTGAATAACCTGTGGAAGTATTTATTGTATTTCAGTATGACCATAGAGTAGGTAAAATCATCACGTTCCAGTTACATTTACTCTCCTTGACAGTTTTTTGTAAAATGGCTTTAAGAGATTTATTCACAGCCTCAACTTGGCCATTTTCCTGGGGATAGTAGGACAATGAATGATCTTTCTTGAACCCTATTTTTAATTCCAACTCTATCATCATCATGTTTTGAAAGAGACTACCATGGTTAGTGAGAATATCCTTCGAAATTCCAAACCGAGCTATAATCTGATTGAATATGAAATGTGTTGCAGTCTCACCGTCAGATTTTACTATAGGCATGGCCTCACACCACTTGGTAAAATAATCCATGACCGCAATAATGTGATGGTGCCCCCCAATTGAGGCTGGGTTGCAATCCATGAAATCCACCCCCCACTTGGTGAAGGGACTAACAATAATGACTAGGTGTAAAAGGCAGGCTACCAATGCATCTTACGAGTGAACACCTTGTTACACATTATTTTGGTCACTTTGATGATGACCCCATAGGCATGTGTTTAGGGTTCCAAAACAATATTTCACATGAGGAAAATTGTTGAGTTCTTCCCCTACAAGGCACATTTTTAGAATGACGTCGCAGGCTGACAGTGGTACACAGTGCGGGAATCAAGGATTTACGCAGGCTGCTCTATGCCTGGCCTGTGGGATTTTCGCATGCTGCTATATAGGCAGGGTGTGGTGGCACTTGAAGCTAAGAAAATCAAGAATTTTCACGAAGTTTCTAGAAGAAGAATCTTCTATAATGTGAGGTGGTGTCCGTATGGTTGTGATCTTACTGGATTTTCTGATTTGGTGGGATCAACCTCATCCTAGTAACCACTTCATATTCTCCTATATAATAATGGATTTCTCATGGAAAAGGTTAAGCAAGGTTAAGCAAGATTGAGTAAAGAATACACTGAAGACTATGTGAAGAATCCTGATACAATTGATGCTTGAGGCCTCCATTTGTCCATCAAGCCTTGTGGATTATCTTCATGCAAATTTGGAGCAAGTGTATGTGTGTGATGTGTGTGTTGGAACAAAGGACCACCGAAAGGGAACTTGCAACATCAAGGAAATCCGATTGTATCTTCCAGTTTTACTTAATATGATACGACGACATGTTTCTTTCCCATAAAATCAGTATTATTTTATTACATGACTCCTTGATCACATGTTTAGGTTTCCATTGAATATATAATTGCTTCTTTCTCTTTGGTTGGTTTGTGTCATTGCAGATCTGATCTCAAAAGAGCACCGAAGCGAAGCAGGAACAACATAGATATAAGGAAGCGATATATAAAGGTATGCCATACACTCCTTCTTTGATGATAAATTCAATGGTAGTAACCTAGGGAAAGCGTAATGTCCTGTTTTTTTTTGTTCTAGATCCAGGTGGATCTAGGGAGATTAGTTTATGTCTGCATTCACTGATTTATCAAATAACAAAATTGGCGTCCATGCTGGGGATAGAACTTGATTGTGGTTTTTTGTTGGCCATTTTCTCTTTACCTATTCTTTTCATTTGAAATCAGTCTCTCAGTCAGTGGGAGATCCATTCAAACTCTCTAGACTTAAAAATCCACTTACATCCTTTTCCCTTTTCTCTGAATTTCCTTATTTACAAACACCTCCGCACTCTACCTTATACATAGCCTACGAAAACCTCTAATTTCTGCACTTTGATTGTTTGCTTCAGTGCGGGATTTCCGCACCCTATCCGTTTCTAGCCTGCAGAAACCATTAATTTATGCACTGTGATACGTTATCAGCCTGCGACGACGTCTGTGAAATTTTTTGAGTTGGGTCTTAGCCTTTGTTGATGCCCAGTTTTTTCTTTAGCCAACTGGAAAGGATTTTTAATACCAACATGTGACTTTTTTTTAACATTTGACTTGTTGTTGATTGGTTTTCAGAGATCGAACACCTCTCTTAGTCGTTTTCCATTTTCCATTTTTTACTTTTAACAACAAGGGTATAATCTCTAAGCTTATATCTGAGTGCTTGTTTGATTAAAAATCTTGGACTGGATTTGAAATTTTGGATTGATTACGTATTCTGGATTTCTTGATTATTGAGAAGTTGTCTCTTCATTTGCATTTGAGGAAATACTTTCTCATCATTTTTTATTTTTTGTCTTCATTGAAAGTTCGATTTGGGTGCTTGTTGAAGGTATGATTTTATTCTATTTCTTGTCTTTTCTCTACCATGCCCTTGGTCTGGTCTTAGAAAGGAAAAATTTGAAGTTATCCATTCATTTGAATAAAAATATATAAGAAAATTTATTGCATTTAAGAGAAGAGAACATTGAAGAACTTCATTGTTTATTGGTTGTTTGAAATTGTGTTCATTTAAAGAAAAAGGAAGTATATTTCGTAGTTTACATTATTATGGAAACACCTTCTCCCTGTTGTAGATAGAATTCATTGAACAAAAATTTTCATCATTCATTTCTATTTGCATATTGTTTGGTCAAGGTCTTACACCAACATTAACTAGGCTAGAGCTTTGGAATAGGTAGTGAGACACACTCTCCAAAGAACAAAACACAAAATAGAATCTTGTGATAAGGAGTGTAAAATTCCATTTGCAACATTTTGTCCTGGGAAACACTTCTCTCACAAGGGTCAAACTCGAGGTCGCATTGAGATTAGTAGAGTTACTCACCCTGCTTTCTTGGTCTTGGTGTAGAGATTGTGCGTATTATGGGGGTCGCTTGAAGATATACCCAAAATGATGAGTGGAATCCTCTCAAGTTGATTTCAAGCTAGATACCCTGCCCTTGCACATGGATCGGACTGTCGATTGTCTCCCCATGCATCATTGTTGTTTTTGGTAGCCTTAGTTTCCTATCTTCTTAGGTTCTTACACAAGGTGACTGTGGAGGGGCAGGTATTCACGGTACCTAAAATTGACGTTGGCCAGACTCACTCGGGCTCCTTGGAGGGTATACCCACGATTATGTGTGGGATCTTGCACCAGGGTGTATGTCTATTAAGCAGGTCATCAACGTAACTTTTCCACCCTAGCCCAACCCCTTCTTGTCTTGACTTCACGACGTTGGATTTCATCACCAACTAGTGACTTCGGAACAAGAAGGTTTTGTTTGCTTGTTTTTTATTCCTATATTCTACTAGCGAGTGCTTTTTTTTATGTAGTTGGCCATAGATTTTTTCCGTAAAATTTTCCGTTTGGCCAACATTGACCCTCCACACCATTCACGTAGGATGAAAGAACTACCTATTGAAGATCTAGATGTTTCCCAACCCTTGCTCCCTAATCCACTGGAGGACTCTCCTCAACAGAGTGAGATCTAGGACCACATACCTTCACCAGTGGAGAGAACAGACTCTTTAGAAAGTTTTCGAATAGTTTATGCTTCTTTGGATGCTTTCCACTTACCTCCTGGATACGAGAGACATATTCTCCGACTCAACTCATCCAGAGAACTTATTGTTGACACTTCTGGAATACCAACTAAAGTCCTTGATGGCCTTGAAAATGAGGATCCTTTTTGGACCACTGACATATCTCGAACTTCGACTTCTAGACGGAACCCTCTCAGCTCAGAGGAAGAAGTTGAGATTCCTATTGTTGGAGCCGCCCTTGTTTTTTAACCCGTCACAATTTTTATTTGGATACTTAAATTTCTAAAGATGGCCTTTTGATTTCCCCCCCCGGAAAACTTTGAAAATTCTACAACCTTGTCGCGTAAGTAGCGATGTTGTTTCTACTCTCAAAAACAAGTCCACTTTAGTAAGAATGGTCGTTCTTTTTGTTTTACTCCGGGATCTTGCAAGTCGGATACTTTAATTCTTGAGTTCACACTTCCCGAGTCACGAAACAACGAAGTCGTTTTCAAATTTTCGCCCAAGACTTTAACTAGGGTAAAATCTTTTAACTCATGATTAGACATCATCGGGGTTTCGTACCTCAGCGTTCGTCGAATCCAAGTTTTTATTTTTACAACCCCAAGAGCCGAGAACATGAGGTACTTTTGGGATAACCCTGGTCAAGGATTAAAGGCAAAAAGCTAACCATGGTTAAATGGGTTCTCGGCGTTTTGCCACTCGGCACTATCTTTTCAAAAATTATGGCGTCTAAAACTCCGACTCATGAAGTCGTGACGTAATTATAGCATGATTAAGTAATCGCCTAATCCAAGATTTTCTTACTCTTAATTAAGTCTTAATTATCTCCATCTCGCGGTTTCATGACTTGTCATACTAGTCTCCAAAAAATTTATCTTCGAAGTTCCGAGTCGCAATATGGTGAGTAAAACGATTATGAAATTAATCATGCCTTAAATCACGATTACCTTTAATTAAACTGAAGTCAGTCCTCGCGATCTCGCGAGTTGGAGATTCAAAAGGTTAAAATAAAATCCACGATGTAGCGAACGACGAGAAATTGATTTGCGTTGGTAATATTTGATAATTTAAGATAGGGAAAGATATATCCCGTGCCCCGAGGCTTGCACATTTCCCGAGGTAGCCATCTCTTTCCCTATTCCGACTGACTGTCAAATTGCCAAAAATTGATGACATTAATGGAGAATTAGGGTGAATCCACGAATATAAGATCAGATTTTATGCAATAAATTTGTTTCTAATTATGATTTGATAGGCTTATTTCAAAAAGTACTAAAGCTTCAAATATATATAAGAGTTTCATTTTATTATAAGGAAAGCATTTTCATAAGCATGCAGAGCTCGTCATTTTCTGAGTGAACTAATTTCTGCATGTATACGTAGTTCTATCGCAGAAGGGCGAAGATGCAAGCTTCAGCTATGGCTCCACAGAAAGCAGCAAAGGCGAATGTCAAGGTTGCAGGGCAAGGCTCGGATAATGTCTTCGAAACTTCAACCCTGAGTGTCAACTCGGTCCCTAGCTGGTTGTTTGTTTCAGATATTCTGCAATCTGAGTTGGTGAATTATTCAGACTCCGATGACAATGAAAAGGATGACCTAAACACTAAATACAAGATAGTTGTTCAATCTGGAATGCACAGAGTAGCAACCAGACCACGGTTGCTTCCATATTATGATATGATCCGATGGGCGTTGGATCACATAGACTTACCCACCAGAACTATCATGAACGACCAGCGGGTCACGGTCAGGACTTTTAGACCGGAGCATATCCAAACCATGTATAAGCTCCCGACGACATCTGAATACACATATGGTGCTGAATTCCTGGAGGAATTCAAAGAGAAGGAGTGCACTCAATATGACAAAACCATGCCCGGTTTGATAAAGGATTGGGTTTCACACTCTGTGAAATTCAGAGCAAATGACCAAGGCATTTATTCAATTGCTTCGCTGGAGCCACAGTACAAGTATGTGGCGATGATGACATGTGGACTATTTGGAAGAGAGGGCACATCGCATTTCTACATTGCGTGGGTGCCTCTCATGTTTTGGGTCATAGAAGGTTGCTCATTTAATTGGGCAAAGATACTCTCGGACAACTTGGCCAACCGGGTCACAGAGTATCAGGAGCAGAAGGCAAGTGGGAGAGCATCCTCATTTTTCATGTCTGCATATATTATGGACGCGGTATGTTCCATGACACCATTCCCTTTGATGAGTTGGGCTTGGAATCCAGTACAAGAAAAACCCGTACATGAGTATCATGACAAATTGTGGGAAAAAAAAGCGGACAAATTCATTTACGAAATTTTCAACTGGGTGATGGTGCCCATGCACATCGCCATTTTTGGTCACCTGCCACCTTGTATCTCGGATAGCATTGCTGCAAATCTGAATGATATAGCGGACTGGTACATAGAGGCAGAGTTCTCCTACTTCAGAGTGTTTGGAGCTGTTGTTCCCCCACTTGCACTACCACTGTTCATCCCCGACAAGCTGGCTTGTCGTGAGATCGCCCGACAAATAGTGATTGGCGGGGTGAGTAAAGAACTCAAAGCATCTTCAAAGAAGGTGTGGCCGTTTTTTCCCGTTCAACTAAATTCTTATTCTTTATTGGATTTCGGGCATGCCAAAGCTGAGGCTGCAGCCCTGGAAGACCTGAGTTTGGTCTCCATCGAGTATAAGAAACATGATCCCCAGAGAATTGTGAGCAATCATTTAGCTAATTGTGGGCTAAAGAGGTTTTCACATGAGTTTTCACCCCCGGATGACATTTTCCGATGACATTTTCCGAGGGGCGAGGTCTTATGAGGAAGTGCTAGCTCGGATCCAATCTTTAGCACCTAAAGACACAGCCTCTGTTTTGAGATTTCAGGAACACAAACGAAGATGTCTTCTCGCTGTACTGCGAGGAGGGAGCCCAGGCATGTCTGAGACAGAACTGAAGGATGATGAAGGCACCAAAGATGCATCTCCTGGCTCGGGAAAAATCCAGGACGAGGGGAAGCAAACGAAGAAGCCCGAAGCAGAGGCACAGAATTCGAAAACTGAGACGAAGACCCCTAAACCTCCGAAGAAGCACGACCTGGTCGTCACCCCAGGAAAGGCAGCGAAACAAATCGGGGAACCCATCACTTCTGTCACCCCCTTGCAGTCGACACAAGGAAATATAGAAGAAGGATAGATTTTCAATGAGGAACTGAGGCCTATCAGAGCAGAAGAAATTCCTCCAAACGAGTTCTTTTTTGACAAAAAGAGAAAAGCGGTGGTGAAAAGGGAGTTCTACCAGGAGGGAGAATCGACTGCTAGAAAGTTCAAGGTTATGACCAATGGAAAGAACAAAACGAATGAGCAATTCGCCACGGAGATCGCAGGAATGCTAGGAGCGTATGCATCGGTGAATAAATTTTCGTTCGGAGTGTTAAAAAACCAGCTCAAAAGGAAGAATCGCCTGATCAAGACTCTTGAAGCCAGAGTAGCTTCGACCACAGAAAATGCTAAAGGTCAGGTAAGCGGAGAAATAGAACTGGCCCGACTAGCTGATAAAAATGAAATAGAAGTGCTCAAAGCCAAGCTGGAGCAAGCACATCTAGTGATTCGAGATGGTCGAATATAGGCGGTTCAACAAAGGACCATGATTGCAGAACTGCAGGCTCAGGTAGTGGTCGCTAAAAGCAGGGTGATCGATGTCGAGGGGTTTAAATCCTGAGCGATCGAGATTCGGAGCAAGATCTCTTTTGCACAACAGAGTTTGCTCGCCAAAGTAGGAACAATCCGAGAGGATTGTCTGTTGATGCATTGGGTTTTCGAGAACCTGACTGTCAAAGAGAGAGATGCAGAAGTGGCTCGGGTCGCCTTCTAGGATGCAGTGATAGCCACAGACAAAAGAGTTTTGGCAGGTTCTCCCGGACTCACCCTCCCAGAACAAACTAGAGGTAACATTCTGTTTAAGGATTGGGAGCATAACATTGCCTTGGGTAAGGAACAGGCCCGGAAAGTGACCAATTCATTAGAATAGGCCTTCAATTCTATAGAGGGCGAGCTGTTGGGTATGGATAGTGAAGGAGACGCAGAAACATTAATGCAAATGAATTTAGAACAGATCTCGCTTGATCTGAAAGAGAAGGATGAGAGAGATTCGGCCGATATCTCTCAGATGGATAGGGTGGATATGGCTCGAGTTGACAAGCACTTGATCCAGCCCAGCGCGCAACTAAGTGCCCTCGACATCATTGATGCACAAATGGGGGACAAGCTGCAGCAGTTAGCCCGAGAATGCTACTTCGCCGAGGCCAGCTGTCAAGCGGAACCTTCGCAGCTCGTATCTCAGTTTGTGGAAAGATGTATCGCCTGCACCAAGACGAGCACCTGGCACCAAGTGAATATAGATTAGGAGAAAGAGATCGATTGCGCTCCTCTATGTTGTAACCGAATTTGTGTAACCATTGAGATTCTAACTGATCTGTAAAATTGTATAAATACATCACAAAAAGAAATACAAAAGGCTGGACCTTTTTTGTGTCGACTGTAATAGAGTTTTTTCATTCGAGAAGTTAATATAAGCAAATCTGGAGATTCTCGATTCCGTCAAGGCTGTGTTACAAGTTTGTTTCTTCGTATTTCATGTTTCATTTCATTCCATTATTCATAATTGATGTGCTTTGTTATACTTTAGTATGACCACTACTATAATGAAAGGATTTCGGTTTTCTGTAATTGTTTATTGTCTTTCCTCTGCACCAGCTATTAGCGGGTGTAAGACCAATCTGCACTTTCATAATTCTATATATATTCTTTTCTGTGTCATTTATTTCCTTACTAATTTCCTCTTTTGTTTATATGTGAGTTTTCTCTTTGACATGAACCTTACATTATATGCAGCTAAATGTTTTTCTCTCACCTCACACCTTTTATTAAAATATAATACAGTTACGGGAAAGAGCCTTCAATTTGCATTCCTATTTTATTCTTTAACCGTAAATTTCTCTTTCATTCAACCAAATCGAGATAGCATCTAATCTCTCTTGAATCTCGTCCTACTCTTACTGTTCCTTCATGACTGTCCCTGAACAAACACAGCCTAATATCGAACCTGGACTATCGAACCAAACACATATTGCTTTAAACCTTTTTGACATAATTCTTAAAACTGCTAATAACCAGGATGAACTTGAACGTTCATGGGCAGCCATTGAACAAGATATAACTACTCAGGAACAGTTGGAAGCTAGACAACGCCAACGCAGAAATCTTCCCTAGTTTCCTTTACCGAATGTTGATGTTACCCTCTTACTCATCTTTCACCTACTTTCAGATGCCTTGACACTGTACTTTTAAGCCTTAAGTACAGACTCGGGAACAACATCTTTCTGGCGCTGTTGCTGGGGAGCGAAGTTACAAAATCTTTTCCCTGGGAGAACGACATTTATTTCGTTGAAAGTGCTACTCCTTGATAGTGAACATAGAGTACACACAATTTTAAGGCTTTTTCAATCTTTCACTTGGCGACTCCACGAAAAAATAAACTAGCATTCGGTAGAAGGAATACCAGACAGAACCCGGATGGTAAGCTGATTACGCCGGTTACTGATCCCGAAAATTTTTTAAAGACTAAAAACCCTCTTTTAAAGACTAAATGCCTTTCAGAACCTTCTACTTCGCGCAGTCCTTTGTTTGATACCAAAGATCTGACTTCAAACTGCTCTGAATTTAGGAGTGAGATTCATTCGACTTTCCCATCCGTACACAAGGGAAAAGGTCCTCTAGAAATTTCGTCGACCATTGACATACCAGCTTTTCTTCGACAGAACTTCTCGGTCTCGCCTGATTCCAAAGAGTGTGTTACACACTCATTTTCTTCACCCCAATCGATGGTAGCCGCCGAAGGAGGTGGTGGAGGCACTCCTGGAGGAGGAGGTGGAGGTCAAGGGCATGTCCCTCCTCCCAGAGTATTCACAAAAGTAGCAGCGAGATACGCTCCCCTGGTTTTACCTGTCCCCCTTCATGATCTTCCTGAAAATTACATAAAAAATCTTCCTAAGTTCACTGGGGAGGGAGACCTAACCGCAACCGAGCATATAAATTTCTTTGATCAATTCGCAGATGTCTGTGGTATCGAGCACAAAGATGTCTATTCGAGACTCCTTGTCTAGACTTTTGAAGGACAGGTCCGAACTTGGTTTCAGAGCCTCCCCGCAGCTTCTATCCTGACATATGACGCTTTGGAAGATGCTTTCCTCATACAATGGGGAGAGTGAAAAGATCAGTTATATTATCTTACCGAGTTTGGGTCTCTAAAGAAAAAGAACTCAGAAACAGTCATGGAATTTATTCTGAGATTCAACAAACTAAATAATAAGATTCCAGCCGCAGTTAAACCCTCCGAACCCTCAGCCAAAGTAACCTTCGCGGGAGCTTTCGAGCCGCATTTCGCATTACTTTTGCGAGAAAGAAGAGGAGCCACCCTAAATAGAATGCAAGACGATGCTGTCGAAATAGAATCTAATATGATGGCTTCAGGTAAATTAAAGGCTAAAGTAGAAACAATCAACCGCGAAAATAGACGCTATAGGGAACCAGCGGGTCCTTCGGGGTCAAATAGATACACTGATGACAGAGTAGATGATATGGCCCGAATAATTAAAGCACTATCCAACAAAATCTCTAGGATGGAGTTGGACCAGGTTAAAGCTGATTCTTCCACTAGAAAGGACTTCAAGAGAAACCCAAATCCCCCAAATCAACAGAGACAAATAAAGAATGAGGATTAGAAAATACAAGCTCCACTAAAGAACGAAAATTTTATAGGAGCAAACGACCTCCAAGATTTCGAAGATTCGGAGGATGAAGTTGCAAATTTCGGCGATGAATGTTCGCAGCCGTATCTGACCCGTGAAGACTATGAAAAATCTTTGAACACCCCACAACCATCTAAAAAGGATGAAGAAGGTGATCACACTGATCTCTATGTATCTCAACCAGAAACAGAGATGATAATGGCCGAGTTTCAACCAAAATACAACTTAAGATCTAAGAGTAAGCCCACCTCAACGAATCAACCTAAGAAAATCTTTCAAAGAGGTCAAGCTAATGAACCTCCTTCTGAAGAGACCTTGTTACCTAGCAACAAAACCAAGGTAGTAAGCACTCAAGAGTCCAAGGTGAAAAAAGTTGAAACTCAAACACAAGAAACCGAACCAGTGGATAAAGTTACGTCTTCAACTAGGATCACGAGTGATAAAGCAATCCAGACAAGTAAGCTGGAAAGAAAATTTTTGGAAGTCTCAACCAAAGAAACGGACAAGGTAAACACATCTTTCAGTTTTGAAAATGAGTTAAACAAGATTAAGATACCGATTCCTTTGGTAGAATTAGCAAAAAATCCCGCGTATCGGAAGCAAATTGCCAAAGTGATGGGTGTCTATGAGCTAGAAAGTCAGTCTGATGTCATAAACCTGGAAGATGACAGACCTAACATCACCTTTGGTCCCCATTTTGAAGGGTCCAAAGACAACATCGCTCCCTTTTATATCACTCTGAATGTATATGATCAATTGCTGCATAATTGTATGTTAGACTCCGAGGCTTCCCATAATGTTATGCCCAAGATTATAATGGAAAAGTTGGGTCTCCAGATCACAAGACCTTATGGAAATCTGTACTCTTTCGATTCGGGAAAGGTTAAATGTATGGGGATGATAAAAGACCTGGTAGTTACCTTGGCTCAGGTCCCGGTCAAGAGTATCCTGATGGATGTGGTTATCGCAGATATTCCCCCCAAATATGGCATGCTACTATCTAGATCATGGGGAGCCAAGTTAGGGGGTTCTCTACAGTTGGACATGACATATGCCACAATCCCTATGTTCGATGGTTAGTTCACTCGGTTGTACAGAGAAACAAGATTAGTGTATACAGTCAGTGACCCTCAAAACCCAAACAACTTTCCCATTTACGTTGCAGACCAAGATCTGGGGAATTGCATTTTATCCTTTGATGATGGTTTGGATGGGTGTCCAGAGGAACTCGATATGAAGCAAGAAGAGACAAGTCATTTGACAGAAGATCTGTGTAACACCGGAGTTTGGAAAATGTATTTCGATGGTGCCTTATGTTCTGAAGGGGCAGGTGCGGGAGTGCTCTTAGTGGCTCCCGAAAGTAAATTCATTGCTCCTTTCTCTTACCGACTGCAGTGGGACATAGATTACACTAACAACGTATGCGAATATGAAGCATTGATTTTAGGATTAGAGGCTGCAAAAAGGCTAAATATAAATAACCTGGAAGTTTATGGTGACGCAGAGCTAATAGTTAAACAAATAAATCGACAGTACCTAGCCAAGCATCCCAGACTAAGAACATACAAAAATTGTGCTTGGGATTTGATGGAAAAAATTTTCTCATCTATAAAGGTCCATTTTATCCCTCGCATAGAGAATCTACATGCTGACGCATTGGACAAGGCAACTTCAACCTTTTCCCCTCCCATGACTGTCAAATTGAAATATCACATTGAAATCAGATACAAACCCTCTATACTAGACAATATCCGACACTGGCAGGTTTTCGAAGATGATGAACAAATCAAGAAATTTCTTACAGCAGTAGGTGAGTTCTCCGAAACTCATCCAGACCAAGAGAATCAAAATGACTCGATGTGGATTATGCAAGAAGGGGAAGATCCTGAAACCTTCCGAGAAAAAATAGCGGATCATCGTATGTTGGTCCTTAAAAACAACCAAATTCCGAAAGGCTTAATTCCTTTAGAAAGACTTTTCGATCAGAATGACGTACCTGTGAAATCCACTTTGCAGCCCCAACCAGAAGAAGTGGAGGACTGCGATATAGGAACTGAGAAAGAATCTAGGATAGTAAAGATATCTAAGTTCCTCCCTCCCAAAGTAAAAGTCTAGTACAGAGACCTACTCAGACAGTACAAAGATGTTTTCGCCTAGTCCTATGATGAGCTTAGAACGTATGACACTTCCATAATCGAGCACAAGATACCTTTGAAGCCCGGGGTCAAGCCGTTTAGGCAAAAGCTTAGGCAAATTAACCCCATTTTGTTGCCCGTGATTGAAAAGGAATTTAAGAAACTTTTAAATGCGAAAATAATCATACCTCTGAGGTACTCGGACTGGGTGGAAAATTTGGTCCCAGTCAGGAAAAAGAACGGAGAAATCAGACTGTGTGTGGATTTCCGAAACTTGAATAAGTCTTCTCTCAAGGATAATTATCCACTCCCCAAAATGGACCATGTCCTAGAAAAGGTAGTTGGCGCAAATCGAATGTCTATGATAGATGGGTTCTCTGGGTATAACCAAATTGCCATGAATGAACAAGACAGAGAAAAAACCGCTTTCACCACACCATGGGGTACATTCATGTATGACAAAATGCCGTTTGGTTTGATGAATGTAGGAGCTACATTCCAGTGCACTATGGATATTGCTTTCGTAGGAGAAAGAGACAAGTTTGTAGTCATCTACCTTGACGATTTGACGGTTTTCTCTAAAATCGATGAAGAACATTTGATTCATCTAAAACAGACTTTCGAAAATTTCCGCAGGTATGGCCTGTCTTTGAACCCAAAGAAATCAGATTTTGCTATTTGGGAAGGTAAGCTTCTGGGGCATATCGTATCTAAATATGCGATCAGGATTGATCCTAAGAGGATTGAAGCAATAGAAACTATAAATATTCCTAGAATAGTAAAAGAAATTCAATCTTTCTTAGGTACAATAAATTTTTTACGAAGGTTTATCCCCAATTTTGCTGAGATTGTCAAATTGATCATAGGAATGTAGAAGAAAGATAGCAGAGTAAATTGGACGACTGAGGCTAAAGCATCATTCGCGCATATTAAGAAAGTCATCAGCGAGGCACCTATGTTAGCAAGCCTAGATTACCTGAAATATTTCCTTATCTTCTCGTTTGCATCTGAACATACTATCGCCATAGTGCTCCTCCAAAAAGATGACGAAGGATTTGAACGGCCGATCGCGTTTTTTAGCAAGAGCCTTAGAGACGCCGAACTAAAGTATGACATAATAGAAAAACAGGCGTACGCAATGGTGAAAGTGATAAAAGAATTCAGAACCTATGTACTTCATTCAAAAATTATCGCATACGTGCCAACCAGTGCTGTGAAAGATATACTGGTACAACGAGATAGTGACAGAAAATGAGGGCGCTGGCTCGCTAAAATACAAGAATTCGATCTGGAAGTCAAGCCGACTAAATTGATAAAGGGACAGGGTCTGGCCAAACTCTTGGTTGAGTCGAATCTTAGAGCTATTGATATTAATTGTCTCCAAGGGGAAGATGGAGATGCACACCTGCAAGAGCCGGATGACCAGACAGATTCAAGCAAGGTCAAAGAAAAGTTCATATCATCAGGTTGGTATAAATACATAGTGTTCTACTTGTTAAACATGAAATGTCCAAATGGACTATCACCAGCCAAATGCAGAACTTTAAAACTTCATGCTGTAAAATATTGCATCGCCGAAAATCATCTATACTGGAAGGATCCACTCGGGTTCCTACTAGTCTGTTTGGTTGAGTCGGAAACTCCATGGGTTATAGAGGAATTTCATGAAGGAGTCTGTGGAGGACACCACGCATGGAGAGCCACAGCCTACAAGATCTTTAGGGCCGGATACTATTGGCTGA
The DNA here is from genome assembly GCA_009831015.1 of Picea engelmannii. Taxonomy (NCBI): domain Eukaryota; kingdom Viridiplantae; phylum Streptophyta; class Pinopsida; order Pinales; family Pinaceae; genus Picea; species Picea engelmannii. The sequence goes on along the minus strand of ML790679.1, from coordinate 460,344 downwards.
AACTATTTTCGGACGTCAATGCCAAAGTGCGTGCCTGCAACCCGTGTCAAATATTTGCTGGTAAACAGAAAATCCCTACACTGCCACTCGTTCCAGTCAAAGTTGAAGCTCCATTTCAACAATGGGGTCTAGACTTTATAGGGGAAATTAATCCCCATTCTAGTGCTCAGCATAAATGGATTCTAACAACTACGGATTATTTTACTAAGTGGGTGGAAGCCATTCCAACCAAAAGGGCAACGGACTCGGTGGTAATCTATTTCTTGGAGGACAATATCTTGTCAAGATTCGGGTGTCCCCAAAAAATAGTTACCGATAATGCCCAGGCCTTCAAATCTATGGCCATGATTAGTTTCTGTCAGAAGTATAATATCGTTCTCGGCCATTCCACTGCATATTACCCTCAGGGGAACGGATTGTCTGAATCATCTAACAAGAGCCTGGTGAACATAATAAAAAAAGTACTGGATGAAAATAAAAGGTCCTGGCATGTGCACTTAAAATACGCATTATGGGCAAACTGCATCAGCACTAAAAGTTCTATCAACATTTCGCCTTTTCAAATGGTCTATGGCACAGATGTTGTTCTACCTATAAACCTAGCATTACCAGTCATGAAGTTATGGCAGGAGCAAAACGAAGAACCCAATCATGTAACCAGGAGAATTAATCAGTTGATCGAGGTTCAACAACATAGAGTGGAAGTTGATGATAAAATGCAGAAGTACCAGGATGAGATGAAAGCTTTGTTCGATCTCAAGGAAAAGGATAGGGAATTCCTTCCAGGTGACTTGGTACTAAGATGGAATGCAAGAAAAGAGGAAGTCGCGAAACATGGTAAATTTGACCACCTCTGGTATGGACCATTCAGGGTCTCTGCCCCAGAGGGGAAGACTTCCTTCCTGTTGGAGAACATTGACAGAGAAGTCCTCAGCGCCCCTGTCAATGGGTGATATTTGAAACATTACATGACATAATCATTGTAAAAAAAAAGAAAAAGAAAAAGATCGTAAATAAATAAATTTCATGTTGTGTACATACATTTTCATTTGAACATTTACTTTTAATTTTCGGTTTTTTGTTCCTAAACTCTCGACACATTTCCAATAAGATTCACATTTTCTTTTTATAGGATTCCAGCTACTCACGAGCTAGCGTGAGAAGAAATTCACAAAGCAGTATCAAAAATAAATCGGCATGAAACAGGTGATACCCAAAAAGTAGTTTCATAGTGCACAAATAAATTGAAATCAAAAGGTAAAGGTGGGCTTTCTCAATACACATGATATGAAAGACTGTTGAAATTAAACCAAGGTAACATCATTCAAATTTACAGTATCGGCTGAATTGCTAGATAGCAAGATTATTTCTTGGCTTGATAACCTTTGATTTAAATTGGTTTGAATGATATACTAAAACTAAGAACAGTCGGTCGAAAGTAACCATCCCCAAAGACATCTACAAGAGCCAGTCTCAAACTGTTTTTGACCTTCTGCATCTTTGATCAATAAATCACTGCCCTGTATCCTGCCTGTTTTCGGGTCTAATTTTGACAAGCCACCATCTTTTCTTTTCATTACGAAGGAATGAAAGTTTTCTTTTTAGCCTCTTGAGTCTCAAAACAGATTGTGAAAAGAAAGCGGATCTCCACAACTACTTGATCCCCTGCTAAGCGAAGGAACATTTAGAGCGATCCTAACTTTCCTAGGTTTTTCAATAGCATCGGAAGAATCAAAGCTTGCTCAAACAGGACACCCCTTAAAAAATTATTTCCCCTGTCTCCATAAGAATGAAGGTGTTGTGAAGGTCAAGGGAAGGTTGGTACCGAGTAATCAAAGTAAGTTGACAGGCCTCTGATGCAAAATATTACGCAGATATCAGCCCTAATACAAACTGATTGCCCCCATCTTCGCGTGCAAAAAATTAAATTATAAGACAGGTGGTGAAAGGAAATTCAGAAATGATTGCCCCCACCTAGTCTAGGAAGACGATGAAAGGAAATTCAGAAATGATTGCCCTCATCTCAACATTTAAATGCATAAATATTTTCTAAAGTGGTGAAAGGAAATTCAATGAAAAGGGCCAGACAACTTCACCGGGGTACTGAACAGGCTCGCTAGCAGTGAAGCAATGTATGAGATATCTATAAGGATGTTATACATGAATATCACTCTACTTTGGTAACCAATGCTTTCTAAAAACCTGATCAACACCCCAAATTCAGACGGGACTTCCCGATTTAAAAATATATAATTTCATTCTTTTGATGCAAGCTGAGAATCACAAGATCTGTTGAATCTCCTACACCCAAGGTTAGTAATGGGAAATGGAAAATTGTGAAAGATACTACAGCCGTGCTTAGAAAGAGTATCTGATTTTGAAAAACTTCTCGAGGTAAAAAACAGAGTCTTTTCCCCCCTTCGATCCTTTTTCCATGGAATGTTTCACAGGGTTGAGCTTTTGACTCCATTTACCCAATTTTGGCACGTGGTCTACTATTCTTCCCGCCTCACAGGAAGGTAGGATCCCTAGTTGGAGCCTATGTTGGAGCCGCTCTTATTTTTTAACCCGTCACAGTTTTTATTTGGATACTTAAATTTCTAAAGATGGCCTTTTGATTTCCCCCCCCCGAAAACTTTGAAAATTCTGCAACCTTGTCGCGTAAGTAGCAATGTTGTTTCTACTCTAAAAAACAAGTCCACTTTAGTAAGAATGATCATTCTTTTTGTTTTACTTCGGGATCTCGCAAGTCGGATACTTTAATTCTTGAGTTCACACTTCCTGAGTCACGAAACAGCGAAGTCGTTTTCAAATTTTCGCCCAAGACTTTAACTAGGGTAAAATCTTTTAACTCATGATTAGTCGTCATCGGGGTTTCACACCTCGGCGTTCATTGAACCCAAGTTTTTATTTTTACAACCCTGAGAGCCAAGAAAACGAGGTACTTTTGGGATAACCCTGGTCAAGGATTAAAGGCAAAAAGCTAACCATGGTTAAATGGGTTCTCGGCGTTTCGCCACTCGGCACTATCTTTTCAAAAATTATGGCGTCTAAAACTCTGACTCACGAAGTCGCGACGTAATTATAGCATGATTAAGTAATCGCCTAATCCAAGATTTTATTACTCTTAATTAAGTCTTAATTATCGCCATCTCGCGGTTTCGTGACTCATCATACTAGTCTCCAAAAAATTTATCTTCGAATTTCCGAGTCACGATACGGCGAGTAAAACGATTATGAAATTAATCATGCCTTAAATCACGATTACCTTTAATTAAACTGAAGTCAGTCCTCATGATCTCGCGAGTTGGAGATTCAAAAGGTTAAAAGAAAATCCACGATGTAGCGAACGGCGAGAAATTGATTTGCGTTGGTAATATTTGATAATTTAAGATAGGGCAAGATATATCCTGCGCCCCAAGGCTTGCACATTTCCCAAGGTAGCCATCTCTTTCCCTATTCCGACTGACTGTCAAACCACCAAAAATTGATGACATTAATGGAGAATTAGGGTGAATCCACGAATATAAGATCGGATTTTACGCAATAAATTTGTTTCTAATTACGATTTGATAGGCTTATTTCAAAAATTACCAAAGCTTCAAATATATATAAGAGTTTCATTTTATTATAAGGAAAGCATTTTCATAAGCACGCAGAGCTTGTCATTTTTTGAGTGAACTAATTTCTGCATGTATATGCAGTTCTATCGCAGAAGGGTGAAGACGCAAGCTTCAGCTATGGCTCCATGGAAAGCAACAAAGGCGAATGTCGAGGTTGCAGGGCAAGGCTCGGATAATGTCTCCGACACTTCGCCCCTGAGTGTCGACTCATTCCCTAGCTGGTCATTTGTTTTAGATATTCTGCAATCTGAGTTGGTGAATTATTCAGACTCCGACGACAATGAAAAGGATGACCTAAACACTAAATACAAGATATTTGTTCAATCTGGAATGCACAGAGTAGCAACCAGACCACGGTTGCTTCCATATTATGATATGATCTGATGGGCGTTGGATCACATAGACTTACCCACCAGAACTATCATGAACGACCAGCGGGTCACGGTCGGGACTTTTAGACCGGAGCATATCCAAACCATGTATAAGCTCCCGACGACATCTGAATACACATATGGTGCTGAATTCCTGGAGGAATTCAAAGAGAAGGAGTGCACTCAATATGACGAAACCATGCCCGGTTTGATAAAGGATTGGGTTTTGCACTCCGCGAAATTCAGAGCAAATGACCAAGGCGTTTATTCAATCGCTTCGCTGGAGCCACAGTACAAGTATGTGGCGATGATGACATGCCGATTATTCGAAAGAGAGGGCACATCGCATTTCTACATTGCATGGGTGCCTCTCATGTTTCGGGTCACAGAAGGTTGCTCGTTTAATTGGGCAAAGATACTCTCGGACAGCTTGGCCAACCGGGTCACAAAGTATCGAGAGCAGAAGGCAAGTGGGAGACCGTCCTCATTTTTCATGTCTACGTATATTATGGACGCGGTATGTTCCATGACACCATTCCCTTTGATGAGCTGGGCTTGGAATCCAGTCCAAGAAAAAACCGTACATGAGTATCACGACAAACTATGAGAAAATAAAGCGGACAAATTCATTTACGAAATTTTCAACTGGGTGATGGTGCCCCTGCACATCGCCATTTTTGGGCACCCGCCACCTTGTATCTCGGATAGCATTGCTACAAATCTGAATGATATAGCGGACTGGTACGTAGAGGCAGAGTTCTCCTACTTCAGAGTGTTCGGAGCTACTGTTCCCCCGCTTGCACTACCACTGTTCATCCCCGACAAGCTGGCTTGTCACGAGATCGCCCGACAAATAGTGATTAGTGGGGTGAGTAAAGAACTCAAAGCATCTTCAAAGAAGGTGTGGCCGTTTTTTCCTGTTCGGCTAAATTCTTATTCTTTATTGGATTTCGGGCATGCCAAAGATGAGGTTGTAGCCTTGGAAGACCTGAGTTTGGTCTCCATCAAGTATAAGAAACATGATTCCCAGAGAATTGTGAGCAATCATTTAGCTAATTGTGGGCTAAAGAGGTTTGAACATGAGTTTTCACCCCCGGATGACATTTTTCGAGGGGCGAGGTCTTATGAGGAAGTGCTAGCTTGGATCCAATCTTTAGCACTCGAAGAAACAACCTCTGTTTTGAGATTTCAGGAACACAGACGAAGATGTCTTCCCGCTGTACTACGAGGAGGGAGCTCGGGCGTGTCTAAGACAGAACCGAAGGATGATGAAGGCACCAAATATGGATCTCCTGGCTCGGGAAAAATCCAGGACGAGGGGAAGCAAACAAAGAAGCCCGAAGCAGAGGCACAGAATCTGGAAACTGAGACGAAGACCCCTAAACCTTCGAAGAATCACGACCCGGTCGTCACCCCAGGAAAGGCAGCAAAACAAATCGGGGAACCCATCACTTCTGTCACCCCCTTGCAGTCAACGCAAGGAAATATAGAAGAAGGATGGATTTCCAATGAGGAACTGAGGCCTATCATTGCAGAAGAACTTCCTCCAACTGAGTTCTTTTTTGAAAAAAAGAGAAAAGCGGTGGTGAAAAGGGAGTTCTACTAGGAGGGAGAATCGACTGCTAAAAAGTTCAAGGTTATGACCGATGGAAAGAACAAAAAGAATGAGCAATTCGCCACAGAGATCCCAGGAATGCTAGGAGCGTATGCATCGGCGAATCAATTTTCGGTCGGAGTGTTAAAAAACCATATCAAAAGGAAGAATCACCTGATCAAGAATCTCGAAGCCAGAGTAGCTTCGGCCACAGAAAACGCTAAAGGTCAGGTAAGCGGAGAAATAGAACTGGCCCGACTAGCTGATAAAAATGAAATAGAAGTGCTCAAAGCCAAGCTGGAGCAAGTGCATCTAGTGATTTGAGACAGTCGGATACAGGTGGGTCAACAAAGGACTATGATTGCAGAACTGGAGGCTTAGGTAGTGGTCGCTGAAATCAGGGTGATCGATGTTGAGGGGTTTAAATCTCGAGCGATCGAGATTCAGAGAAAGATCTCTTCTGCACAATAGAGTTTGCTCGCCAAAGTAGGAACAATCCGAGAGGATTGTCTGTTGATGCATTGGGTTTCCGAGAACCTAACTGTCAGAGAGAGAGATGTAGAAGTGGCTCGGGTCACCTTCCAAGATGCAGTGATAGCCACAGACAACAGAGTTTCGACAGGTTCTTCCGGACTCACCCTCCCAAAACAAACTAGAGGTAACATTCTGTTGAAGGATTGGGAGCATAACATTGCCCTGGGTAAGGAACAGGCCCGAAAAGTGACCAATTCATTAGAAGAGGCCTTTTATTCTATAGAGGGCGAGCTGTTGGGAATGGACAGTGAAGGCGACGCAGAAACATTAATGCAAATGAATTTAGAACAGATCTCACTTGATCTGAAAGAGAGGGATGAGAGAGATTCGGCTGATATCTCTCAGATGGATAGGGTGGATATGGCTCGAGTTGACAAGCACTTGATCCAGCCCAGCGCGCAACTAAGTGCCCTCGACATCATTGATGCACAAATGGGGGACAAGCTGCAGCAGTTAGCCCGAGAATGCTACTTCGCCGAGGCCAGCTATCAAGCGGAACCTTCATAGCTCATATTTCAGTTTGTGGAAAGATGTATCGCCTGCACCGAATCTGCGCGAAGACGAGCACCTGGCACCAAGTGAAGATAGAGTAGGAGAAAGAGAGCGATTGTGCTCCTCTCCATTGTAACCGAATTTGTGTAACCATTGAGATTCTAACTGATCTGTAAAATTGTATAAATACATCATAGAAAGAAATACAAAAGGTTGGACCTTTTTTGTGTCGAATGTAATAGAGTTTTTGCATTCGAGAAGTTAATATAAGCAAATCTGGAGATTCTCGATTCCGTCAAGACTGTGTTACAAGTTTGTTTCTTCGTATATCATGTTTCATTTCATTCCATTATTCATAATTGATGTGCTTCGTTATACTTTAGTACGACCACTACTATAATGAAAGGATTTCGGTTTTATGTAATTGTTTATTGTCTTTCCTCTGCACCAGCTATTAGCGGGTGTAAGACCAATCTGCACTTTCAGAATTCTATATATATTCTTTGCTATGTCAGTTATTTCCTTACTAATTTCCTCTTTTGTTTATATGTGAGTTTTCTCTTTAACAGGAACCTTACATTATATGCAGCTAAATGTTTTTCTCTCACTTCACACCTTTTATTAAAATATAATACAACTACGGGAAAGAGCCTTCAATTTGCATTCCTATTTTATTCTTTATCCGTAAATTTCTCTTTCGTTCGACCAAATCGAGACAACATATAATCTCTCTTGAATCTCATCCTACTCTTACTGTTCCTCCATGACTGTCCCTGCACAAACACAGCCTAATATCGAACCTGGACTATCGAACCAAACACATATTGTTTTAAACCTTTTTGACATAATTCTTAAAACTGCTAATAACCGGGACAAACTTGAACGTTCATGGGTAGCCATTGAACAAGATATAACTACTCAGGAACAGTTGGAAGCTAGACAACGCCAATGCAGAAATCTTCCCTAGTTTCCTTTACCGAAAGTTGACGTTACCCTCTTACTCATCTTTCACCTACTTTTCGATGCCTTGACACTGTACTTTTAAGCCTTAAGTACAGACTCAGGAACACCACCTATCGTTTCTGAACCACCCGAAACATCTACTACGTTTGTGATACCTTTAGATCATTTTAATAGTACAACTTGTTATTTCTTCGTTGGTTCAGAGGTTGGTCCTAGATCAATTATCCCTCTTCAGCAGGCCTACTCCACAATGGTCCCAAACACTACGATTATCCCCACTGGGAAAATTGTGGCTAGCCAACCTCCTATTGGTACACCATGTTCGTCTAGACGAATCCCATCACTCCCTCTTGGGTATAATACCTTGAATGCTTATATCCCATTCCTACCCAAGTTCCATATGGAGCTTCTAGAGTCTTTACTCCTCCTGGGAATAATGTTGCTTCTGGTTCCATTCTGACACCATCCCAGTTCCTCTCTGGAGGGTCTAATACACCTTTCATAGGAGGATTCAAACCCAGTGGCTCTACTACCTTTGGAATTTATACTCCGTTATTCACTTTTGGTTATCAGATTCCTATTGGGGGACAATATAACCTAGGGGGGAAACTCAATTTGGAGGTCAAACCCAAATTGGGGCATCATCCTCACCTGGACGAAAATCCCTACTCGAAGGTTATAATCCACAGTATAATCCATAGTATGGACAGAAAATCCCCGAATCACTAGCCCAATATTGGAATCTTCTTATTCAAGGGAATCCACAGTCATCTAGGGGCAACAACCTCATGTTAGCTCTTTTATACCCCCTAGTTCGAGCCAGTCATACCTTGGTTCTTCCAATCCCATTTGGGTTTCAAATGTTCAACCTAGTGTCCCTCCCTAAGGGACCATCCCCAATCAGTACAACCATGTGGCCTACCTGCCTCCGCACACACGCCCGAATCTGTTAGGACCTTCGCCTCACATACAAACTGCTTATGGTCCTACTAGTCTGCCAACGAGAATCCCTCCCCAAAGTTACCAGTATCCTCCTGTGAATATACAATTACCTTTTTTAGACACCTTAGATCTACCTGATTTGTCTAGAATCTTGAATGACCCTATCCTGCATTCTCCCCACTGGCCCATGATACCAGCCAAATTACCGTCTGAAATCCCAAAATTTGATGGTAAATCGGGAGAGGATCTGAACAACCATGTCATGAATTTCCACCTTTGGTGTTCATCCAACTCTTTGATGGATGATTCCATTCAGTTAGATCTCTTCCAACAAACTCTCATGGGTTCAGCTGCAAAGTGGTATATAAAAATACCACGAGGTTTGTTCACTGACTTTAATACCCTCTCCATGGCTTTCCTTACACACTACCAATTACCGATCCATTATGAAACAAGAACTAAGAGCCTGAGTTCCTTCAAACAAACTAAAGCCACTCACATCTCTGATCACATTCATGAGTGGAGATGAAGATGACGTTTGATCAAACTCGATCTTCCCGATCAGTTATTGGTAGAGTGTTTCACGAAATCATTCGTGAATAAGATCTCTCGTGATATTTCCATGGGTGGAGTTGTCACCGAGGAACATGCTATCAGTCACACTTAGTACCTTGACCTCATTTATTCAAAGACGGGTACCCTTTACGACTTACTCCCTGATGCACCTCTCCCTTGTACTACTGCTACTTCAACTACCACTACTTCTTCTCATGCGACTGACGGTGTGATTGGAAATTTCCATGCACAACCTCAAAATACGCAAGCCTCTCCCACCAACCCCAAATCTAATGCTTCTAATGCTCAAAATGCTCCATCTCCTACTCCTCCCATTGACAAAACCTTTGAGGTTAACTCTGTTCAATCTACCCCTGCCGAAAAGATAAGTCTAAAAAAGGGACGGGTAAGAATAAGGAGGAAAAACATAACCCACAGTCTGAGAAAAACAAAACCCAACCTATTGATGATAATGATAAGTGCAAACCCCGATACCCTTGCCTTATTTGTGGTGATGATCACTATACGAAAGATTGTCCAAGACGGGCCGAGGTTACTAAGTTCCTCCAAGGGACCGCGAAACCTCCCACACCTGCAGTTTTGTCTCAACCTTTCCCTTCTAAAAAACATGCCCAACTGGTCATCCATGACCAACCCTCTCCCTCCACTACTTCTTATGTACTCATGTGTACCGTTGATTCCAGAAAGAATGACTTAAATTAACCACTCAAGCCAAAGATTATTCTTCCTCAAAGGAGAAGGTTGACGATATACCACCTTCATTGGTTCAACAACCTCCTTCAACTTCACCTCCCAACAGTCCTCATCATCTCTAAAGAATGAGTCTCGATACAGTTCTTTTCCCTTCCCCAAAGGGTGTTGTTCGAAAGTTTGCCTTCAACCCTCATGCACGTGTTGCTCAGAACTACAGTATTGTAGAAGATCTAGAGGAAGCACCTTCTGCGATGTCATCTCTCGAAGTCCTTCAAAATTTCCCTGCTCAACGGAAGGCTCTGCTAAAGGCTATCAGTGGAATTGATCCTACAGATACAAGTTTGATCATTTTTTACTTCAAAGATCACAATCCGATACTCCCCCCTCAATTAGCATTCCAAATACAAGTTGTTGTCTCCGATAAGAAAATCTGTAGGACTGTTATTGATGAGGGTGCCTCCACGTGTGTAATGTCTATTGCCTATTGGAAAGCCATCAACTCTCCTCCTCCTACTAAATCCCATAACATGATTAATGCCTTCAATGGATCTGGCTTTAAACCCTACAGTGTACTTCCTTCGTTGTCTATTACGTTGGAAGGAAAATCAGTCAACTTTGAAGTTGAGGTCTTTGATGCACCTCTCGATTATAACCTCTTACCTGGTTGTAGATGGATTGATGTGATGCGCACCATTGTGTCTACCCTTTTCCATCTTTTACGTTTTCTACATCAGGGAAAGGTCATCACTATCGACCAACTATCCTTTTTCAAGTCTGACACCCATACTAGCAATGTCCCTTTTATCGTGAAGACACCTCCTGGGTATGAGAACATTGGTGTGGGCCTACTTAAAGATTCCACTCTGATGGGAACGTTCTCAATCCCACCTCCTTTGGTTTCCTTTATCAACATGATTCCCACCTCGTTTCGCCAAACTCACCTGTCTTCTGACCCATGGATCATACCCGAACCTGGTGATTATCTTCACTACGTCAACCAAATTCCTTTAAGTCTAGTTGAATCTTCCTATCAAGCCATTCAATCGACAACCCCTTCTACTCCCTCTCTTGGTGATTCGTCTCCTAACTTGTTCCATGATGTTTTCCCCATAGATGAGATGATTATGTCAGTTATGTCGATGGAAGATACCCACTGGGAAGATGGACATCATCATTCCATTCTCTTCCTCAAACAACACAGCATCGAGAGTTACCAACGGATCTCGACTTCGTCAACCGTTGTTGTCACTTCCTCTATTCCTGAGATAACACACGACGTGTTATATGAAGGGAACTTAAGTAATATTTCACCCACCATCCCCCTCGACATATCCATTAAACCTGTAGTTGTTGAAAATGTTAATATCAGAGCTTTGTGCTCCACTGATGAGGTTGTTGCATATAAATCAATTTTCCAAGAGTTTTGTGAAATTTTCGCTTGGAGCTATGAATAAATGTCAGGTATTGACCCTGATATCGTTGTACATGAAATTAAGACGTACCCGGGCCATAGACTCGTCCGGCAGAGACTTCGTCTGGTCCACCCCCGTAAAGCAGCTGCTATTAAGCTTGAAGTCGAAAAAATTATTAAAGCTGGCTTTATTTATCCTGTGGCTTTAACTGATTGGGTATCCAATATTGTTCCGGTTTACAAGAAACAAGGTACGATCCATGTCTACGTTGATTATAGGGATATAAATCAAGCTTGTCCTAAAGACAACTTTCCCACCCCCTTCATTGACCAGATCGTTGATGATTGTGTCGGGAGTGAAATCTTCTCTTTAATGGACGGTTTCTTGGGCTATAATCAAATCAACATCTTGCCCGTGGATCAACACAAAACCGCTTTTATTTGTCCTTGGGGCACCTTTGCCTACCGAAAACTACCCTTTGGTTTAAAAAACGCCAGTGCGACTTTTCAATGTGCTATGTATTATGTTTTTCATGATATTAAGAACATTGTACAACCATATCTAGATGACCTACTGGTGCATTCCATGCATCGTAGTGACCATCCGGCACACCTCCGAGTCATTTTCCTTAATTGTTGGTTCTATCATATATTCTTAAACCCACACAAATGTGTTTTTTGTGCAGAGTCCGATTGACTTATAGGTTTTATCGTGTCACACCAGGGGATCAAGGTCAATCCTTTAAAGGTCAAGGCGATCCTCAACCTCCCTCCTCCTTCTTCACTTTGCCAGCTTCAAATTTTACAAGGGAAGGAAAAATGTTTACATCGTTTCATCCCAAACTATGCTCAATTAATGCTCAGATTTACTCGACTGCTCAAGAAAGGTTCTGATTTTGTATGGGATTCCACTACCAACAAAGCTTTAGAAACTTTGAAACTGACTTTAACCTGTACCCCATTACTTTTCCCACCCGATTATAGTCGATATTACTTCCTTTATCTCGCTGCTTCGGACTCCACCATCGCCATGGTTCTAGTCCAAGAATATGATTCACATGATTCACATGTCATTTATTATTTGAGTCGGAGTCTCACAACTACCGAAGCCAAATACTTACATGTTGAAAAACTGGCCTTGGCAGCTGTTCAAGTTGTCCAACGTTTCCGTCACTATATCGTACTATGTAAGACCACTGTAATTTTCGATTGCAACCCCATGAAACACGTTCTTACATGCCAATTTCTAGGGGGCAAATACTCTAAATGAATAATAATCCTCCAGGAGTTTGACTTATAATTTGAATGCGCTAAGTCCAAGAAATCCTTGGTGTTTGCCGAACTAATATGTGACCTTCCCTGCACTGAGATAGAAAATGTAGCAGAGGATTATTTACACGACGAATCTCTTTTTCTGATCAGTTTTACTGACCTTTGGTATGGGGATATCATTATCTATCTCCAAACTTAGATTTTCCAGCCTGATTTGTCTAGCACTGACCATCATCACATACATTACCAAGCCTGTCAGTACATTATTCTCGATGACACTCTTTATCGTCATGGGGTTGACTCCGTTTTTTGACGATGTCTCACCTATGATGAAGTTGAGAAAGATTTGAATGACTACCACTCTGAAGCATGTGGTGGTCACATGTATGGGTATGCTAATGCCCAAAATATCTTACAAGAAGGGTATTTTTGGCCTTATTTATTTAAATATTGTATTACTGTCATCCAAAAATGCCATGCTTGACAAACATACAATAATAAAATAAGATCACACCCCACTCCCTTACACCCTGTAGTTTCTGTTGGACCTTTCACGAAATGGGGCACTGATTTCATGACATGTAACCCTCACTTGGCCGAGGGGCATGGATACATTATTGTAGTCGTAGATTATTTCAAAAAATGGGCCGAGGCGATGCCTGATTTCGACAATACCAGGAAAAATGCATCCCTTTTCATATTTAATCATATTATTACTTGATTCGGGATCCCACAAGCTATCCTTACTGATTACGGTAGACATTTTTGAAACTTTATGATGTCTAAACTTACCGACAAGTTGAGTCTTCGGCATGAAAACTCAACCCCCTACTATCCACAGGCCAACAACCAAGTTGAAGCAACAAATAAATTCCTTATCACTATGCTTCGTCGGATAATAGGAATCCATAAGACCACCTGGAACATGATGTTTTTCTCAACATTATGGGCCTATCGAATGTCTGTGAATTTTGCTATGCAATTTACCCCCTTTCAACTAGTCTACGACATTGAAGTCGTTCCCCCGATTGAATGTGAAATACCATCTTTGAAGCTAGCTGTTGAACTTCTCCCAAACATCTCCGCCGAAGAAGAATGTCTATTGTATCTTATGCAATTAGATGAAACCCATCGTGATGCCACCCTAGTTATTGAAACCTAGAAGAAATGTGTAAAATCCCAATATGACAAGCATGTCAAGCCGCGTGTTTTCTCTGAGGGAGATCTAGTTCTCCTCTATGAACAAGATCGTGATCTCCTAGGAGCCAGAAAATTCGAAGCTATGTGGCATGGTCCATATATCGTCAAATGAGTGTTAGAAAAGGGATCTTATGAGTTAGTAGATTATGATGGAATTCCTTTGAATGAACCTAGAAATGGGCTTTACTTGAAGAAGTACTATGCTTAGACTATCTCTACATGAGTGTTTGTACTTTTACTGTACCATACTCTTGTGTGTTACTTTTGTGTGTTTTTCATTATTTCGTTTCAACCACCAACTACTTACCTTGAGTTGTGCTTGGTTTCTAGATGTCGACATCTTCTCTACCCTAAATTGGCTTCGCCGATGGTGCTAGCCGTAGTACTCAGAACATAGCTTCTGCTGCTTGGGAAATCTATTCACCCACCAACAAACTTATCAGTTTACAAGGTGTTTTCCTTGGTCGTGCAACCAATAATATCGCAGAATATAATGTATTCATTGAATTATTGACCGATGCTATCTCACTTGGGATTTGTCATTTCATTGTACGACTTGATTCACAACTAGTAGTACTCTAGTTAAATAATGTCTACACTATCCGAAGTCCTACTTTGTCACGGGTATATCTACGAATTCACCAATTGGAATGTTATTTTGATTATATTGAATATCAACACATTCCTAGATGTCTAAATACATTAACTAATGCTCTAGATAAATATGTGTTAGATAGACATCTGAGACATTTATAAATCCAATCACACATTACACATTGTATATGAAAGAAGAGTAAGCCGGTAGAAGCCTCATGTATATATATATAATGAAAAAGTTTTACAAAAAGTGTTTTCCATCCAAGGACCAAAATATCAAAATATAGAGCCCATGGCTCCTACAAAATAGCATCACACATGCCGCTCGAAATAGTATCATGGATGTCACTCCTGATATCACACCACTGCCTGTTATACCCGACGAAGTAACTGACTAAGTGAGCCGGGCACGCCTATAGTATGGCGTTGATAATGCCTCGGGACCTCCTCGATCGATATGTCATGGATGTCTGTTGTCAATCCTTCTAAGTTATGCTCCATCGTGTTAAGAACCAAATATCAATATAGCATAGAAAAGCCTCAGAAAAAGTACTCAACGCCTTGAAAAAGAGATAATTTCAGATAATAAGCCTCTTCGAGGGGGCAACCTCCTTTTAACCCACTTAAATGTTCAAGTACAAGATGATTCAAAATGAAAATGTCTCCTTGGTATATATAGGAGACTAGGAGGTATAATTACAACTAATGGCCTAAAGCTGACATAAATAAAATAACATTACTAATATAATATGCCTCAATTAAGGGGTAATGAGCCAATATTAGGGCTTAACATGCCTCTCCCCTTGAGAAAAGTGTTGTCCGCAACACTTGAGTAACTATGGATGCTTTTGTATAAAATAATCATCTTCCCAAGTGGAATCTTCAGTCGGTAGTTTCCTCCATTTAATGAGATACTCTGAAATGGATCTATTCCTCAGCTGGCGAATTCTTGTGTCAGTGATGGCTTCAAGCTCCAATATGATTTTTCCTTCCTCGTCAAGTTATG
>ML790679.1:405407-441216 GCA_009831015.1 Picea engelmannii | reverse complement strand
TGATTGGGTCCTTGCCATCAAACTTCCTCATATCAATCTTAGGAACGTGGTTGGTCTTCAAACCAAAGTTGGAGTTTCTCCATTCTTGATTCACCTTCCTTGTGTCCTCATCATGAATTTCATGGGATGCATTGTCACTTTCAAATGTCTTCTCTGTTATAAAATGTTTCAATACTTCCATGATCTCCCCTTTTAAACCCTCCATCACCTCTTGTAGTTCATCTTTTGTTACTATCTTCTTTTGTAAATCATTTATGTCCCTACACGTTTCTTCACCTTCATCAAGAGTCCAAGTAGGATTGTGTGGAGGCTTATTTGGTGTAGAAGTTCCCTTTTTGGGTGGCATGCTGGCCAAGTATCACTTTTGAACCTTGATTTTGAGGTGGTTCTGCTAGACAATATTTCTTCTATTGTATCTTCCAAGTTTTGGCCCTTCTGGGTATGAAACATTCTTTTATGTAGTTTTCTGATATTTATTCTCTGTAATTCCATGTATCTGATCAAAATTTGATTTTCCAAGTGGAATTTACTGTAACTTCCCCACAACTTGTCTAATTTTGGCCTTTCCAGGAGATCTCACTTGTATATCGTGCCCTGCACAAAATAACTGATATAAAATTCTGAAACTTAATACTACATACTGTCCACGATCCAATGAAATCAGTCCCACTCAATTTGGATACTCTAGGAAGAATTTATGATTGTTTTACCTGGAAAACCTTCTTGAGACTAGTCAATAGGACTAGTCAGATACCGTATCTTACACAGGGTGTATCTACAAATTTAAGATGACCCAGAACCTTAAATTTTTACAACAGATACGGTGCTAATTTTTGTGAATATCCTCTGGATTTCAGGGTCTGAAATGTTACAGAATATGTTTTATAGAGAAAATTCCGCAATGACTCAGTTCAGGATGATTCAGAACCCTATATTGTATAGACTATATCTCTGAAAGCATAAGGCCTCAAGAGCTGAAATTTTAACACAACGTACCTTGATCTGTCTACTAAATATTCTCCAAGCCGTTCCTTCTGAAATATTGTAGAAAAAAATTTATATCAAAAATTCCATGGTCTATCAGATGTAGCAGGGAAACCCCAAGACCTTGAGCTCTGATACCATAAGTTAAGAACCAAATATCAATATAGCATAGAAAAACCTTAGAAAAAGTACTCAACGCCTTGCAAAAGAGATAATTTCAGATAGTAAGCCTCTTTGAGGGGTAAACCTCCTTTTACCCCACTTAAATGTTCAAGTACAAGATGATTCAACATGAAAATGTCTCCTTGGTATATATAGGAGACTAGAAGGTATAATTACAACTAATGGCCTAAATCCGACATAAATAAAATAACACTTCTAATATAATATTCCCCAATTAAGGAGTAATGAGCCAATATTAGGCATTAACACATCGCCTCATAGTCATTGACGTCCCACCCTGCTACCACATGTGCCTCTCCTCACCTCGGAATCAAAGATGTGCCCAGAGGTTGATGCAGCCCTACATTTGCATAGTCAAAAGTCTCTGATTAGTCTTTAGATCGAAAACACAAAAAACATCTAATATCCTAAAAACCACAAAAAAAATTATAAAGAACAAAATATATTTGTTACCTAGATCTTCCCAATGAAATCCCTCAGGGAGAACCAAGTCGGGATCACCTCGAAAGTCCAGGCCAACATACGCATAATCATCAATCATCAAGATTTGGGGCCTTAACCAATCAAAAAATGCATCATTGTACTTGATTATAGGGCCCACTATGTACCGTGCCATAAGGTCACACCACCATTTCATTCTTGGGTCTCGTGGGGCTGGTATTCCCCACTCTACCTGTAGCCGCAAAATAGGGACTCTTTCTAAGAAGAAAGATACGAAAATGGACCCATACCCAAACTACTTTAGGTCTCCTTTCTTGCTTTTAATGAGTTGTGTCTTCATACTCTGGAACACACCGTCACACCAATTGAATACTTGAGGTTCCAGACGTTCAATGGCATATTGAAAATAACTCTAGAGTGCCATGTGTGGCGACACACTTCCTGCCATCCATGAAATGCTAAAGATGATGGTTCTAAGAGTCATATCCCACACACCTCAGATAGACACTTTACCTTTGTGCCTTTCATAATCTAGTTCACAGTGCCGACGGATATACTCGCTCATCGGAAATCGACCACCTCGACCCCCTATCAAACTCACACGTGCCCCATGATGGGATAGCCCCATTAGAAAGTAAATATCCTCAATGTCCAAGGAGAGGACATGAACATCCACGTAGAATACTTGTTGTTCTACATCCCACATATGGACCAAGTACTCTAATAGTCTTCGTTGGGATCTCATGCCCTGGACTTTGAAAAAATTCAATAGGCCACATTGCCAAAGAGCATCAATGGTTCTTGGATCATTCAAAGCCATATATTCATCATCTTCATGCTCATGTTCTCTCCATTCCAACATTTTTGCAATCAAACACCTACATGGAAGTAAAAGAGGACAGTTAGCACCTTTATCCACCCTTTTTGGAATTCTTTTTGGTTCAACGCTTGCTTTTCTATTTTGGTTTTAGATCGCCGTAACTGAGCTTCAGTTACAGTGCGGGATTTTCGCAGGCGAGCCATTGGGCACTTGTGGAAATCCTTGATTTCTATAGGTTCTAATATAGGCCACCTACGGTGGCCTCAATGCATCCCTACCGACCCAAAAATCACCCAAAAAATCATTTTTTGACTACCAAAAACAAATTTTAAACCATTGAAAAGGAAGAAGATGAAGCACTTACTGTTTTCACAGAAACTGTTCATCGATTGATCATCTGTGCTCTTCGTAATCACCCGCTGAAGTAAGGGGTGAAAAAGGATTTTTTAGACAAGTTCTTGACCAAACACAAATGAAATGGTGAAAAAGAACTCTTACTCTTATTTATTTCATTTTTTACCCTTTTTCATAATATTTTATATTATATAAATGTGTTTGGTTATAAACCCTCAAAACTAATAGTCTCATAAGTCGTGAGTGTCTTGTTTCTTGCAGGAAGAAGACTAAAGTCTTAATTAACAGAGTATGGATCTTTGTTCCATAATTTGTTTTCTCTTCGTTACACATATCGATACTTTTTAGGGTTTTTTAGTAAAACCTCGAGTTCACTCTTCGTTCGTTCTCATGTTCGAAAATTTATGAGAATGCAACCAAGTATACTTTTGTCGTCCTTTCGTACTCGTCTTGGTAACATGAAAAGTGACACACATGGAGTATCATTTAAGTTCTTTTCACACTCCATAAAAACGAAATGATTGCCGAGCAACCTTGTTCTGTTCACGCTCGTAAAAGCATTTGGATAAAATGTTCGATGGGCAATAGTTTATCACTTTTTTGGTCTTGTCAAACTATTTTACGAAAAAGGAACTGAGAGAGTTGTCTTTAAAGTGTTTTTCAGACTCTATAAACATGAAAAACTCTCGAGTTTTCTATATTTGGACTTGTTAAACAAACATTGAAAGATCCACATGGGACTGAACCACTCCTTCTTAGGGTTCGTTAAAAATACTCTGAGGGACTCATCCGAAGGATGAGCTTATATTATCCTCCTCAATCTTGTGTAAAAATAAAGAGGTACTCGCCAAAAATGGTGGGGAAAAATTTGGGAAAGAGATGTGTTTCTGTACCTGTGTTAGTGGCAGTACTAGTCACTCTTGAACATGACACCCCCTTCATCATTTGCATCCAGGTTGGGAAATCCATTTGTCTCTCGTCTGGCCTTCGTCAAATTCATATATTGGGTTGTCTTTGAGTCAATGCTTCCAAGACCAGTGTCGTGTCATTCATATGTTCAAGAGAAGTCAAAAAAACCCCTCCTTTGAGTTGGCCATCTGTATTGTCATTTCTTACCATGTCGGCCTTCCCTGTGTCAGTTTCAAATCATTTTCATACTTTGATCTACCCTTAATCTGTTACTTATTTCGTGTCATTGATGGGGGATACATCAAGGCCCTCCTGTGACGAGTCTTTTTCCTATCGACTTCAACTCATCATCCAGGAATAAGACTTAGAAATCATTTAGTACCTTAGATACTGCATGCCTCAATGGAAGGTTTTTTCGTTCTTGACAGTGGATTCACATCATTGGTCCCTGATCGAGAGATTTCATCGAGTGTTCAACTTCATCTCATTTATTCACATTTGTTGGATTGTACTAAGGTACCTTGGGAGTCATTGACATCAATGGTGATTTCGCTCACACTCGTTAATGGTTTTCATCAATGATTGGTAATCAAGTGGTTTCTACCATGTTCGACTTAAACACCTGTAATCGCATGGTTAGATTCGTACTTACGGGCGAAGGGATTGAAGACCCTGGATCTCATCTTTTTGACCCAGATTGCAGTGGATTACTTATGATTTGAATTGACACATAGATCCACTTTGTATGTCTCATGGCTGTGTCTGAATTTACACTTTCTGATACATATCCATGGTGTACTTCTAGTGGCTATGTAGAATTTTGATGACATGGATCCACGGTGTATAATTGGTGGCCATGCCTTGCATTTATGATTTCAATCACTTGTAATCTAAGCATGGGAATGCCTACCTCAGAACTGATATAATTCTATGTAGATGCTTGATTGTTTGCAGGTTCCTAATTGGTGCGCTCCTTGTTTCCGACACACACACACATTTTACAAAGTATTTCGGATGTCACATGTTCCAACCTCATACTTTGGGGGGCATTATGCTACACATTATTTTGGTCACTCTGATGATGACCCCATAGGCATGTGTTCAGGGTTCCAAAACAATCTTTCACATGAGGAAAAAGGCTGAGTTCTTCCCCTACAAGGCACATTTTTAGAATGACGCCGCAGGCTAACAATGGTACATAGTGCGGGAATCAAGGATTTCCACAGGCTTCTCTATGCCTAGCCTGTGGGATTTATGCATGATACTATATAGGTAGGGTGTGACGACGCTTGAAGCTAAGAAAAGGAAGAAGTTTCATGAAGTTTCTAGAAGGAGAATCTTCTAGAATGTGAGGTGGCGTCTGTATGGTTGTGATCTTACCAGATTTTCTTATTTGGTGGGATCATCCTCATCCTAGTAACCAATTCATCTTCTCCTATATAATAATTTATTTCTCATGGAAAAGGTTAAGCAAGGTCAAGCAAGATTGAGCAAAGAATAGACTGAAAACTGTGTGAAGAATCTTGATACAATTGATGCTTGAGGCCTCCATTTTTCCATCAAGCCTTGTGGATTATCTTCATGCAAATTGAGAGAAAGTGTATGTGTGTATTGGAGCAAAGGACCACCGAAAGGGAACTTGCAACATCAAGGAAATCCGATTGTATCTTCCACTTTTACTTAATATGATATGGCGGCATGTTTCTTTCCCATAAAATCATTAGTATTTTATTACATGAATCCTTGATCACATGTTTAGGTTTCCATTGAATCTATAATTGATGATTTCACTTTGGTTGGTTTGTTTCATTGCAAATCTAATCTCACAAGAGCACCGGAGCAAAGAAGGCACAAAAGAGATATAAGGAAGTGATATATAAAGGTATGTCATACACTCCTTCTTTGATGATAAATTCAATGGCAGTAACCTAGGGAAAGTGTCATGTCCTGTTTTGTTTTGTTCTGGATCCAGGTGGATCCAGGGAGATTATTTTATGTCCTCATTCACCGATTTATCCAATAACACACCTAGAAAGGGTGACACTTCTTGACCACTTCTATGCAATATTTAAAAATCGACGACAAAAAATAACCAACTCACAATATATTTTTGGTTGTCGCAAGCCCAGATAAGTGACCACCACATGCCCCACTATGGAATTCATTAAGTATGAGTTCAACTTCTTCATGAGTCAAAAAATAATGAAAAACATAATCCACCCCTTGATGATACAAAGTGTCACCAATAATGAGGTGGTTTTTTTGAAAAGCCTTTTGATTTCTTAGATTTGACAGAGATTAGTGATTTCTTAGATTTTGTAGAGACAAAATCGAGATCAAACTCCTACAAAATTGCAATCCATTTATTGTGTTCCCCCCCTATGATATGTCTTGTTAGGACATATTGAAATGGATTTACATCGGTGACCACAGTAGTATTGTGAAGTAAAATATAATGGTGCAACCTTTGAACTGAGTGCACGACTGCTAAAGATATATTATCCACATGAGAGTACTTAAGTTCAGGAACAATTAGATTTTAACTAAGATAATAGATAACGTGCTTGTAGAGATTGTCATCCTCCTGAATGATAACCATACCAACCGTCCCATCATATGCGACTATACAAATCAAGAAATATCTAAAATAGTATGGAGGAGTAAGAAGAGGTTCCAATACTAGGGATTTATTAATGGCATCGAAGGACTCTTGGGCTCACCCATCCCATATGAATGGAGTATCCTTTTTCAAGAGATGCATGAAACCCTTATTAATATTGGCATAGTTGGATATAAAGCAACGTAGGAAGTTAGATTTCCCATGTAAACATTGAATTTGTTGAATAATGTGCAGGGGGGACAATCTAAGTATTGCTTCAACCTTCATGGGGTCTACCATGATTCCTTTATTAGAAAATATAAATCCCACAGGAAACCTGACCTAACGCAGAAGATGCATTTATGAGGGTTTAATTGAATACAATAATAATGACATATTTCAAACACAAGCTGAAGATGAGTTGAATGATCAACTCTCTTATGAGAGTGAGTAGTGAGGTCATCCAAATAAGCCTCGACTACATGTTTGAGGTCATGGAAAGAAAAGTTCATAGCCTACTGAAAAGTTGCTTCGATGCTTTTAAGGTCAAAAGGCATTTTCTAGTATGAAAATTTATCCCAAGTACATATAAACATTGTTTTATGTTGATCCTCGAGTTTAATTTGGATTTGATTATATCTTGAAAATCCATCCATAAAAGAAAATATTTAACTCCCAACACACTCGTCAATAATCTGATCGATAAATGGTGTAGGAAAATTATATTTAGGGCATGATTTATTTAGGTCTCTGAAATCCATACATACATGGATGGTTCCTTTCATATTATCCATGGGAGTTGAGTTGGATACCCATTTATTCAAGGGAATTAGGTAGATGAAGCCAGTGTTAAGTATCTTCTCCACCTCTGCCTTAATGGCGGGGGCCTTCCTAGGATTTGCAGCTCTAAGCCATTGTCGAATTGGATTAGCATTCAAATAAGTCTTGATTTCATGTTTGACAATACTTGGGTCAATCCATGGAATTTATTCATATGACCAATCAAAGACGAATTCCTTAAACATATCAATGTAAGTTTGAATTTCTTTAGGAAAACAGTCTGCATCGATATAAATGTTCTCAACCTTGCGAGGGGTTCGAGAGATGTTGATCGCAATGGTAGCAGAGATATTATAGATGTTCCATTTGAAATACATGTAATGATTATATAACATGACGATGGGGTGACCAACATATCACTCATGTTGGACCGAAACTCATCTTGTTCAATCCTATTAAGCTCTAAGAGAAAGTAAGATCTATGGTGAAGGTCCTCCCAAGGCCTATCAGGACCAATCATGGCCTTTAATATTGCTTCGTATAATGGAAAAGTACCATTGAGGAAATCATTTTAACTAGACGAGTCTATGACCCATATGGATCTAGAACATGATCCATATCTTTTGTTTGCGAAGAGGGAGGATCTGGGTCTACAATGGCTTCCTAGGTAGCTTGATATGAAATATCAGCTACAGATAATGACATTTCCATTTTGATGTGTGATTGACCTTCATAAGACATGGTAGGACAAGGAAAATTCCATGGGACATCGGAATATTAGGTGTGGAATCAGACAGACCTCAAAGAAAATGAGGATTCATCCAAAATGACGTTAATATATGAGATTGGTGCCGATAAATTAAAGGTTCATATCGAAGAAGGATACATTCTGACACCCATTTTCTCAGTTTTCTTCTGAGAATTCTTGACAATGGGGATTGAGGGTCCCATCGATGTAGAGGAATTGGACTGAAAGAAAGATAGTTGGTCGATCATCATAATCTTTCCTTCATGAGGAAATCATGAAACATGAAATACCGATGATACAAAAACTGACATAACATAAATCCAATTACGCCTAGTAAGATATTGTAATAAAGGGGAGCATCAACCACCTCAATTTTGATTTCCACAGTTTTATCGCCTGTCTAAACCTGAATATTGGGGAGGATACCATGGGGTCTGAATGAACACCCATCAAATGAATTCAACATAGTCATGGAATGAGAAATCTAGGGAGATCCAAGATCTTTCCAACAAGATAGAGATATCACAAATGTCGAAGCACCTTCATCCACGACAGTATGCATAACAATTATATCCATACATTCTAAATGAATCTGAAAATCTACATGGTAAGGTAAGTGAGGCTGAACATCTGAGACATCGAACTTGATAGCTTTTGAGCCACTTGAGTCAGGATCTCCCAACACAGAGAAAAAAGAATTCTTATGTACTGGGTATGTCTAAAATACCTCCAAATCTGACATCACACATGATGGTTGGCCTAAATATTTGACAATCAAGTAATTCTTGGTGTCTCTAGAATTGGGATTATGAGCAGAGTGATTAAGAAATCCTTTCGGAATATGAGGCACAGGGTTAAGATTATTGATATACAAAGGTATTTCCAGAGGGGAGGCTTTGTACCCAAAGTAGGTTGCTGAGGACCATAATCATGAGTCCCAGTTTCTATGCTAACCTCAAATTAGAGCATATTGATGAAATGATGGCCACCATCATGTGCCAGGGGAATTGGACCTCCACCTGACACATTTCCAGTGTTTGAGGATCTTGAGGCCATATTCTTATTATGTTGAAACTAATTAGTTAACATAGTATTTTGTTACACTATACTCCTCGAGGATTCATCTATCTTTGGTCATCTATGGGTAATGTGATCTTCTTTACACAGCTTACATGGAAAATTTACCTTCCATTTTTCTTTCTTATGCTCACCAACACTGTTACTAGGTTTTTCATTATTATGGTTATCCTTTCTCTTATTATTATTGTATTCCCACCCTTACTGTTATTATTCATACCTTTCCTCTTATTCCCTCTAGGTTGTTGGTTAGCCTTTTTTTCCATCGAATGCACAAATTGTACATCCGACGATTGGGTAGGGTAGGACAAAGTCATATCTTGTCATACTGCAGAATGGTAGAGAGACAAATTTTGCATCTGATTTGTCACTTGGTCTGCGGACTTGGAATTTCTTGATCCTATAATTCCATCGACATGGGGCCCATGATTGTTTCTTGGATCATAATTCAACCATGGTGTGTCAGGGATAATCTCATAGAGAATCCTAAACTGAGCGTATATAATATATAATTTTTGGGATTTAAAAATGGCCTCTTCCTCAGTCATTACTCTGGATGTGGAAACATCCTTCGAAATATATGACAATAGGGACTTGAGAAACCACTTCAACAAAAACTATGGTGGAATGGTATCTTTAATTAACCTCTTTCTTCTACGCCACTCTTGAATGTGTTCTGAGATGTCAGTGGCTTTGTCCTGATGAAACGTTGATAAAATATCTATATCGATGTCGTAAAAAATCTATAGTTGAAAGTGGTTGAGAAAAAACAAGACCAACTCATTGAAAGTTCAGTATGTTCTCCTCGGTAACTCAATGTACCATTTCAAGAAAACCCCCGTGAGGGTGCGTCGAAATAGTCTCAAATGAACATAATCGTCATTAAGAGAATTAGATGAGTACCATAGGTGAAAATTAGTGATGTGACCACCCAGATTACTACCACTCTTTCCCTCAAATCTTGAATTGTCTGAGGGAAGCTTGGTGGGAAGGGGGGACCATTCTGGATCATGACACACAAGGTCATAATTCATTAATTTTGAAAGATATATAAAATTCATTGTGGCCAGAAAAGGGATCCTTGGTTGCGGTGCCTGAGACCATGCTCCCAGGAAAGACTAATTTGGAGAGATTGTAGGCTGAGAAGGGTTTTGGTAGACACCATGGCCCTTCCCAGTAGGATACTATACTACTCCTAATTGATTAATAAAAGATTATATATGCATCATCATTGATGGGGACGCTTGCAAAGAAAAAGTGATATGGTACATATTCCCCATGTGAGGATATACATTTTCCCCCTAACAAAGGGACTCCATGTGGAGGGTTTCCTATATTATAAAAGTGATTCCCCCCTGATGTAACACTAGAGGATTGAGGAGGGTTTTCCATAATAAAAGTGTTCACGGGCACAAACACTTTGGAAGAAGGATAGACAGATGGGATATATGAAGTAGAAACACTACCCATTTTTCCATTCCATCCTTGAAAACTAACTAGTATTGGGTGTGAAGGAAGGAGGATTCCAACCCCCTACCATAGAAAATGACTAATGGATATGACACCCACCAAGCAGGAAATTATTGTGAGGCAACGTGCCCCCTAAACCAAAAATAGTATTAAGATTATATACAGGAATAGAGGATGACATATGTAGAGTAATATTTGGCATATCGAAAGAAAAAGGATTAGAGACCAAAGGAATCAACTGAGCACTATAACCAAGTATCTTTTCTAAAAGGTGTCAAGGGGAGCATAGATTGACGATGGAAGATTCATATTGATAAAAAATATATAAGACTAGTCCCCATGGACTGAGCTGAGATCATGGAAAGGGTAGTACTACTTGAGAGAGTTTTAGGGATCTAGGAAACTGATGATGAGGGAGTCATGGGACAACACTAACCATATTAGATATAGGAGTGTTGTGTTGGTTTTCTCACTTGGGTGAAGAAAAATACAACACTTTCATGTCTCGCTGAGCCTGCTAGACAACAAAGTAGTTTGTGAGTGGGTTAAACAAGCCAAACACATGTATAAACAAAGAAATAAACTAAAACAACTAAGAAATAAATGTTAGAAAGCATGGGAAAATTAGAACCATGAAAATCAAATAATGACCAACATAATGCTACTAATGGATCAATAAATTAGTAGGCAAAACACCGTAGAGAAAAATAGGGACTTATGAGTCCCGTATTCCTCCTTGGGATGGATCTCGAGTTCCCTAATGGAGAGCTATTAATACAATGGAAGAAATGGAAAATGGTGAAGAACAACAATGCTTATTCCCTTAAGAGGTGAGTGGAATGGCCTATTGAAATGGTGCTTGAAGGCTCCAAAGAGAAAAGAGGATTCTCAAGGGAGAATTTTGGCAGCATAACAATACTACAAATATCTTGGTTTCTTAGTGCACCCATGGCTCTTATTTATAGCATTCATTCATGGAAAAATGTAATTGGTTCATAGTGTGAACAAGGGGCCTTTTAGGTCACCCTCTATCTCTTAACCAACCTTCCATTTGGATTTTTCTCAGATATGAGGGTCAAATCGTGTTGGGGGTTGGTCCATAAGTGGTTGAGGGGCCGAAAAGATACATAAATGCATCTCTCATAGAAGTGCATGAATTTTCGCGTACATAGTCTCACACTTGGCGCATTGTGCACACTTAGGGCTATGTTGGCCCATGCACACTGCGAACTGTGTGCGTGCTTCCTTTGGTGAATCTGCACATTTCAATTTTTGACCCCATTATATAATTTTTTCCTTTTGAATGAATTTCATTGTTTTAGGTGGACTAATTGTTGTTGGCATTGATGTGTTTCTTTAACCATTTGCGTGTGATGTTGAAGACAATTTTTTAGTGATAACAGATGCCCCCTGATGTGTGACGTTACGAGCATATGTATAAATGAAATACATCAATTTTTATTTTGTTGAGAGTGCCATTGTAATGAAGAGTGAAGAGAGGAACTGCAAGAGCGATCCATCGGAGGGAGAGGAAAAAATGTGGGACCCAAACCTTTCTCTAGGGAGAAAAAATAAAATCAGTGTACAAATGAGGTGGGCATGCCCCATGCTCGTGTCATGTAACCAAAATGTGAGACTGTAAATGAAGATGTATGTTGATATAGATAACTGCAGCACCCTTGGGGGTGGTTGATAATGGCAGATGATAGTTTTGAATGGTGAACGAACTTTAAAGCGAGGCAAAGAAGATTGTAAGAATTGTCGATGTCTCGTAGGCATTGATGGCCTAACAAATTCAGAGGTATTCGAGTGATATAAAACTACTGCAATAATCATATAGTAATACCCACCGTACCATGAGAGTTTGTTGAAGTCAAATGTTATGACAGTCAACAAAATCAGAGAGTAATGATGATTCTCTCTGTGTCATCCGAGACTCCTCATTGTAAAGGTAATTAGAGTCAAGATACTGCTACCCTTCTGGAAACTGTGTTGATGTTGACAGAATGGGAGACGTGACTCCAAGAAGAAAAGGGCTTTGTGAAATCTACTGAGATGATATCAGGTAGTGATGATTAACATGAACAAAGTCAATATTTTTTGCGACTCAAGACTTCCCTTGGTTGTGGAATTTTTGGAGGGTGATTGGAAACAACCATAAAACTGGATCTAGTGTTAGGGGTACGACTAGATATGGGGTTAAAATGTGCGAGAAGCTAACAAAGTGGACAAACTTAGAGATCATGGGTATACGGACTTGGGATACTTGGGGTTTATGAACAATGTTGGTATGAAAAGAGAGTGGATTCCCCAACCAAGGGCGACATGAGTTTATTTTCTGGGAGAAAAGAAGGTCATCAAGGATGATGACAAAAAAGCTAAGTAAATGGTGGAAACAAAGGATTTTTACAATTACCAAATAAATAAAGAATAATTAGGGTTGAGTATAGAGATACGAAAACGGGTACCCCAGTGAAAGATGGCTTGGCCTGTTAAAGAGCAATTTTGTGAAAGAAAAATGGTGGAGGGTGGGGGACCCATGGGTGGGTTTCTGTATGATTTAAATGGATGGAGGAAAATCTGCAGATGGGCCAACTGATGGTGGATTAGATGGAGGGATAATAATACTATGGAGGTGCAGTCAATAGAACCGATATGATATGACCTAGGAGTCCATTGGGAAAGATAGCAATATGATGAGAAGAAGTATGGGGTTCATTCTTGGATGTGCATAAGACTATCAGGACTCCCATCCCTAAGGGGTAAAATCACCATGAGTGTCAAGTTTCCAAGGGAAACTATGAATGGGAAAACTCATGTGGGGGAGAGTGCTATCGGGTGGCAGTACTCTAAATTCAGTAGAGGTAAAGGTACTGCAAAGATAGATATAAGGACCCTAAAGGTAAATGTCAGAGGGTATGACTGGGAGATGCAATTGATTTGCAGAGGGAATAATTACATGGCAGTGTCGAACATATACCTGAAGGGGTTGTAAGCTTGTAGAACAAGTACCTTCACACATGAAAACCAAATAGCTGACATGAATAGTATATCATGATAAAGAACATATAACAACTATTTGATAAAATTGAACATCATCATGCATACCTAAACATGACGTGAGAAAAATGCTCCTCCAGGGCCAAGTTCAGATGATGGCCCGGAGAATGTGAATATGTAGATGGCGGTACCAGGAACCCATGGCTAAGAACGGATCGAAAAACAGAGGCTATGGGATCTTGTAACAGAGTTTGGAATTTGGGAAAAAGGGGCTATATATGGCTGATGGGCACAAAATGCCACCTCATTTGTACCTGTCACCATAGTGGAATTGATGAGAGTGTTCTGAGGATATTTGGAGATTGCGAGAGCATGAGGCTACTAATATGGGAGTGGCGATAGACAGGTTAATGGTCCTATCCTCCTGTAATGTGTGAAATTATTAGAATGTATGTAGGGACTATATGGAGGGTCGTATAAGGGATTTTTGGGTAGGGACCCACCAGTGTGCGAGAAAAGGAGGAGTACACATGCACATGTGCATGGGTATAATCCCTTTCCAGCGAATAGTGTGTAGTTGTGCGGGACATAGCCGCACATGTGGGCGTGTGGGAGGGAAATACAGGCACACATGAGATGCGCTCCTGTCTAACTGAAAAATGTGCACCGATGTGCGACTATTTCTCATACAACTGTGCATTATTGCACAACTGTGCACAGAATAGGCACACACATGTGCGCACTTGTCTGGGTGACAACTGCAAATTGATGTGCAACTATTTATCAGATAGTTGTGCATTAGTGTACAACTCCGCAAAGAATAGGCAAGCACATGTGCACACCTGTTTGGGTGAAAGACATGCATTTGGAGGCAAGGCTAAGGGGTTTGAAAATTTAAATTTTTGATTCTTTTTATGGATGATGAGGTTGATCAAGTGTTTCTGTGTGGATGCATGGGATCAAAATACTATAGATATTACGATGCCATTGCATTGGAAAGAGCATGACTGGGACTGTCTACAGGAATCCATGAGAGAAAAGTTGGGTGTTCAGAGACACTTGGCATCCTTCAGATTTCTCAAGTTCTTAGAATGCCCTCAGATACGGTTGCATGATTTCCTGCTTCAGTATCTAATTTCGATATGGAGCAATGATCTACAGTGCTTCATAGTGATAGGACAACAATTGACATTCTCGACCATTAAGGATGTATATTTCTTGACGGGGCTCCCATTCCATGATATGGCCCTTCCTATTGACCCCCAGTTGCCAGGGGACGAGTGAGTGGGTGACTTGGAAACTCGCCACTTCTCGAGGATGAATTCGATGTTGGGTTCAGTCATCTAAATTAAGACAATTGATGACCTTCTAACATAGTGCATCACCGCTATGGTGGTGAGGATATACAGATCCTTGGGGACTCAGTGGATCATTGAAGGTCAGCTGAAGATAGTGGAGAGGGTCCTCGATGGGGACCTTTTTTCCTGGGGTTTGCTTATGCACAATCGGATGATGGGATAGGTGAGCTAGTGTCGATGATCCGACTATGGCGACTTCTCTTTTGGGTCCATTTTGGTGGCCTGGTTTCTAGAGAGGGTGCCTCTGTTGCACCTGAGGATTCTGCTTGAGCCCGCGGGGCCACGAGAGTCACGATTGATGCGGTGGGCCCATGTGTTGGCCTGAAATGAAAGTGAAGAGGGTAGCCATTACCTGAGGGCATGTGGGCCCATATCCAGGATGAGGAGGTCCTGGAGCAATGCGTGGGAGTACCAATGGAGTGGTAGACCCTGATCCTTCGGGCGACAGTAGCGGGGGTAGCGATGACTGGGCAACTGCATCCTAGACCTGGGGGCCCCTGGATGGTGGGGCACCTCTAGCTAACGAAGGACCTAGGGGGGAGCTCTAGGGGCCCCATGAGTACTGGGTTTTGTATATATAGGCTTGGGAGCCCATTTTGTATAGGGTAGTTGATACCTATTTTGTATAGGGTAGTGGATACCCCTTTTTATACTTATAGGGGTGGGGGGACTCACTGGCCTATGGGGGATGTATATGTACTTTTTGTAAACAATTACGACACTTGATAATATATATATATATAATAGGACATATTTTTGTGGATCATTCATGTCTCCAGGTGTGTATGTTTTATGCTTATGATGTTGTTTCTATGTGTTGTGACAAATGCATGATGTTTATGTATAAAATGACGTTTAATGTGATAAATGCCAATCTAATACTAGGTTATCCATGTTATCTTCTACTTGATTAAATTTTTTGGAATATGTGTAAATGTGATTGAATAAAAGTTGCAAGATAATAGTCTAACTTGCAGGTATTTGCAAAAGAGGCAAGGATCGCAAACGTGATATACATTGTTGAGCTGTAGGACGAGGAGGTCTTGGAGCAATGCATGGGTGTACCGATGGAGTGGCGGACCCTGATCCTTCGAGTGACAGTAGTAGGGGTAGCGATGACTGGGTGACTACCTCCTAGACCTGGGGGCCCCTGGATAGTGGGGCACCTCTAGCTGATGAAGGACCTAGGGGGGAGCTCTAGTGGCCCCATGAGTGCCGGGTTTTGTATATATAAGCTTGGGAGCCCATTTTGTATAGGGTAGTGGATACCCTTTTTTGTACTTATAGGGGTGGGGGGACTCACTGGCCTATGGGCGATGTATATGTACTTTTTGTAAACACTTATGACACTTTGATTATATATATACATATAATAGGACATATTTTTGTGGATCATTCATGTCTCCAGGTGTGTATGTTTTATGCCTATGATGTTGTTTCTATGTGTTGTAACAAATGCATGATGTTTATGTATAAAATGATGTTTAATGTGATAAATTCTAATCTAATACTAGGTTATCCATGTTATCTACTACTTGTTTAAATTTTCTTGGAATATGTGTAAATGTGATTGAATAAAAGTTGCAAGATAATAGTCTAAATTGCAGGTATTTGTTAAAGAGGCAAGGATCGCAAACGTGATATACATTGTTGAGCTGCAGGACGACAATCTGGGAATCTAATAGAATGCTAAGGTGACGAATGTGGTGGTGACTGGCCTCGACGAGGAGACCAATGTTGACGTCATATTCAGCTTGGTTGTTGGTGGTTGAGCCCAAACATATGTGACTAGAGTGGAGAAGTACATGTGAGGGGGTATAGAGGGCTCAAGCGACCGAAGAGAGATTCTGGGTCCAGCGGTTGGCACCGTCGGCGTAACCGATGTGGTAGGCTGATGCATGATGCATCTATCAATAACATGGATGATAGATTGGGCATGAGGAATGGTGGAGGAAAAGAAGACTAAAAACTCTACAAATGTGTACAAATAAAAACCTAAGGTAGGGGGGCTATGCTTAGGCGTAAAACTTCTTTAAGTACAACCCGTTAATGGGTTCTTTGAGAGGGTAGCCTTCTAGAGAGGACATGATGTATGCATCCTTAGTGAGGCAGTGTTGGATGATGTAGGGTTCATGCCATAATGATTCAAATTTCCCATGGACAAGAGTATCATGGGCGATATCGTAGGCTAACACAAGATCACCTTCTTTAAAGGAGTGAGGTTGGCATGGTAGTCGAAGGTGGCTTTGGACCATTTTTTAGCTACCTCATTGTGTTGTAATGAAGATCAATGATATTCATCAAGTGAATCTAAGGTCAACAAGTGCTACTCCATTCTAGAAGTGTCAGGTAATATCTCAATGGCAGTGCGTAACATGGGGATTTCACACTTGATAGGGATGGTGACTTCGATCCCATGGATGAGGTCAAACGTTGTAAAACTGGTGGCAGTTTTGACTGCCGTGCGATAATCCCATAACGTGGAAAACAACATATGATTCCAATTGGTCTAATGTTTGTTGATGATACGTTGTAGCATGGTTTTGAGGACTTTGTTGACAACCTCGACCTATTCGTTGGACTGAGGGTAGTATGGGGAGAAAAACTCATGGGAGAATCCTAATTTTGAGGAGACTTCCTTAAATATATCATTCTCAAATTTTTTATTGGGATCAGACACTAGCTATAGTGGGACTCCGAATCGGGTAATGACATGGTTGAAGAAAAACCATGTTGTTTTGTCACCGGTATTGTTGAAAGTGGGCATGGATTTGACCCATTTGGTAAAGTAATATATTGCCACGATAATTTACTTGTGTCCATTACTGAATGGAGGATGGAAATTCATGAATTCTATGCCCCATTTGCAGAAGGGGTCAACGGTGATGACTGGATGTAGAAGAGATGGTGGATCTCACTCTTTGTTTGCATAAACATAACATTTTTCACATTTCTTGAGAACGTGGATGCAGTCATGAAACAACGTGGCCCAAAAGAACCCTGCTTGAATGATTGTTTTGGTGGTGGACATGCCTGAGAGGTGACCACTACAAGCACCATTATGGAAATCATTTAAGACTCTGTCAGCTTCATCGATGGTTAGACATCGACAAAGAATGGTGTTGACCCCACGTTAATAGAGAATGTCTCCGATGAGGAGGTATAGAGGGGCCTGATGGCGAATACATCGATGATCATCCTGAGAGAGATGAGACCCAAAATTTTGTGTCTACAGCTAGACAAGGAGGTCGTCGTACCAGGGGTCATCGGAGGGGATGAAGAAGATATGTTCATCGATAAAATCTATATTGATGGGGGAAGCTTTAGCGTTTAAGGGAAAATTTGTAATGAGTTCGACGAGGAAAAGTGCTTTCCTTCTTTTGGGAGTTGAGAACTCTAGGCGTATTCCTGGAGGATAACGATCCATCGGGAAAACTTTCCATTTTTTTGTCGTCAACTAAGAAGGTACTACATGGGGTTGTAATCTACGATGTATAGGACAACTTCTATCAAGAGTTTATCATAATTATTATATTTCAATGGTGGCCCTGAAATATTTATACTAATGTAATAAATGACATGTTCATGCCCCTCATCCCCCAATTGGACGAGGACTCTTGCTACTGAGACGACCAAGGATGACAAGTAGAGGATGTAATCGCGATCATAGTATGGGGGACTAATCAAAGGGGCATTGGATAAGGTGGATTTTAAATCATAAAAATTTGTTTGAGCATGTTCATCCCATCGAAATGGGATATCATGACGTAGTAAGTGGAGAAACCCGTGCACGCAAGTGGCATAATCTGGGACAAAGCGACATAAAAAGTTGGATTTGCCTTGCAAGCTTTGTAGTGGGTGTAGATTCCTAGGTGGTGGAATTTATGTGATAGCTTGGACATTGAGGGGGTCCATCGTGATGCTGTGTTGATAAACAATGAACCCAAGGAGGCATCTGGACGTGACGCAAAATACACACTTGAGGGGGTTCAAGCAGATATTGTACTGGCGACATCGTTGGAAGATGATGCATAAGTCATCTAAATGCTGAGTTCACTTTTTGGATCAAGCAGTGAGGTCGTTCAAATAAGCAAGGATGATGCAAGGAAGAGCATGGAAAACATAGGTCATGGCTCGTTGAAATGTAGCACCTACGTTCTTGAGTCCAAAAGGCATGACACTATAGCCAAAGGTACCCCACAGTGTAGTAAGAGTGGTTTTATACTGATCAGCTAGATGGATTTGGATTTTATTGTAGTCGAAGAACCCATCCATAAAGGACAGTGCCTCATGGCCAACATAGTCATCGATAATTTGGTCGATGAAAGGGGTTGGGAATTTGTCTTTGGGACAATAATGGTTGAGATCGTGACATTCAGTATAGACATGAATAATGCCTTGATTCTTGTTAACGGGGATGGGGTTGGAGACCCATGAATTATACGCAATGGGGTAAATGAACACAACAATGTGTAACTTGTCAATTTCATCTTGGATAGTGATGTAGGATAATCTCTCCACGTCGGCCAACCAGCCAACCAACCACGTTAGCAGATTCAAATCGTGTGTTCAAGAGAGGCGCAACCCTCATTTAAAATTTGAATGAATGTAATTTAATGTTTTAGGTTGTTGAGCCATGAGGCCGTGCTTTGCACAGGCGTAGAAGTAGGTAGGCCTTTAATCTTTGAAGGATGAGATCTATATCTAGATGGTGGACTAGACAACCCATTCAATGTAATTGAATAGGGTAGGTGAGGTTGGAGGGAAGCGCTCGAAGAGCCCCCTATTGTAAAATATCTTTTCGATCTCATTTTGAGGGTAGTTGTAATAGTCGAGTGCGCATAGAGAAGGAGCCGAGACTCTGTTAAAGTTTGAGCTCGAGAACACCCTTGTAAAACAACCATTTTATTAATACAAACCAGAGCAGTTTTGCCTACATGATTCTGTGTTGTGTAGTCATTTTCACGTGTTCTTCATATGCTGTGAATGTATTCTGTAGGTTTGCATTTGCAGGGAGTTGTTTGATTTTCAAGCTTGAG
The DNA here is from genome assembly GCA_009831015.1 of Picea engelmannii. Taxonomy (NCBI): domain Eukaryota; kingdom Viridiplantae; phylum Streptophyta; class Pinopsida; order Pinales; family Pinaceae; genus Picea; species Picea engelmannii. Next base: position 421,454 of record ML790679.1, on the reverse strand, counting down.
AGGTTCATTGTGGTTTCTTGCTAGGAGGGCGTGACAGAGTACTGCGGTCTCTGAATACCAGTGCACAGAAGCACTTCTGAATTCTGCGGATTCAGACAAAGACGTGTCAGGCGGGCACAGTAGCTGAAATCACCAACTCAAGGAGAAGACTTGTGAGGTTGTTGAACACCTCATGAGGCAAGGCTGTGGAGAAGAACACAGTCACAGATAGAAACTCTCTTTGAGTTCTGTAAAGCTCTGCCAAGTGGGCATTGAGCCACTGCAAGGAGTGCACAGAAGACAGAAACTCTGTTGTGAGTTCTGTATAACTCTGCCAGGTGGACATTGAGCCAGTGCAAGGAGTGCACAAAGGAAGAACTCTGCTGGGAGTTCGTAAGAAGCAAGAATCACTGAGGATTATTGAGACTCTACCAGGAGGGCATTGAGTAAGTGCCAGAGCGCACAGAAGGAACTCTTTGAGTTCAGAGACAGGAGAAGAGTCCACTGAAGGATCTTCGTAGGGTTGTTGAACACCCTGAACACTCAACAAGAGGTTGCTTGAGCAAAGGATAGCTAGGAGGGCATCCAAATTCTCCATCTGTAGGAGAAAGGAAGAAGGATTTATTTCCTTAGAACTCTGAGTAATAGGAATCCTCAGAAGAGACAACACTTTGTGTGCGAAGACTTTGTAGGAGCACAGAAGTCAGAATCCTTCAAGGATTCGGGAGTAAGCTCAGGAGGAGTAGCGTCTTTGAGAATGCAGGTGAGACCCAAGGTGAAGAGCTCACAGGGAAAAGAAACAAAGGTCGAGGCCTTTGAATATTGGAATTTTTCCAAGTGTTGGAAGGAAAACACCAAAGCTCAAGAGGAGCAACAGCTACCGTCGGATCAACCGAGAAGATCTAGACCATTGAAGGTTTCCACGTCCAGGAGGTAGTGCAGGAGGAGCGCATAGGAGAGATGATCTGAACCGTTAGATCTCGAGCGAACAACCGTCAACCGTTAGATCTAACGGGAGATGCACAGGGGTTAAACCTTCATGAACTGCAAAGAGAAAGTCCCAAAGGAGTGTGGATATCGAGATTTCAGCATTCGGGAGTTCGAGAGTCCAGAGGATGAAAGTCCGGGCACTCGACCTCAGAAATCGAAAAACTGTGAAATAGATCTGAGTCTTCCGTCTGCGGGAGGACGCTTGTCGTGAAATTTTCCATTTCGGAGATTCATGCACTCAGACTCACAGAGGTGAGCATATTGACTTCGCATCTGGTGAAGTCCCGAAAGGATTAGAGCCATCCATCTGGAGGAGGACAGGTGTCACAAGATCGCCCATATCGGGGATTCAGACATCGGGGGTCAGAGAAGGAAGTCTTTCGACTTTGCGGGTGGCGAAGTCACGAGAAGATCAGGACCGTCCATATGAGGAGGACAGGTGGCAGAGATCAAGGGATCTTGTGAACTCAGAGGTTTGCAAGGTGAGAGCCCAAAGGTTGGGTGCTCCAAGTCGCGAAGTTGCGAAATCGCGAGGAGCAAGGATCGCCATTGGATCCAGGTCATGGGAGGACCGTTGGATCAGAATCTCATCGTACGTATCATGCATTCAGAGGTTCATAGGTTGAAATGACCTTGTCTTGACTGCAGAAGTCACGAAGTGCCGAGAGATGAGGCACGGAGGAAACATGTGGCAGAACCATAAGGTGGGGCCCGTGTGATAGACAGGAGGACAGGCGTTGCAGGGGGAAAGGAGTCAACACTCCATTGACTTCTCGTGTCTCAGGGATTCACGGGAAAGAGTGTGAAGGCTCGATGCTTCAACCTGTGAGGTTGCGAATAGCGAAAAGCGTCAAGGGAGGATTCAACCTAGTGCTGACTTATCGCGTCTCGGGAGATCGCAATAGGAGGCCACGAGAGTTCAACCCATGAAATCATGAAGCAGAGAGTTGCGAGAGGCACTGGTATTTAAGCCCTAGCCTATGGTTACATGTGGAGGGCACTGACAAGGAGGAGCTATACCCATTTCGTGATCTTGAGTATTGCAAGATTCGGAAGGAAGATTCAAGAGTTTCGACTCGCAAACTCACAAGATTACGAGTTGCGACAAGCGCCTTTGGGATTAGGCCTTGGTCATAGCACTATCGCCGTATGGAGAAGGTGGAGCTCACGCCAAGTTCTATACGTATAGGTGGAGCTTATGAAAAGGACCTGTGGATCGATAACTGGAGATTCCAGCAAGGAATTGAAAGAGCTGCTTCATCTTAGGAAAGCGATTGAACGATCCTGAGAGTGGACTTCGTCCCGAGGGTCAGAAGGGGGTCTGCATCAGATAGTTGCAGCTTTGGATGGGTGAAGAGAGTGTTTCTTTTGATGAACTAGGGAAATATCAGGCCATGTGTCGATTGGATGTTTGAAGATAGAAGAATCAAGGCTAGGAATATTCATATATGAACAAGAAAAAATATCCCGGTATTCCTGAAAGATAGCTTTGTAAGCAGTGAGTTCTTTAGGGGAGCATGCAGTCCCAATGGTGATTTCTTCTACGATTCCTGGTTTAAAGGAAATTTCAATTTTGACGGTGGGGGAGATGTTGGCCATGTTTGATTCTTCAAAATTATGTGGGGTAGGGATAGGGTTGTTGAACTAGTATATATTCCCTAAAGGAATAAAATCCTTTGTTTCGATTGCGCACATGGAGGCTTGGGTAGAAGGATGAAAGGCCTCTTGTGAGAGAAAAACTGCTCGATGATGGAGCGCATTCCATGGGAAATTGGGACTAGTGAGTTCCTCCAGGATATCTTCGTCACAGTGGAAAATGCAAGAATACAGGAGATCCTGGGAGGTGACAGGGGAAACTGTCAAAGTGTGATTGTCCTCAAGTGGCAAGGATGTTGAAGGTATATCATGGGCAGGGTGCAAGGGACCACTAGTCATAAAGAAGATGTCATGATACTGTGAATGGCACATCATTCACTTAGGTACTCATGATGAAATGTATTGAATATCAATAATGTGAGCCTTAGTATAGAGTGGTCGAGCCAAGATGTTTGGCATACTGCGGCTAACGTTTGGTGAAATTGAGGTAGAGTTGGGAAATGATGAGTGTAGTGGCCATATTCGGAACACATGGCACAAGTGAATTTGGTTCACAACCCTTTATTTCTTGCAGTGGAGGACTCCGTAGTAGCAATGGATGTACTTGGTAGAGTGGCGAGAAATGTGGTTTCTCTAGGGAGCTGGATCAGATTGCATAACTCGAGAAGAATAGGACATCAATTAGTGGGGTGTCCTTCTCTTTCGCATAGTGTGTAAGGAGGTTGAACTTGAGGAGGAAGTGGAGATGTGGGATCTTTCTTCTTCCATATGACCCCATCAGTGGTAGTGGTGCCATCAATTGGGGGTGAGGGTGGTGTGGTCAGAGCCAACACTGGGATCTGCATCGGTATTCCCTCTATCCGAGGAGGGAGAAATGGTTGAGGAACCATCGTGGGTGGATGAAGATACCCTAAAGGGATAACAAGCACCATGTTAGGAAGGGTTAGGGTCATAGCTAAATGTAATGCTTGGACGCTAGGTGGGGGGTAGAAGAAGGGAATTTGGGTAATGGCTCTAGAGACTGTCTCCCAAACTAGGATTTTCCCCTGGAGGGGGGGAGGGGGGAATCTGGTATAAGTGGTGTAGTGGGGCTCTCAGGGAGATCCTGAGGTAATAGTTCTCCAACTGGTGGAACCTTGATGTGAGGAGAGGCCTTAGGGGGAGGAGTAGGGTCTCTGATATCTGTTCCATTAGAAGATACTACACACACTTGCATTGAAAGGTGTAGGATAGGTGGTTCTCCATGATATTCCCCCTACAAAGAGGGGTCATTGAAAATTATGGGACCCATTTCAATGACTGAAAAATCAACTGAGCTAGTGTGGACAAGAGGGAGAATGTTATCAATGTTGGCAGAATGGTTTGGCTCATAATGTGTGAGTTGGTCAATGGTGATGATTTTCCCATTTTGGGGGAAGTTCATCGTTCGAAACACAAAAGAGGCCACTTCCTTCATAGCGTACATGTAGATACATACAAACAAGATATTGTAATCAAGTGGGGCATCAATAACTTCAATGTCGATCAAGATGTTTTTCCCCCCAAGTTCTACGGGGACATTTTGGAATAGCCCTTCAAGGGACAATGGTTGATTGTCATAAGCTCACAGGGTGATGGAAGATGGTACTAACTCAGGGGAGCCTAGTTTTTTCCAAACTACTTTGGACATGATGCATGTGGATGCACATTAATCGATGATACACCGATGTACTATGATGTTTCGAATATTAACTGGTATCTGAAAAGCTACTAGGGAAGGGAGGCATGGTTCTCCACTATCTAGATCAAAAGTGATGAGTCTAGTATCTGTTGGGTCGAATGCCCCCAAGGCAGAAAGTGAGGATTTCGGCTAAGCTGGATAGGTTTGGAGAACCTCTAATATAGACATGGTTGTAGGATATTGTGCTAAGTCGTCGACCAGACTGTAGTTATGGTTTTCCCTAGCATGGGGGTTATGTACATTCCTCTGTAAAGGCATACGAGGTATACGAGTGTTTGGTTCAATGTTAAGGAATAGAATCACCAATGTTTGTTTGACTGTAACTGGATATGTTTCCGAGGTGGTTAGGGTAGATTCAGGGGGAACCCCGTACTAGCGACCACATGTTTGTAGGAGAATTTCTTCTTCGCTGGTAAAGAGGATGTTGTGATCAACTAGTTTTCCGGGTGGATTGGGACCTAGGTTTTGATATTGCCCCATTTGAGGGGGAGTAGGGTGTACCTCCTACTGGGCATTCATCACACCTTTTTGTGGAAAAGGGTTTTGAAAAACGACTGGAGGTCACTATTGCAAGTACTATTGTGGGGCTTGCTAAGGGGTATGCAACACGGGAGGACGTTGCACATTCATGGATTCTTTCATACTTTTAAAGTCGGAAATTTGGCGGCAATGGTGTGTATAATGTCCATACTCACCACAAAGAGCATAAGGGAAGTTAGTCTGGAGGTTATTGTTCTTCCCTTGTCGTGGTTGATTGTTATTGTTTCCCCCTTGGGAGTTTTGGTTTCCTTGATTTTGGTTCCCCCCAATGGGAGGGTTTTGTTGGGGATTATTTCCTCCTAGTCCCAGGTTGTTATTTTTTTGGTTTTTCCCTTTCTTCTTAGCATTATGCAGTGGATGGGATGCATTTTCCGTATTCATTTGTTCAAAATTTTGAATTTGTTGAACATGAGAAAGTTGAGCAAAGTTAACACCAGCATGTGATTGTCATGATGGAGGAGAAACTGGCTGTGGAGGACCAGGAAAAGGAAATAATTGATTTTTTTGTGGAGACGATCCATATGGTGTGTAGGAAGTTGAAGTGTTTTCACTAGTGATAAGGTTGTATGCGAAGGTAGAAGGTGGACCCATACTTGGTTGAGAGACCAGATGCATCATGGGTACCAGTGAGGGACCACCTATTGGTGGTGGGGGGAGCAATAGGTTATGACTATTGGTTAGTGGGAGGAGGGTAATATGATGTCCCTCCATATGGTTGTAGATATTGATGTGCACCATAAGCGGGTGACGGGTGGCCATAAGGGTTGAGATGGTTCATAGAACCAATCAACCCATCCGTTGTGTGGGACATACCAGGTTTATCTTCTCCAAATGGTTTGGGTCTAGGTGCATCAGGAAACACTGTGTATAAGTAACCTGACTGGGCATAGATGAGGTCAAAATGTTGGGCCTTGTTGATGGATTCCTCTTCTGACTGAGGAAATGTGGATGCTACATCCTTGGAAATAACATAGACAAGTGATTTGAGAAACCAATCAAGACATTATTCTTTGTTGGTTTCTACTTTACACAAACTAAGACGCCGATGCCATTCAAAGATGTGATCCACTATATGGATACCAGTGTTTTTTTTGAACTCTGAGAGAATTTCTAAGACAATATCATGATGAACCGGTAGTTGTAAAAAGGACAAAAAGGATTTGGCCAATGATTGAAACGTCACATGGGACCCTTATTTTTCGTCCACATACCATTTGGTTGACGAACCAATGAGAGTTCATTGAAACAAACTTAACTAGATGGAATGATCCATTATGTTGTTGGAATAGCACCATAAGTGAAAGGTCATAACATGGTTGGTGGGATCTTCCCCTGGTTTTACCTCAAATTTTGGAATATCTGAAGGTAGTTTGGTAGGCATATTGGGCCATGTGGGGTCATGTAAAATGGGATCATTCATGATTTTGGTCAAATCATGAATGTTGAGTGATTCCAATTATGGCATAGGGATATTTGGTGGAGGATTAGTTCTAGACTCTGTGTGAGTAGGTAGTGGACCTGTTCCCTGAGAGAGATTTGGTTGGGTTGTACTTCACCTTTGAGAGGAAGTTTGACCCCCACCTCCTTATGAAGGAGAAATATTGGATGGATGGTCTTGGGAATTGGACCCAAGCAAAGTGGAACCAAGTAAAGCCGATCCGAAAATAGTAGCACTCATGGGGGTGTGAGAGGGTTGAGCCGGTGAGTTGGAAAGACTAGGGACTCCTCCTAGAATAGGAGGAATATTCTGCAAGCATTTGGAACGACGGGGATTTTGTAGATCCCCTATGGTTTCCGAATAGAAAAGTGAATGTGTGAAAATGGTGACAAGAGATAAATAAATGAATAGGAGATTTGTATATTTTGGGCCTTCAGAAGATAGTATAACTCACAATTGCATGTAATCAAATGAGCATCATACATAAATCAATTGAAAAATAAACAAGCATCTGGATTAGTGGATTTTGTCTGCATGGGGGAACAATACAAAATAATTCCTGTGTCCTAAAAGACATATCATCATTCCTGTCAAATAGCATTGGGCCTTCCAAAAGCACTCAACAGTGAGGTCTGAATCCACAAGAAGAGGAACTAGTGAAGGTTGAAATAATCAGTTATAATGAGCGGTAGAGGGTGCATGTCCCAAAAAAACTGGCGATGTTTCACAATAGCCACACAAAATCTGATCAAGGTGAGATTGCATTCCACAATTGCCACCTGGGTATCTATCCTAATTTTTGGTCACTAGGTACCTCGGTCAAAGTTCAACATTTAGATTTTAGGCCTCAGAAATGGGTCACGGGATGGATGCCCTTCCAAGAGTTGGGTGACTCAAGGAGGGATGTAAAGAACAACTGGACCTCGGACTTCGACCCTTCATGGGTATCTCCCTGCCTCATGGTGTAGGAACACTTGACTTGGAGGATTTTAAAGTTCCCTAGTTCTCAACTTCTATTGTTTGAAAATGTGAGAACCAGATAATGGGGATTTATTTGGATGCCTACCCCTGAGATCCTACCTAGACTAAAAACTTTCTTTTGGCACCTCATGTGGAGGAAAACTTAGTGAGTTTTTAGAAAAAAATTAGATGTGGTGGGATGAGATATTGGGGGTGTGAACCAATCTCGTTTGAATTAAATGGGCATGGATAATTTCCAAAGAAGTAGTGGGACGTTTCGTAATTCCTTTGGAGAAAACCTACTTCAACCTCCACTATTCAAAGTAGAAATTATGTGTGTGAGGAGTGACTTTGTGTGAAAGAAAGTGAAAAAGTGTGCCAAGATTTTAATAAGTTAAGTGTGAGATTGCAACATGTGGACTTCCTGTGGTCCTTACAAATATGATTTACCTAACTTACTAAGTGTCTTTGGTACAACCTTGCAGAATATTTAAAGCCCTAAATAACTAGCAATGTGGACATATGGGTCCTTTACAAATCCTTTAAACTCCCTAAATGTTGTTTACAATAAGAAAGTTTTGAAACTATCCTAGATTGCAAGCATGTGGGCATGTATGGGCCCATTACTTTGATATTTAAACTTCCCTAGATTGTGATGTAAACTAAGAAAACAATTTTTAAGAAACTATCCTAAGTTTGTAACATGTGGGCATGTATGGGCCCTTACAAAACTTTAAGATGATTTCAAAATCTAAGAGGAACCCTATGGTGTCTTTGTCCTCTCCTAAAGATTTTTGTTAAGGGAGATGAAATTTCCCTTTAACCACCATTATGATTCCCAATATCACACTAGGCTGCGAGGGAAGAGCATACTTGATTGTCAATGTTAACATCTAATCCCAATGTAAGTGATTTATGTATGAAAGCAACAATATCATTTTAAAATTTTACAAGCCAAATAAGCCATCCAGGTGACAATAAAGAAAAACAGGAGAATATTGGACCTCGGTTCTTTTTACCCCTTAAGTGCCTATGTTAGCTAACCTCTCATATGGGAAAGGAATCTAAGTGGAGTGTAGTTGCCTTACAAAGTGCATGAAAAAAAAATATGAAGGCTAGGCACCTTCAAATCATCATAAAAACACTTATAATTTTGAAAAACTGGAGATATGTGCAGGTTACAATTCTGACAGGCATGCAGTGGGAACACAATATGCAAAATGTGCAGTGTAAAGAATCTTGTGGCATGCACAAAGTGCGCATCTGTGGATATGAAAATCCACACACTTCCTGTCACTCGTCGAGGGAGAAATTTCCAAGTGAAATACTCCTTCCCCAACTCTGAATTTTGTCTTTGGTAGGTTGGGCTAGTCGGTTTTGGTACCTGAAAGACAAAAAAATCGAAATGAAGTGCTCTCTAAGCTCAAATAGGTAGGAATTTGATACCGATCCCCAGTATGGTCAACAATCTATTGTGTTGGTTTTTTCACTTGGGTGAGAAAAACAACAACACTTGCATGTCTAGATGAGCTTGCTAGACAAGACAATAGTTTGTGAGTGGGTTAAAAAATCCAAACACATGTATAAAAAAAGAAATAAACTAAAAACACTAAGAAATAAATGTTAGAAATCATGAGAAACTTAGAACCATGAAAATCAAATAATGACCAACATAATGCTACCAATGTATCAATAGATTATTAGGCAAAACACCATAAATAAAAATAGGGACTTATGAGTCCCCTCTTCCTCCTTGGGAGGGATCTTGAGTTTCCTAATGGATATATCTTAATACAATGGAAGAAATGGAAAATGGTGAAGAACGATAATGACTATTCCCTCAAGAGGTGAGTGGAATTGTCTATTACAATGGTGCTTGAAGGCTCCAAAGAGAAAAGAGGATTCTCAAGGGAGAATTCTTGCAGCATAACAATACTATGAAGATATTGGTTTCTTAGTACACCCATGGCTCTTATTTATAGAATTCATACATGGAAAAATGTAATCGGTTCATAGTGTGAACAAGGGGCCTTTTAGGACACCCTTTAGTCCTTGACATGCCTCCCATTTGAATTTCTCTTAGATACGAGGGTCAAATCATGTTTGGGGTTGGTCCATAAGCGGTTGAGGGGCCAACAAGATCCATAAATGCACCATTCACAGAAGTGCGTGACTTTTCTCATACACAATCCCGCCCATGGCACATTTTTCACGCTGAGGGTTGTGTTGGCTCGCACACACTGCGCACTGTGCGAGTGCTTCCTTTGGTGAATCTAGGAATTTCAATTTTTGACCCAATTGTATAGTTTTTTCCTTTTGAATGCATTTCAGTGTTGTAGGTGGACTAATTGTTGTTGGCATTGATGTGTTTCTTTAACCATTTGTGTGTGATGTTGTGGATGATTTTTCAGTGATAAAAAGGAGTCAAATGGATTCCTGATCCATTCAAACCTGAATCAGTTCTCATATCTAAATTAATTCTCATGATGGGATATTCTTGATCTTGAGCGACAGAGATGTATGTACCACATCTATTAACTCTACGCATTTTAGGAGGTGGTTTTGGTATCAGAACGAACTGTGGTAATTGATTCAAAATATGACCATATAATTAGGGAGGCTGGTCTCTCTCCACGATGACTCAAAACCAATGATGCAATACAAAATCCTAAGGCCAACTAATATACAAAGAGAGCAATCCTAAATAAGGCTAGGTCAAATGCACATAAACATGATAGGATGGATGAAAGTGACCTCCCGAACTAAAGAAGGTATGACTCTCCTAGGAGGGGATGAGAATCTAAAACAATAGAGTCAAGGTAAAAAAATTAGTTATAAGGAACCTTGTGGGATTCACAACGCAATCAGTCAGATCCCTCATGAGATAAAATCCTCCATAAATTTGGTGTGCTGTCTGATCTCTATCTGACTCAGGGTACCTGCAGAATAACCCCTACAAGAAACCTATGTGGATACCTACTTCAGGAAACTAATTAACCATGGTATAACCAATTCTCAAGTGAGAATTCATAGTTCGAGTTCACCAGATGTGCAGGGTAGCAAAGTCTGAAGCCTCAAAAGCACCACCTCTCATAGAAGTAAAGTCACTAGAGAAACCCCTAGATATGAATATAACCCCAAAAATATCTCTGACACTAGGAAGGTATTATAGGGCTATCTTTGCAAAAAACTTCACGCGACCTCATGCTTAACTTTGGTGTTAGTGGAGCCTCCCGAGGACACCAATTATAAAATGGGTTTCACCACTCCCTAGACAGACAAATATGTTGAATTTAATATCCTTGGAGAATTTTACTCACAAAATCCAATGCCAAGGCCCTAAGTCCTAAAGTTGTTTATTTACTCTGAAAATAAAATCGTTTCTAAACAATTTTATTTATTGAGAGTTAATTTTAGTGGATTTTTCTTACTCAAGAGGCGTGGTCATGAAACTAATGGTGTAATGACTCAGCATATGAAAGAAGCACATGTAAAAACATTTCTAGGTACTAGTTTTGTTTTTCAATAGAAATGGTATACTTCTAAATGTCATGCATAGGATGCAATCTCTTCAATTTTAATGACAATGCAATCTAAACAAAAGTACAAATGATCCAAGTGAAATTCAAAAAATGCAAAGATTGAATAAACAACCTCTCATACAGACCCTACTTCTAGCACAAGAAGACAATCCAAGAAGGACACCAAGAAGTTACTACTCATACCAAGATGCAAGGACTAAATATGAGAAAAAAGACAAGAAACTAGTTTTCCAAAAAATTCAACAATAATACAACTTCCTATCACTCCACAAACACTCAATGGATAGGATAGAGACCCAAGAAGACTAAAAAACACTCAAAACTCACCCAAAAAACACCACACTGAACCAAAAATGATTAGAAAAATATGTACGCGACTATTCAGGGAACAAAAGCATATGTACACGCCCTAAACATAGACAACACACGTATGTATGTGATTGTCAAGGGAAAACCAATGTATATCGAGACATACACTGTTTGGTTAAGGACCAAGCCAATCAACTTAGTTGTAAAGCAATGTATAGGTTGTTAAGCAACATGTGACACAAAAACTCAGGTAAACATAGACAAATCAAAGAGAAAAATCACCAACTAACCCCAAAAGGGAGAAAATACCCAATGGATTCTCCAATTATGTTATGAGGAATAACTCTTTATGGCTTGGGGTAAGACCAAAATAGACAAAATAACACCTAGAAATCATTTCTAATCTCAAGTATGCTAGATAAATGGAAATGCCAACAAAATAAAGGATAAAATACTACTTCTTCCGGATGTCCTTAGGACACCATTTTCGAGCTCATGATTTAATTCTTGATACCTACAACTTGTCCTCAACATTCAAGATACACAAGAATATGAAAATATATAAAGTGTTATCATATAAACTAGCATAGTCCATCAATATGTATGACAAATTTACCCATGGAAAATAATACAAATATTTATAACATATAATTGGACCAGAAAAGAGTATTTCTATTAATATAATAAGAAGAAGTACATAGGTGACACCTTTCTGTAACGACACTTGAAGAAACTAAGAAACTAAGTCCCTCCACTTGGGCCTTCACCACTTCAATACTCCACAAAGAAAGCTCATACATTTTAGGAGTAATTGGGTTCCTCCTTCAAAAAATAGGAAGAGCTTGGGGGATGAACACAAGAGAATTTCATACTTAAAGGACAAAGGGATGTAGACTCAATAGGAAGAAAAATTTCTTCAAACTGTATTTGCTCTCAAATTTTTCTCTCTTCTTCAAGGCTTGTATATGGCTCAATTTATATCCTTCAAAGTGAATGGAAGGGTCAAATCGGAGCTTTTCCAACATATGAAATTACAAATGGTATGGATCCCATGACTTGGCATGGAAAACCCAAAATATTTTTCATTTTGAGCACAAAACCTGATGTATGTAGGTTGTAATGGAGCAACCTATGTATACACAAGTTGTCTAATTGTAGCTCGCGTATATGTGCAAAAAATTTAATTTTTGACTTTGGATTGAGAAAAATGGGGGAATTGAGTCTATAGAGGGAAAGAGAGGACCATCAAATCATGATGCATAGAGTGTGAAAAACATTGCTATAACAACATAGACAAGTACAAGTCTTGATTGGTTGCTAAAGGTTTTTCCTAAGTTGAGGGAATTGACTATTTTGAAACCTTTGCACCCGTGGATAAAATGAATTCTATTCATCTTGTTCTCTCTTTATTTGCATATCGCAAGTGTATAGTACACCATATGGATGTCAAATGTGCCTTTCTTAATGGATATCTACAAGAAGAAATGTATATGGAGTAGCCACCTAGTTTTATCTAGGACTCTTCACTTGTGTGCAAACTTAAAAAATCCTGGTATGGCCTAAAACAAGATCCTAGGGCTTGGCATACGAATATGGATTCCTTTATTGTCTCTCAATGCTTTTCTCATTTCCAGTTTGATTCAAATATCTATATCTTGTGGAAAAATGATGAACTTCTCCTCCTTTTTCTTTATGTGGATGATCTCATTCTCACTGGGAGTTCATATGCCTTGATCAGTCATGTGAAGTCTACTCTTGATTGACAACTTGACATGATAGAATTAATTCCTATTCAATTATTCCTTGGAATACATATCACTCAGTTTTCATTTGAGATAAGTATCTCTCAGCCCAAGTATGCATTGGATCTCTTGAATAGATTTCACATGTTGGATTGCAAATCTGCATCCATGTTGCTTTTTTTAGGGGTCAAGTTGTCGGCCAAGTGTTCCACTCCTTTGGTTGATGCAACATTCCATAGACAACTTGTTGGTAGCCTCTTGTACTCGAATCATAGTCATTCTAATATATCTTATGCATATGGGTTGGTTTCTCAGTTCATGCAGGAACCACATGAGCTTCATTGGAAAGTTGCAAAAATAATTCTTTGCTACATTAGAGGGACACACACATATGTAATTCATTATTGCTATGATGGTGATAAAAATTTGGTGGGTTATATTGACTATAGTTGCACTAGTGATCTCGATGACCGTTATTCCACCTTTGGCTATGTCTTCCATCTTGTCTCTGGTATCATTTCTTGGTCTAGCAAGAAGCAAGGATCCATTGCTCTTTCTTATATAGAGGCAGAGTACCAAGGTGTTGTTAATGTTTCCACCGAGTCTATTTGGATTTGACAGATTTTGTTTGAGCTCAGTTTTCAGTAGGATAAACATACTCTAATTTGGTGCAATAATCAGAGTGTTATCCATATTTCCGAGGAGACACTATAGCATCAAAGAACCAAGAACATACAAGTTCACATGCATTATATCAAACAATTTATTCATGATAAGATTATTGATTTATAGTATTGTTGCATTGAGTTGCAGGTTGTTGACATCTTCACTAAACCCTTGAAAGAGACTCGGTATGTTCAACTTCATACCTTGCTTAGGGTGAAGGAAGTTGACCTTTGAGGGGGGGTAGTCTCTGTCCTCTTTCCTATTTTTTGTCTACTGATATGAGCATTTTGTACATGGGTACCTATCATGGCCTTATAGCCGGGACCCATTTTTGAGATTTTGTCCACTTTTTATGGGTATGTGCAAGCTAACGATGGTCTCTCATGACGCGTTAGTGGCAATGAAAACATGGAAAAACAAAAACTTTGTTAACTTGGATGGATTATTCAAGGTAATTTTACAATGAATTTGTATATGGCGTAAGAATATGAAACATTTAAAATTGAATTATCTTTTTGAATATACATCTTTCATTCATAGAAATTGTGAATAACTATGTGAAATTTGATTTTTCCTAAAAGTGGTATGTTATTGTTCCAAAAAAATATAAGGTATATGTTTTTGTTCATGTAGGTGTTGAATACCTTAACAATGGACTTTAATTCCAAAAACTTGTATAATTATAGAGAACCTGTTGTTCTAGTGTGGTGTATTTTTTGGAAATTTATAATAGTAATTTTAGATTTTTTTGAAATTATGAAAGTCAATATATCCTTTAAACTACGATGTCTTTTGTTTGTGGAGGCTAAGAGGGTCTTAACATGATCAAAAGAGTTTATTTTTCTTTTCATATCGTAGTTATCGATCTCCTCTAGTGTGGCATATAACTCATTTTATAAATGGTTAAACCAACAAGAAGTTATAGCAGAAATAAGAGAGGTATGAATTCTAGGATTTTAATATATGAAAAGACATAAATAGGTTAAAAATAGTAAACAATATTAATTTTAATAAAAAACTATATATTTGGAATCTGTATAGTTGACTCTATATATGTCTGTAGTTTCTTCAAAAATTGAATTGTGTAGCCTATATAAAAATAACGTGAAAAATAGAGATATAGAGAGGAATTCACATAAGTGGCGGTTTTTATGAATTTGCAGACTGAACCACTATGTTTGTCATCTCGAACCTAAATTTGAGGCAACCAAGTCAAAAAACATGTATGCTGTATTTTTCACTCCCAACCAAACAAACATTAATTCAAAATAACATGTGTATGTTCCTAAAGTGCATGTGCGTTCCTAAAATGAATGTGCATTCCTAAAACGCATGGGAATTATTAGGAACATGAACACACGTATGTACCTATTACACTAAATAAGTCTCTCTCTATATATATATTTCTCTCTCCCCCTTTCCCTCCCTCCCTCTATATTCCTCTCTCTATTTGAATTTTCTCTCCCTATATATCTCTCACTCTCTCATCCACCCCCACTTTCCATCTCCCTCTTTATCTCTCTCTCTTCCCCCTCTTCCCCTCTTTCCTTGTCTCCCTCTTTCCCCCCCACTCTCTATATATCCCCTATCGTTCCCCACCTTATATATCTCTTTACCCCACTCACTCTCTCTATATTGTCTCCACATTCCTCCCTCTCCCTGATATAGGTGGATATCGGTGGCCACCCACCTATCCCAACTGGATCCAAACAGTCTTCGGGAAATTTACTATTTTTAGCATTTTTTTAGTTCCTAAACTTCTGGGGCCATTTTGAGGGCCTAAATGAATGTTTTTATGGATTTATCACCTCAATGTTACCCAAAGTTTTTGATTGAGACCCCAAAATGAATCTCCTCAATGATACCTTTCCAACAAACTATTGCACGCCACAAACAGAGATCATATGCCAAATTTATGCCCCTCGGGAAGTTGATACACCAAACTACCCAAACCAGGGTCCACAAAACTATTTGATTTTCATCTTCCCGGGTTAGGGTTTTGGATTTTATTTATGTTAAAAAAGGCCTTTAGAGCCTCATTGTAATCATCTTCTTTTGAATGCGAGTAGTCTTCACATCTCTTGTCGGAGATAAGCTGCCACCATTCTAGCGAGTCTTTTCCTCTATATTTCTACAGTTTTGTACATTTCACTCATTAATAGAAATTGTGTATTACTGTATATATACATATCTTGTTATATATACAATATATCTCTGTTATATTATTGGATCTCTTTCAATATCTCTATATATTTATTTTTTATATCTCCACTCTCATTTTGTGCCGAAAATAATCTGAATCACTCCCACCCTCTAATTCTCTCTCTCTAACCCTCCCTTCCTTGATCCCTCTCTCACTCTCCCCCACTCTCTCTCTTCCTCTCTCCCTTGATCCCTCATGCACTCCCCCCCACCTCTCTCTCCCATTTCCCTCCCCCTCTCTCCCCTCTCTTTCCCACCCTCTCCCCACGTTCCTCTCTCTCTCTCTCTTTCTCTCTCTCTCTCTTTATATATCTCTCTCTATCATGCTTCCTCTTTACTTCCCTCTATCTCTTCATTCCCATA
>ML790679.1:383908-403432 GCA_009831015.1 Picea engelmannii | reverse complement strand
CTCTCTTTCATTCACACACTTTATCTACCCCTCTTTATCCCTACCTATTTCTCTCTCCCCCTTCCCTTTCTCTCATTCTCTCCCTCTATCCATCTATATTTCTCTCTCCCCCCTGTTCCATTTCTCCCATTCTCTCCCTCCTTATATATATACTTCTCCACCACTCTCTCTCCCTCTACTATTCTCTCTCTCCGACCACTCTTTTTCACTCTCTCTCTCACTCACTCTCACCCACTCTCTCCCCTTCTCTCCCTCTCACCCTCTCTCCTCCCACTTCCACTCTCTGCCCCTCTCTCTCCCTCTATATATTTCTCTCCCTTATCCCTCTCTCTCACTACCCCTCCCACTATTTTTCCTTCTATTCTCTCTCCCCGCTCTCTGTAACACCCCAGGTTTCAAACCCCATTTTAAAATAATTTATTGTTACAATGTTGAGAGGCCTGAGTGCCCAAACAATTACTAAAGGGACAATATGCCTAATAAATGTAATGTTTTGATAATTATTAATAATAAACACATCGATGGTTGCTAGACGGACAAGGACTAGAGTTATAGGGGGCTATGCTTGCACAAGAGAGGGGGCTTGAGGGGATAAATGTTTATTCCTATGTTAATTACCCTCTTTGCCTAAGGGAGGGGATCAGTTACATGAGATTCTTTGGGAAGGCCAAGATCTTCTTGATTCCCCATGAAAATGCTTACACCCATCCCTAGTCTGATTGTGGGGTTGGTCATTGGCTCGTACGCTCCTTCACTTCTGCATTCGTACCATTATTGTTGGCTATGTGTTATATTCTTTGCATGTGTGTGTGTGGGCATGCCAGATACGAAAATTGCGTGTGCGATGGGTAATGGGCAGTAGCCCAGGGCAGCACCCCGAAATTTGTTTTTGAGCGGTTTTTTGCTATTTTTAGCGGATTTTGCTATTTTTATTGGATTTGTAAATTAATCCCAGATTAAGGGATTAGGGTTTTAGTATCTACATAATACCTAAAAACATTGTATATATTGTATGGTGAATGGTGAAATTCAATATAATGAATATAAGAAAGGTTTTCCCGGATGAGGGTTTCCGGTATAAAATCTCTGTGTACTCTGTGTATGAGCCATTGATTAATTTATGTATTGCTTAAGAATCTACATGCATTGCTTTACTTCACAGGTTTAAAACTTACCTGTGGTATCAGAGCTCATTTTTGGCTTCAGAGGGACACCTTTGTTGTTGAGGGTTTGGCTCATTCTTGATAGATCAAGTTTGTCTTGGGTCTATGATAAACCTGGGTTTAGTGGGAGCTTTTGTAGTGGAGATTCGAGTAAAGAAAGAGGAATGGGGAGCTCATCTAGAATCGAGATAGAGAAGTTCAACGGTAAAAACTTTGAGCTATGGAAGCTCAAGATGGAGGACCTTCTTGTAGACAAAGAATAATGGATCGTTGTGGATCCTAGTACACAACCTACTGGTACACCGTCTACAAGCACACAGGCTAGTGGTACACAACCTACTAGTACACAAACTACTAGTACACCAGCTACTGGTATGTCGAAGGAAGATTGGGACAAGTTGGACAGAAGAGAAAGGAGTACTATTCGACTCTGCCTGGCAGATTCGGTGTTGTTGAATGTCTCAGGAGAATCTATAGTCAAGGAACTATGGGATAAGTTAGGAAATTTGTATCAATCAAAGTCCTTAGTAAACAATTTGTTTCTTTGAAAGAAGTTGTATCATCTTAGGATGGAAGATGGAGATTCTATGATAGAACATCTAAATGCCTTTAATACTCTGGTAAGTCAACTTGGATTTGTTAATATTACGATTGCAGAAGAAGATAAGTGTATTACTTTGTTATGTTATTTTCCAGACTCTTGGGATAATCTGGTTGTAGCAATAGGTAGTACCACTCAATCTACATTGAAGTATGAGGATGTAGTTGCATCCTTGTTATTTGAAGAGATGAGGTGAAAAAGCATCGATGGTCATAGCATAGATGCCTTATTTGTAAGAGGGCATACCCAAGACAGGAACCCTGGTAATCCTTCGGGATGGAGATCTAAATCTACAGGTAGATCTAAGTCTCCAGGAAAATCTTTGAGGAAATTTTGGAAGTGTGGTAAAATAGGGCATTATAAGAAAGATTCCAACTCTAAGAAGGTTGAAAAACCAAAGGGATCCGATAGTACCTCTTCCACAGAGGCGAAAACCTCCAATGAAGAAGGAGGTGATGTTTACCTAGCATCTACAAGTACACATGTAGACCATGATGTATGGTTGATCGACTCAAGTGCGTCATACCATATGACTCCTCACAGGGAATGGTTCTCTGAATATGAAAAATATGATGGTGGTGATGTATTCCTAGGAGATGACTCGACAACAAAAATCTTGGGACGTGGAAGGGTTAAGTTGCTGCTAAATGATGGGAGGATTAGAACTCTTCCTGGGGTTCTACACATTCCAAAACTAGCCAGGAGCCTAATATCTGTAAGCAAGTTGGGTGATGCAAGAGTGAAAACTGTATTTGAAAAGAACACTTGCAAGATGGTAGGAGGAGAAATGGTGTTGATGAGGGGAGTTCATTGTGGAACTCTGTACAAGTTGTTGGGAACCACTTATGCTAATGGGTGTAATAGTTCTATTGTCCTTGAGCAGAAAAATGAAGGAGACAAGACCAATACTGTCCCAGAAAAGAAGACCATGTTGTGGCATCAAAGACTGGGGCATATTGGAGAAGAGGACCTTCGAACACTACATGGTAAAGGTATGGTTGAAGGTATGTCTAATTTCACTCTGGATTTTGATTTCTGTGAAAATTTCATATATGGCAAACAAAATCGAGTAAGATTTCCATCTGGTGCTACAAGAGAAAAGGGGATCTTAGAGTTGATACACAGTGATGTTTTTGGACCTGTTCCTGTTCCATCCCTAGGTAAATCTGTGTATTATGTTTCATTCATAGATGATTTTTCAAGGAACACATTGATTTATTTTCTTAGAAAGAAATCTAAGATATTTGATAAATTTAAAGAGATCCAGGATCTGTTAGAAAATCAGACAGAGAAGAAAATAAAGGTATTGAGAATAGATAATGGTGGAGAATTCTGCGGAAATGAATTCGAAGAATTCTGTAAGAAGTGTGGTATATCAAGGCAGAAGACTACTCCATACACTCCTCAACAGAATGGAGTTGCAAAAAGGATGAACATGACACTGATGGAAAAAGCAAGGAGCATGCTCAGCGGTGCCAGGTTAGGACAAGAATTCTGGGCAGAGGTAGTGGGTACAATATGTTACTTGGTCAATCAATCACCTTCATCAGCGTTGGATGATAAAACTCCACACAAGGTATGGTTTGGAAAGAAACTCTCTCTTCAACATCTTAGAGTGTTTGGTTGTGATGCTTATGTACATGTTCCAAAGGAAAATAGGAGTAAGCTGGATAATAAAGCTGAAAAGTGTATCTTTATTGGTTATAAAGATGGTGTGAAAGGTTATAAGATTTGGAACCCAGAAACCAAGAAAATTGCTTACAGTCGAGATGTTGTTTTTAGAGAGGTAAAAGATGTGTCCAAACAAGAATTCCCACCAATGCAAGATGAACCTAAGAAAATAGAGCTTGAGTTGGATGCAAAATATGAATCATCTGAAGAAGAGGAAGCAGAGGAGGCATAAGAAGAAGAAGAAGAACCTCATACCCCAGTATTGAGGATATCAGTGAGAGATAGAAGGAAACCAGAAAGGTATAGTCCAGCTGATTTTCGTTCCAATTTTGCTTTATCTATTACTGATGATGATCCTAGAACTGTCAGGGAAGCAGTGAATTCAGAGGATAGTAAACTCTGGAAGAAAGCCATGGTTGAAGAAATGGATGCCTTGGATAAGAATGGGGCACGGGATATAGTTGAGCTTCCAGCTAGAAGCAAATCAGTTGGTAGCAAGTGGTTGTTCAAGAAGAAGTTTAATGCACAAGGTAAAGTGGAGAAATACAAAGCTTGGTTAGTAGCAAAAGGTTATTCCCAGGTAGAGGGAATTGACTTTGGTGATATTTTTTCTCCTGTTGCTAAGTTAACTTCTATTATATTTCTTTTATCTATTGCTGTTGATTTTGATCTTGAAGTGGAACAGATGGATGTGAAGACAACATTCCTACATGGGGATCTGGAAGAAGAAATCTACATGAAGCAACCAGAAGGCTTTGTAGTGAAGGGAAAGAAAGCGTTGGTCTATAAGCTAAAGAAGTCAATATATGGTCTGAAGCAATCACCTAGGATGTGGTACCAAAATTTTGACACATACATCCTTGGATTGGGATTTGTAAGAAGCAAGATTGATCACTGTGTATATTCCAAGCAGGTTGGTAAACAATTCATTTATGTAGTGTTGTATGTTGATGACATGTTGTTGGTAGGAAATAACATGGATGTTATCAAAGAGGTGAAATCATAGCTATCCTCCAAATTTGACATGAAGGATCTCAGTGCTGCTAACTTCATTCTAGGAATGGAGATTAAAAGAGATCATGCAAACATGAAAATCTGGTTGAATCAAAGAAAATATGTTGAGACGATATTACAGAGGTTTAATATGCATGGAAGTAAACCGGTCAAGGTTCCTATTCCTATAGGTGTAAAGTTATCTACAGATCAGTGTCCCAAGACAGAGGAAGAAGAAGAGGACATGTCCCATGTTCCATATGCCAGTGCAGTTGGCAGTTTGATGTATCCAATGGCTTGTACTAGACCAGACATTGCACATGCAGTGGGAGTTTTGAGCAGGTATATGTCAAAACTAGGGAAGGAGCATTGGACAGTAGTAAAGAGGGTCTTCAGGTATCTTCGTGGCACCACCAGTTATGGATTGTGCTACCAAGGAAGACTAGGATTAGACAGAGTGGTGGACATACATGGCTTTGTTGATGCAGACTGGGCTGGAGATATGGATCATAGAAGATCTACAAGTGGGTATGTGTTTAACCTGTTTGGAGGAGCAATCAGTTGGATGAGCAAAAGATAGGTTGTAGTGGCACTCTCAACTACAGAAGATGAATACATGGCAGCTACTCATGCAAGCAAGGAAGTTGTATGGTTACAAAGATTGTGTTCAGGTATTGGGTTGGTACAACAAGCAGTGAGATTAGATTGTGACAGTGAGAGTGCAATATTCCTGGAAAAGAACCGAGCTTATCATTCGAAGACAAATCATATTGATGTTTAGTATCACTTTGTGAGAGACATGGTTGAGGAAAATAAGGTGTTGCTGGAAAAGGTTGACACTTTGAAGAATGTTGCAGATTCATTGACAAAGTCTGTGAGTACATAAAATTTCTCCTGGTGTAGAGAAGCAATGGGCATTGCTGCCCTGTATTGTTGACTATATAATCCCCTGGACCCCTGGATGCAAAGAAAACAACAAGTGGGAGAATGTTGGGTATGTGTTATATTATTTGCTTGTGTGTGTGTGGGCATGTTAGATACGACAACTGCGTGTGCGCCGAGCACTTTCCTAGGGGGGTCCCCGGGGGGAGCAGGTATGCCCCCCCCTGGTTACGCGCAATGTTTGGCAATGGGTGGTAGCCCGGGGCAGCGCCCCCCAAATTTTTTTTGGGTGGTTCTTTGCTATTTTTAGCAGATTTTGATATTTTTATCAGATTTGTAAATTAATCCCAGATTAAGGGATTAGGGTTTTGGTATCTACGGAATACCTAAAAACATTGTATATATTGTATGGTGAATGGTGAAATTCAATATAATGAATATAAGAAAGGTTTTCCCAGTTGAGGGTTTCCGTTATAAAATCTCTATGTACTCTGTGTATGAGCCATTGATTAATTTCTGTATTGCTTAAGAATCTATATGCATTGCTTTACTTCGCAGGTTTAAAACTTACAATTATTTCCCTCAAGACCTTTCATGCACTCACTTACCCATTCACTGATCCATCCTCACCTACGTCTTGGCTGGGTAAAGGGAAATGAACTGTTGAATATTATCCATGGGATGGTTGGTTGTAATGGTCCCTAGTGCAATCCAGCCATGACTTGGGGCCTGCATGCCTGAGATGCATTGGCATGTGCCCTAGTTTTATCACAACTACGAGTCCTAAGACTTCCAACATTGAGATTCTAGAACAATTGTGCTGGAGGCCCTGGATAAAGGAGAAGGACTTCCCGAGGGATTGCATGGAAGAGAAAGGTGGAGGTCCATTCTCTCGGGTTGTACAGGATAGGTAGAAGAGAGTTGGGTACTTGGATTGTTGTGGGTGATGGGAAACCTATGAGATATTGAGAGATGACTGGTTTGGGAGACCAAGCACACTCTGGAACCGTCCTTGTGGATTCATAGCCCTGGCTCAGGGGTGACACTACTGTTGAGATTTGGAGAAATGGTGTCTACGGTTGGGTGGAATGTCCTTGGTATGTAGCCAGTTGGTGTCACCTTTTTATAAAGATAAGTGCTCTTTGTTGTGATATTATTATCTATGTATGGATGTATTCCACTATGTATTTTCATTATCATTTAACTAAATCTTAGATTATGCATACTTGCTGGATATTATTGTGCATGTCGTTAAATATTTTATCTTATGCATCCTTATTAAATAACAAGGTACTGGTAAGAGTACGAAGTCCAATGGTGGGCTTGAAGGTAGCATACCTTGGCCTGTGGGTGGTTGGGGATGTTACAGATTGGTATCAGAGCTTCTGGTTGAAACACTAGGTCGGTATGGGCTGGGTCTGTTGGTCAGAGTCTCATGGTCGAGATCGAACTTTGACCGTGAAGTTGAAAATATCAAGAGGAATGGCATTGTAGAATCTATGCAAGAGTTAGATCATCATAGATCCGTTGTAAGGAGTTTGAAGGATCGTGACCATCCCCCTTCAAATTCAAGAGCGATCGCCACTATAGGATCAGGAGAGATGAGGGATTGTTGGATCAGAGGACAGGTGAACAGGGATTGTCTAATGAAAAGTAGGCAAGGGTTAGATTTCCAATCGTCAGATCCCATTGGGGAGAGAGATCAACAAACATGAGGCATTACGGGGAACCAAGTTGCATGGGAAATAATTCCTCAAGGTGGTCCCACAACCCAAACCACGGTTTCACCAAGGGCTTACGTCTCAACATCAGGAGAATTGTGGGGTGAAAAGCGGGTTACTCCAAACTGTCGATGCATGCCCCAGCAAATTGAAAGGCATGCAGTGATGTGAATTGTTGGTGCTCGAGAGATGAACCTCCGAGGAGAAGAAGTAGTTGGGGACCGTCAATATGTAGGAGGAAATGTGTCAATCGATCATGTGCTCCAGGTGAAATAACTTCGAGAAAAGGCAAGCGAGAAGAAGTTGAGAAATGAGATTTTCGGACCTCGAAGATCCGAAGAAATTGTATCCTTCGATCCATGGGAGAAACACGTCAATAGATCAGGAGCTTTAGATAAGAACATTTCAGAAAAAATGTTGAGGTTTGAGTCTTCCAAAGTCCGAAGGCCCAAAGAAATTGCAATCGTTGATCGTTGCATCGGTAACCTTTGAAGTCCCAAAGTTCGGTGTTAATATGGGTCGTCCGATAAGGGAGACAAATGGTGGAAGTTTGGCCAGTTAGGGAAATTGGAGTTTGGGACAGCTGGAAGTGTGCTAGTGTGGAAAATCCTGAAGTCTTGAAGCATGAAGAGCCGAAGTGGTGGGGCACGATGACGTCACTAGGAGGCAATGTGGACCCCAAAAATTTCTGAAGTGACATGGCTTGTCGACATCCTTGAGGATGACGTGGACACATGGGATGTGTGCCACGCATCTGTAATTTTTGAGCATGCGTATGATTGAAGTGTCAACTAGGATTTGACCTGTGTCACCTGCCTGATTGGACCACGTGTCCGCTTCCAGTATTTTTCCACGTGGTGATAGATCGTGCAGTCCAGAGACTAAGCACTGCAGAGGAGAAATATGTGACAGGTTGCATTGGGTCAAAAAATCTCGAAGGCCAGAGCACATATCGACCGTTGATTCTAGAAGACACACATGGAAGGATCGTCGACTTCGGGTGAAAGTGTTTCAGGAGAAAGTGCAGGAGGAAAGTTTGAAACTTCTGAAGCCCAAAGAGCCAAAGTGATTCACAGTCGCTGATCTGTGGGAGGACACCCTTAGGTAGATCATGAAATTTGAGTAAAAGTGTTCTGGGAGGAGGCAAGTGAGGAAAGTTGAGACTCCTGAAGTGAGGAGTCTCGAAGTGGATCTCGATCGTTAAACGTGAAGGAGGACGAGGACCGTTGATCCAGTCTTGGCCAAAAGTTTTGAAGTCCCGAAGATATGGACAAACACTTTTTCAACTAATCACAGGGTCATGACCATGGTCATATGCATATTGAGAGCTAAGGGAAGGAGGGATAAAGGCCGAATTAGTTATCTTCAAGACAAAAAAGTGCTAAGGAAGGATTTAACCGCAGTTTCTAGTCTTGATCACCTGGGAAGGTGGTTTGAAGGAAGCACCTATGCAGGATGAAATTCCATGTCAGCTAAGGATAATAGGACACTATTATTTTTGGAGAATGGGATATGATCTCCATGAACAAAAAAATAAATAAAGAGACATGTAGCATGGTTTGGAAATTTTGCTTATCATATGCGTAATTATAACAAAATTTTCACTTGCACATTTTGCATAATTAAGGGGCTTAAGCACATCGGCTCAGGATGCGTATTGAGGAAATGGAAGAAGGAGAGGGAGCCTCCATTCATGATAAGGAGGTTTAAGGCCAGAATACCAAATTTGGTAATGCAGAGATAGAGTCCAATGGATGCAAGGGAAAAGGAGAACATGAAACGTTAATATAAATGATAAGAAACCTAAAGATGGAAGTGAAGAGCTACAAAGAAGACAACAAGAGACAGATGAGAGAGTAAATTCAAATAAATTCTCAAGTGTTGCAGAGCTTAAATCAGTTGTAGAGACAAATGAAGAAGGGATCAAAATCGAGACAAGAGGAAGAAGGAAATTACCATAAAAGAAGGGATGATCATGGAAGAGTCAATTATTCTAGAAGTGTTAGAAGAGATCATGGACACCACTCACCTCCTTACTCATAAACAAAGTTTTATGCAGCGGATGATCCCCTAAGAAGTCCAGAGGTGTCTCCTATCAAACACCAAAGAAGGAAACAAGAGGTAGATAGTTTGCAAGGAGAGATGAGGAAGCTTAAGCCACCTTCCTTTGGGGGTGAAACAGAAAGGGAAGATGATGCCAAAGCATGGTTTCTTGTGCTCAGGAGATATTTTCAGTTGCATAACTATTGATCACACCTAGAAGCCAGGATTGCCACCTACCATTTACATGGGAAAGTTGGAATGTGGTGGGACCAACTGAAGAAAGTGGAACATGTTAATGAAATTAGGATCACTTGGAAATAGTTCAAGAAGTACTTCCAGAAGGATTACCTCTCATAGAATTTATGTGAAAAGAAAATGCAGGAGTTCTTTGAACTTAGATTGGGAAGCATGACTATGGCGGAATACAAGAAGAAGTTCTTGGGATTGTTAAAATATGTCAGGTTCATTGGTGATGAGAAATTGAAAATACAGAGATTTCTAAGTGGACTTCTAGCCTTTTATAAGGAAAAGATCAAGTATGATGAACCCAAGACCTTGACTGAGGCCATCAGGAAGGATAAATACTTGCATGAGAAAGTCCATGGAAGAGAATCCCTGCAGAAATATTGGAAGGACAAGAAGAAAGTGAAGTCCGATTCGAGGAGGAAAGGAGTCAAACCTCCCTTCAACAGGAATGCGCCTAATAGAAATCATCAATATCAATATGCTAAGGGGGATTCCAAGAAGGAAGATTCCTTGGGAAAAAGGGGAATACCACCAATCCAATGTTGGCGATGTAAGGAACATCACCTGTACAAGGATTGCCCACACATAAAGGATAGAGTGAAGACTATGCACAACATCCAAGAGGCTATGACGGTCAAAGATATGGGAATAATCTATGCAACTTTAAATGATCAACAAGTAGAGTACCAATCCAATATGATAGAGGTGGAAGGTAAGATCATAAATCAACCTGTTTCTATTTTGATTGTTTCAGGAGCAAGTCATTGCTACATTGATCCTAAGATAGTGGATAGATTACATTTGCAGAAAAGTAAACATGGAAAAGCAAGTTTGGTTCAGTTAGCCACTGGAACCAAAAGAAGAATCCATGATATGGTCAAAAGTTGTTCCATAAGTCTTAATGGCATGAATACTAGTATGGATCTAAACATCATACCATTGGGGTCTTATGATATTCTGATTGGAATGGATTGGTTGGAAAAGCATCATGTTGTCCTATATTTTCATAAAAAAACATTTACATGTCTTGATGGAAATGGAAAACAGAGCACTGTGAAAGGAGTTCTAAGACCTATCTCTATAAGGGAGATTTCACCCTTACAATTGAAAAGATGTTTTAGGAAAGGATGTCAACTGTATGCAGCTCATGTGGAAGAGACAGATAATAAAAAGGGGCCGAGCCTTGAATATTTCTCGGTGCTATAGGAATTTGAAGATGTATTCCAAGAAATACCAAGATTGCCACCAAGAAGGGAGATAGATTTCTCAGTTGATTTAGTTCCAAGAGCTGCCCCGGTGTAAACAAAACACCTTACAGAATGAGAACACCAGAGTTAAAATAATTACAAATGCAGTTGGAGGAATTGTTGAAGAAAGGGTACATATGTCCAAGTGTTTCACCTTGGAGAGCGCCGGTACTTTTTTTCAAAACGAAGGATGGAACCTTGAGGCTGTGTATTGACTTCCGACAACTGAACAAGTACACTATAAAGAACAAGCATCCTCTACCTTGGATTGATGACCTCTTTGATCAGCTAAGAAGAGTAAAGATATTTTCAAAAATTGACCTGAGGGCAGGATACCATCAGGTAAGAATCAAGGAAGAAGACATTCATAAGACAACCTTTAGGACCAGGTATGGGAATTATGAATTTGTAGTTGTGTTGTTTGGACTAACCAATGCACCAACTGTATTCATGTGCTTAATGAATGGCATATTCAGAAATTATTTGGATAGGTTTGTCATGGTATTATTGGATGACATACTTATCTATTCTAAGTCTGAAGAGGAGCATGAACATCACTTAAGACTGGTATTGCAAGTACTAAGAGAACATCAGTTGCATGACAAGTTGAGTAAGTGTTATTTTTATCAAAAGTAAATCCATTACTTGGGACACATTATTTCAGAGGAGGGCATAGCAATAGATCCATAGAAGATCGAAGCCATTAAAGGATGACCAACACCCAAAAATGTGTCAGACATCAGATGTTTTAAGGGATTAGTGGGCTACTACATAAGGTTCATAGTAGGGTTCTCTAAGATTTCTCATTCCATCACTTCTTTGCAAAAGAAGGGAGCTAAATTTGAATGGACACTCAAGTGTGAAAATAATTTTAATTTGTTGAAGGAATTACTTAATAGTGCGCATGTGTTAAAGATTGTTGACGCAAATGAAAGTTTTGTGGTATGTACAGACACATGCAAGGAAGGAATTGGGGGAGTCCTCACTCAAAATGGACATCTCATTGGATATGAGTCCAGAAAGGTTAAGGAACATGAGAGGAACTATGATACCCATGACTTGGAACTTGCTTCCATTGTCCATGCCTTGAGGATGTGGAAGCATTATCTCATGGGGAAAAAATTTGAATTAAGGACAAACCACATTGGCTTGAAGTATCTTTTTGAACAACCGACCTTGAATGCCAGACAAACAAGATGGATGAAAATTTTAAGTGAATATGACTTTGATATCAAGCATATCAAAGGAAAGGAGAATAAAGTTGTCGATGCACTTAGTAGAAGAGTGCATCTCATGCATGCTACTACTGTCAGTATGCATCATTCAGACTTGAAGAGAAGAATTTTAGATGGTCTTGTTACAGATCAGCATTACCTACAGGCAAAGGAAAACTTACATCAAGGAAATGTACAACAAAAGATGAAGGAGTATGAGATAAAGGAAGCCAGATTACTCATGCATAAAAATAGAATCTATGTTCCTAGTTCTGGAGAACTGAGCAATTTGGTACTGAAGGAAATGCATGATGTTCCTTATGATGGACATCCCGGTTACCAAAAAAAAATTACAACAATAAGAAGCCATTTCTTTTGGTCGGGAATGAAGAAGGATGTTTCTTATTACATCGCTTGATGTATGGAATGTCAGAAGGTGAAGGTTGAGCATAGGCACCCAACGGGTTTGGTGCAACCATTTCCAATCCCAGAGAAGAAATGGGAAGTGATCACCATGGATTTAATCACAGGATTACCCAGAACGAATAAGCAACATGATTCAATCATGGTGGTGGTTGAAAAATTAACAAAGGCTGCTCATTTCGTGCATGTGAAGACAATGCATACAACGACTAATATTGCATACATTTTCATGAAGGAAATTGTGAGGTTGCATGGAATACCTAGGACAATCATCTCAGATAGAGATACGAAGTTTACCTCCAACTTATGGAGGGGATTGTTTAAAGGATTTGGCACAAATATAAACTCTAGCACTTCGTATCATCCCTAGATAGAAGGGAAAACATAGAGGGTCAATCGAATAATTGAAGACATGCTGAGAATGTATGTGATGGATAATCCATCTCAGTGGGAATATTACTTACACTTGGTTGAGTTTGCATATAATAATGGGTATTATCCTTCATTGAGAATGAGCCCATTTGAAGCCTTGTATGGTAGGAAATGCAATACTCCAGTGAGCTGGGACAACCTAGTAGATAGAGTGGTACTTGGGCCGGAGTTGCTCAAGGACATGGAAGACCAGGTGGTTAAGATCAAGAAGAATTTAAAGGCAGTTTAGGATAGACAAAAAGTTTATGCTGACAAGAATAGGACAACTAGAGAATTTAAAGTAGGGGAGCATGTACTTTTGAAAGTGAAGCCCAAAAAAATACCTTTGAAATTGGGTAGTTGTACAAAGCTGGCAGCCAGATTCTATGGTCCATTTGAAATATTGGACAAAATAGGGCTAGTTGCATACATGCTTGCATTGCCTACTTCCATGAATGTGCATAATGTATTTCATGTATATCTACTAAAGAAATATGTACATGAACCTAACCATGTTATTGATTGGCATCTGATCCAGGTAGAGACAGAGGGAGACTTTAAGGTTCATCCAGTGCGGGTATTGGACAACAAGGTCAAAATGCTCCAGAATCAAGTTATAGAGCTAGTAAAAGTTCAGTGGACCTACTACGTTCCTGAAGATGCTACCTAGGAGCATGAAGATACCATGCAGGCAGAGCACCTACAACTTTTTGAATAAATTTGATATTTTTATCTCTATTTTGTATATGCACTGAGGATAGTGCCAAGATAAGGGGGAGGGGATGTAACACACCAGGTTTCGAACCCTCATTTTTAAATAATGTATTGTTACAATGTTGAGAGGCCTGAGTGCCCAAACAATTATTAAAGAGCCAGTATGCCCAAGAAATGTAATGTTTTGATAATTATTAATAATAAACACATCACTGGAAGCAAGACGGACAAGGACTAGAGTTATAGGGGGCTATGTTTCCACAAGAGAGGGGGATTGAGGGGATAAATTTTTATTCCTATGTTAATTACCCTTTTTCCCAAGGGAGAGGATCGGTTACGTGATATTCTTGGGGAAGGCTAGGAGCTTCTTGATTCCCCATGAAAATACTTACACCCATCCCTGGTCTGATTGTGGGGTTGGTCATTGGCTCATCCGCTCCTTCACTTCTGCATTTGTACCATTCTTTCCCTCACTCCCTTTCATGCACTCACTTACCCATTCACCAATCCATCCTCACCTGTGTCTTGGATGGGTAAAGGGAAAGGAACTGTTGAAGATTAGCCACATGATAGTTGGTTGTAATGGTTGCTGGTGTAATCCAGCCATGACTTGGGGCTTGCATATCTGAGATGCGTTGTCTTGTACCCTATTTTTCTCACAAATGTGATTCCTGAGAGTTCCAGTATTGATATTATGGACCAGTTGTGTTGGAGGCCCTGGATAAAGGAGAAGGACTTCCTAAGGGACTGTGGCAAAGAAAGGTGGAGGTCCATTCTCTCGGGTGGTACAAGATGGGTAGAAAAAAGGTGGGTACTTGGATTGTTGTGGGTGCTGGGAAACCTGTGAGAGAATGAGAGTTGAACGGTTTGGGAACCCAAGAACACTCTGGAACTGTCCTTGTTGATTCATAGCCTTGGCTCGGGGGTGACACTGCTATTGAGATTTGGATCATTGGTTTCTATGGTTGGGTGGAACGTCCTTGGTCTGCAGCCAGTTGGTGTCACCTTTTTATAGAGATAAGTGCTCTCTATTGTGATATTATTATCTGTGTATGAATGTATTCCAGTGTGTATTTTAATTATCGTTTAAATAAATCTTAGATTATGCATTCTTTTTGGATACTGTTGTGCATGTCGTTAAATATTTTATCTTATGTGTCCTTATTAAATAAGAAGGTATCGGTAATAGTACAAAGTCCAATGGTGGGATTGAAGGTAGCATACCCCGACTTGTGGGTGGTTGGGGATGTTACACTCTCTCTCTACTCCTCTCTCCCTTCCTCCTTTCCTTTCCCTATTTCTCTCCCCCTCCCCCCTCTCTCTCTCTCTTCCCCTCTCTCTCCCTTCCTCTCTCTCTCTCTCTCCCCCACGTTTCCTCCTCTCTCTCTCTCACTGCATCCATATCTTGCTCCCTCTCTAGGCCCATCATTCTCTCTCCTTCTCACTCTCTAAATATATTATTCTCTCTAATCCTCCCTTCTCTCTCTTTACACCTCTCTCTTTGTCTCTCTCTCTTACCTTCACTCCCTCAATCCCACCCCATATATATCTCTCTCTCTCTATATATCCCCCTCTCCCTTTTTATTTCTCTCTCTCATCACCGTCCATCCCTCCCTCTCACTCTATCCTCCCATATTTATATCTCTCACTCTGTTCATATTTCCCTCTCTCTCCTCCAATATACCCCCCTCTATATTTACCTTTATATACCTCTCTCTCTCTCTCTCTTTACCTCCCTCCTCACCCCCAATATTGATACACTTTCTCTACCTCATTGTGTCCTTCATTCTCCCCTTATCCCTTCTCCTTGTTACTTTCTCTCTCACTATATTTCTCTCTCTACCTCTCATTGTCTCTCTCTGCCTACCCATCTCTCTAGTGGGTAGGGAGAGAGAGGTAGAGAGAGAGGGGGGGAGGTGGAGAGATAGGGGAAGAGAGGGGGAGGGGAGAGAGATAGGGATGGATGGATTCAAGGAGAGAGGGGTAGAGAGAGAGGGTCCTAAAGAGAGAGAAAGGGTACTAGAGAGGGATATAAATAGGGAGGGAGAGAGAGATCGAGGGAGAGCACAATACAGAGATCTGCTGATAGATTGGGATAGTTTTAATTAATTTCAACCTATGAAGCAAGTCCGGTAGAAAATTTCAGTAGCCCTAGAGGTTTGGTTAAGGAACTAGAGTTTGTATGAGGAATGAAGACATGAAGATCAATGAATTTTAAAGTATTAATATCATATATGGATTATACATGTCCTGTCGTTTCTGATGATATGTGTTACGTCACATAGTTCCTCGCGAATGAGGAGATATGGCTTAGTGAAGTTGGGGGACCCTCATGAATGTTCTAGAAGCCCCTAGAAGGTCAACAAAGAAGCCAACTATTATAGAAGATCCTATAAATTCATCAAGATGTTTACAAGTTAAAGTGGTTGTAACTAGGAGTTAATCTTGAGTAAAGTTGTTGCAATTAGAAAATAATTAAAAATAAATTAGTTGCAACAAGAAGTTGTGAGTTTACTAATTATGGGAAAGTAGTTGCAAGTGGAAAGTAGTTGAAAGTGGGTTATCCCTAAACTAGGGAATTTGGGGAAAACATTTAGAATATGACCCCTAAAGGAAGGCACTTGGACACTATAAATAAGAGAGCAAGAGACTCCCATTAGCACCTTTTGAGCACATTGAATATCTATCTTGTGAAAGGTTTATTACATGTACTCATTGATACATTTGAAGTCTCACAAGTATGAGGTAGAAAAGAAAGAGTGGCGACAAAGATTCACAGTTGCATAAGGAAGTAGTAAGATCATGAAAATACCTAATTAGGGTCATCCCCATGGGTCAAGCAATAAACGTTCTACGAGGCATCCCTGCAGTTCGTCTATACCCTTTCATGTGAGGTCCTACATAAAAATTGACTTTTTCATGCAAGGCCCTATTAGATCTTAAGGATGAGGCATGGTTCATATTACAGAGGCTGAGGAGATGCTATAAAAAGGTTGATATTGTTAAGGTACAACATATATATCTACAGTATCAAAAGGTATGTTATATTCTTGTGTGTAGTTGGATGTTGGTGATTGTGTGAGATATGGTTATGGGAGATTGAGTATTTTACCTGGACAGACTATTTGTTGTATGGTACATACTCTATGAGACAGATCTACAAAGGTAAAATACTGGTATGTTTTTTTCTTGTCATTTACACACTTTGTTGGGTATATTGTAGAGGCATATATTGTATATCTTAGGACATGTTTGATAGTTTTGGGTTGAGGTTTGTTGCTAAAGTTATTGGTATAGTTTGAGGCTGCATAACAATGAGGGTTTGATGCGTGGTTGATGTGAGGATTAAGTACACTTTGTTTATAATTGCTTGTATATGTATGACACATTATTAGAGATACATAGATGTACATGGTTTGAGATATAAACTTGTGACAGTGGGTATGAGATCTATGTGATTAGATCTGATTGGTTGAGAAGATTAGTGGTTCAGGTTGTTCGTACATATTGGTACAGGTTGTTGTTTTAGGTTGTTGGTACAGGTTGGTATAGGTTATTGATACAATTTTTTATAGGTTGTTGTTACAAGTTGTTGGTACAAGTTTATGTTACCGGTTTTACAGTGACATATTTTATGGTGAAATAGAGACAGTGGTTGCATCAGTTATTTTGCTCTTATATTTCAGGGTGGTTGGATGAGGGAAGGATAGGTGGTTTTAACCACCTTTCGGTTGTAGTCGAAGATCATAGGGGGTTGTAGCCTCATTCTGGTCGGATCCAGAGAATTAGGGAGTTGTAGCTTCCTTCAGGTTGAAGCCTAAGAAACCAGGGGGTTGTACACTGCTTCCATTTTCAGCTGGAAAACAAGGAATTTTTTGATTCCTATTAATGTACTTCTTTTGAGAATATAATAAAATTATTATGTGGGTTTCTCCTGCACCATTGATGAGAAAAAGGATAGTTCATATAGGGGGAACAACCCAAAGGACAATTTAGACACAGGGAGTATCCCCAAAGGGAAGATACCCCTTTCCATTGTTGTCAAAGGGGGAGAGAGTAATAATAGGAATGGATGGAAATGAAGAGAAGGAAAAGAGGCATGATTCTAGGGGTAGTGATGGTCACCAAGGGAGCATGAGAAAAAGTATTTATATGCCATCAATGTTGCATGAGAGTGTAGAGTAATTCCATCAATCCCAAATGTGGAGATTTTGTATAGATTGGGTTGGTTGTCATTGATGTCAAACTATGAAGTAAGTTCGGTAGAAAATTCTGGTATCCCTAGAGGTGTGGTTAAGGAACTTGAGTTTGTATGAGGAATAAAGACATGAATATCAATGAATTTCTAGGTGATAATATCATATATGGATAGTACACATCATTTCATTTACGATGATATGTGGTACGTCATGTAGTTCCTCACAGTTGAGTTGATATGGATTAGTGAAGTTGGAATACCCTCATGAATGTTATAGAAGCCCCTAGAAGGTCAAAAAAGAAGTCAATTATTCTAGATTATCCTATAAATTCATCAAGAAGTTTACGAGTCAAAGTGGTTGTAACTAGGAGTTAATCTTAGGTAAAATTGTTGCAATAAGAAAATAATTAAAAATATATTAATTGCAATAAGAAGTTGTGAGTTTAATAATTATGGGAAAAGTAGTTGCAAGTTGGTAAATTAGTTGAAAGTGGGTTATCCCTAAAAGAGGGAAGTTAGGTAAATTAGTTAAAAGATGACCCCTAAAGGAAGGCACGTGGAAAGTATAAATAAGAGAGAAAGAGACTCCCATTAGAACCTATTGATCACATTGAATATCTATCTTTTTAAAGATTTATTACACATACTCATTGATACATATGAAGTTTCACAAGTTTTAGGTAGTGAAGGAAGAGTGACGAATTTTTTTTGCAGTTGCAGAAGGAAGAGGGAAGATCATGAAAATCCCTTATTAAGGTCATCCCCATAGGCCAAGCAGTAAACGTGTAGTGAGACATCCCCACATTTCACCTATAGCTTGTCACGTGAGGCCCTATCATATTTGAAGGATGAGGCATGGTTTAGATTACAAAGGTTGAGGAGAGGCTACAGGAAGGTTGACAATGGTTAGGTAGAACATATATATCTACATGATCAAAAGGTATGTTATATGATTGTGTGTAATTGGATGTTGGTGATTGTGTGAGATATGGTTATGGGAGATTGAGTATTTTCCCTGGAGGGACTCTTGGTTGTATGTTACATATGGTATGGGACAGATATACAAAAGTACAATGTTGGTGTGTTTGTTGTTTTTCACTGACAAACTTTGTTGGGTATATTGTTGAGGAATATCTTATGTTTCTTGGCACATGTTTGAGATTTTTTGGTTGAGGTGTGTTGTTGAATTTATTGGTACAGTTTGACGCTTCATAACAATGAGGGTTTGATGCTTGGTTGATGCTAGGGTTCACTACACTTGGTTTATGATTGCTTGTATATGTATGAAACATGATTAGAGAGACATAGTTGTACATGGTTTGAGATATACACTTGTGACAATGGGTATGATATCTATGTGATCATATTTGATTGGTTGAGGATATTACTTGTTCAAGTTGTTGGTACTGATTGGTACAAGTTATTGGTACATGTTGTTACAGGTTGTTGTTTCAGGTTGTTGGTATAGGTTGGTACAAGTTATTGGTATAGGTTGTTACAGGTTTTTGTTACAAGTTGTTGGTATAAGTTTATGGTACAGGTTTTACAGTGACAAATTTTAGAGTGGAATAGAGACAGTGGTTGCATCATTTATTTGTAACTTATATTTCAGGGTGGTTGGATGGGGCAGGGATAGGTGGTTGTAGCCACCTTTCAATTGTAGCCTAAGAACATAGGGGATTGTAGACTCCTTCTGGTTGGAGCCAAAGAATCAAGGAGTTGTAGCTTCCTTCAAGTTGGATCCTGAGAAACTAGGGGGTTGTACCCTCCTTCTAGTTGTAGCTGAAAAAAAAGGAAGTTGGTGCTTCATATGAATGTACTTATTTTGAAA
This sequence comes from Picea engelmannii, assembly GCA_009831015.1. Classification (NCBI taxonomy): domain Eukaryota; kingdom Viridiplantae; phylum Streptophyta; class Pinopsida; order Pinales; family Pinaceae; genus Picea; species Picea engelmannii. The sequence continues at coordinate 384,074 of ML790679.1, read as the reverse complement.
ATATAATAAAATCATTCAACTATTTTCTCCCACATTGTGTTTCCACATAAAATATTGGTGTACTGTGTTTATGTGTGGTTTCTTATTCTTCACTTCTTATGTATATTTCTCATATAGAATATTATTTATAATATGCTCATTGTTGGAGTTACTTAACACACACCTA
>ML790679.1:314238-338036 GCA_009831015.1 Picea engelmannii | reverse complement strand
TTCACGAGTACACCCAGTTTTCCATGTTTCATGCTTAAAGAAGGTTATAGGTGACAAGATCCCAGTTCAAACTATATTGCCAGAACTTGACGAGGAAGGAAAAATCATATTGGAGCTTGAAGCCATCACTGACATAAGAATTCGCCAACTGAGGAATAGATCCATTTCAGAGTATCTCATTAAATGGAGGAAACTACTGGCTGAAGATTCCACTTGGGAAGATGAGTCTTTTATACAGACTCATCCAGAATTACTCAAGCATTGTGGAAAACACTTGTCTCAAGGGGAGGGGCATGTTAACCCCTAATATTGCCTCATTACCCCTTAATTGGGGCATATTATATTAGTAATGTTATTTTATTTATGTCAGCTTTAGGCCATTAGTTGTAATTATACCTCCTAGTCTCCTATATATACCAAGGACACATTTTCATTTTGAATCATTTGGTACTTGAACATTTAAGTGTGGTAAAAGGAGGTTGCCCCCTCGAAGAGGCTTATTATCTAAAATTATCTCTTTTTCAAGGCATTGAGTACTTTTTCTGAGGTTTTTCTATGCTATATTGATATCTGGTTCTTAACATCATGTAAATTCCAATTCACCCACCAAAAATGTCAAGCAACAACCCTGCATAGTGAGAAGTGAATGGGGACAACATTGAAATTTATTCAATATGTGCCCGTATGCATCGACATTTGACATGGTTAGACTAGACACATGCCTTGATGGTATGGGAGGGTTTCAAGACTCAAGGATGCATGATGTCCCCACATAATTTTTGAGATCATCATTCGTCATTCCCTTCTATAGAATCGTTGTCAGAACTATCTTGAAATTTGACATGGAACTTCCCTTCTATAGAATTGTTGTCGGAACTATCTTGAAATTTGACATGGAACATAATATCCATGTCAAATTTCGGTGCATGTCAAATCTGAACAGAGTATCCATGTCAAATTTTGGTGCATACATTAAAATTTTGAAAATATTTCAACTTTGGCCCCATTCACAGGTCATTGTTTCCCATCATGTACTCTAGCCCTAGTACAATGTATTTTAATATTTGTTTCCCTTAAAATTCGTCCGAGAAAATTAAAACGAAATGAGGATGAAATGAGACGGTATATAGAGTGGGTTTGTGAGTGATATTTGAGTATAAAGATGAATGAATGAACTTCACTTGGTTTCGATAATAATTTATTCTCAACTAAACAAGGCCAACCACGTGTAGGTGGAAACTCATATGGCCCCTCCCCCCTCACATCGCTTTCAATTCCCCAATATCCAATCTATAAAATAGAAAATAAACAAAAGCAACATAGTAATCATGCATAGAAACTACCAAAACAAAAATGACATAAAACTTAAAAACATGTAATTAACCCACATAAAAAATTATTTAAAGAGAATAATTCATACAAATTAATATATCTAGTTACGTACTGCATCGACCAACGCAACATTTGTATCATCCTTCTTCTGTATCTTCTTTTGTATCATCTAACTCGACATCTGTATCAGCGTCCGATTCAGAAACAATGTTGAAAGGATTTATGATATCATCATCATCATCAATGTCATTTTCGAGCATATCTTCATCGATATCATCATCAAGAACTGGCACATTGTCTTCTACACCTGGTTCATCTTGTTTGTCTTCTTCATCTATCAACCCATATTCTTCCTGACCTAGCTCTACATCATCTTCTTCATCTATAGTATACTTTATTTTCCTTCCTCTTGGATCATATCTAACAACAAATGACCAATCCCTCTTACCTGGAACCTTTGAGTAAAATAATTGTCCACATTGACTTGGAAAAACATAGCAGTCATTTGCTTTTTCAAAAACTATTTTTTTAATCATCGAAAATATGTTGGCATGTTGAATAACGGTTCTTTCCTCATCATGTGCATGCATTCGTAACCTATACCATTTGACATCAAACAAAACTAATTTGAAGGAATTAAAGTCACACTCAATTATATCATTCAATAACCCATAGTATCTATTTCCATATTCTCAAGGACGTCTGTCACTCCTAGAGGAAACATTAGTTACCTGGAATACTACAGTTATCCCACTATCATAAGCTTTTTTGGTTTCATCCAATTGTTTGATGCGAACTTTACGACCATTGCACCACATAGCCTTGTGGTGTTTCAACTGCAATATGTCAGACATGTAAAAGATGCATTTTCAATTAATAATAAACAAATTTATATAACTTGGAAAGTATAATATGAAAAAAAACACACCTACAGTCACATTAATATAATATAAAATAACTGAATAAAATGGGTGAATTTTCTTGCCTTTCCATCTTTCAAACAATATGCTAAACCTATTTCCCTCTGCGTAACATCGAAATATCCATTACATCGAGATTCTCTAACCAATTCAGACAGTGCTTTCCATGATAACCTACTGCCATGAAATTATTTACATCTATCAATCCATACCTTCGTCCAGTCAAGATTGTTTGCAATGTATAAATGTAGTTCATCCCAATCTTGAGCAACTGACTGATCAAAAAATCATAATTCACCAATATTAAATATTAGTTATAACCATGGTAAATATTAATAAATTATGAAAGAATAAATACTAAATGAGTATGATCATATATACAAAAAAACAAAAAAAATGTATTTATTAAAAATATCCACAATTTAATGACCTCTCACTTTCTTCATTGTACCTTTCCCCAACAATTGCTCCCTTTCAATTTTTTTGATGGAGTTCACATCCCAAATGCAATGCAATGCATGCATAGATTTCGTTGCTAATTTAGGAAGATACTAACTAATATACACCATGGATTCATATACCATATATCCCTCCACCATAGAACCCTCAGGACATGCTCTTTTTCTAACCAAAGCCTTCAATGATTTCAAGTGCCTCTCCACCATCCACATTGACCTTGTGTGTACAAGTCCACACATTTCAATCTCCTCAACTTGGTGTATGAGGTAGTGTTCTTATGCATTGAAAACTGTTGGAGGTAGATACTTATGCATTTCACACATTATCCTTGAGGAATTTCTCTCTTCCAGTTATTTATATCATATTCATGGAATTATTTCAATCACAACCATCTACAGATCATGACGCAAGAAAATAACATGTTTCAACAAAACATAATACATATAACATTACAATTAAAACACATGTCACTAAGTACAACAAAAAATTGAAATTTGTTTTTGCATATATATTGCAGCTACTTACCTCATGTATTTTCCAAGATCATATATAACTTGTTTGACGTTGTTGTCAAATTCGTTTGGGAGAGATAGAGGTAGAACATACTGTAACAATAAAAACAAATCGTTATTTGTTCAAAACTAGACAAAAAAAATAAAAATCTCAAAAAATGTATATAACCAATATATAAATATGGATACTAAAATGATTAATTACCTTAATGAAGGTATTCCAATCATGTGTTTTTACCCCACCAAATTCACCTTTCTTTGTTAAGATATTCTTTATGTTTGAACAAAAACCTATGAGAAATTTAAATTTTTGAATGACCTCTTTTACACTATTTCTTTGTTTTTCTGTTAATAACCATGGAAGGATATTTTGGTCTCCACCGTTATTTGATACCATCAAAATGATTAGTTATCTTAATGAAGGTATTCCAATCATGTGTTTTTACCCCACCAAATTCACCTTTCTTTGTTAAGATATTCTTTATGTTTGAACAAAAACCCATGGGAAATTTAATTTTTTGAATGACCTCTTTTACACCATTTCTTTGTTTCTCTGTTAATAACCATGGAAGGATATTTTGTTCTCCGTCATTATTTGATCAGATCACACTTTTCATTGCATGATTGGCTTCCCGAATGTCATTACAAATTTTGACAATTTTTTCTTTATCCCTCCTGCCATCTATGATTCGCCATAATGTTTTTGTCACGTTCTTCCCGATATGCATTGTATCAAATAAGTGAACTATGTTTAGGTCCTCATAGTAAGGAAACCTCATGAATTGAGTGGGATAACATTTCATTCCTCGTGGAAGCCCATTATTACTACCGTCACGACGACGACAATGATGAAGCATAAAAACAATTAGAACACTATTTATCAAATGTGGTAAAATAAAATGAATAATTAAAATGAAATTTCAAAACATGATTCCATTTATGATACATAAAAAAAATGGATACCTAGAGGACTAATTCTGTCATATGCCAACTTCCATAGGCGAGGTTTCATTCTTTGTGGTTTTAGTCCAGTTTCTTGTTTCCCATTGACAATATATTTTTTAGTAGTACGATACTTATGGTTCTTAGAGAGGAAGTGTCTATACTCATCAAACACCTCGTTTCCTAAAAATTTTGACAAACAATATTTCATCTTAGGACCACAAACTGGACATGCAAATTTACCCTTTGTTTGAAGACGTGCAACAAATGGATTAAAGTGAATTATTAATATACAAAATTATTATTTAAACAACATGCATGATATATTCAATTAATTATATACTATTCAAGCATGAAATATGGAACATTACATACCACAAAAAAAAATTTAGTCATGGGGCATCATGAATTGTCCATTAAAGTATTCCACGACATTGAAATCTCTTCTTCCCAATTGGTTTACAAATGTCATACATAGTGATACCCTCCCATAACTTTAGTATCTCATCGATAAGAGGCTCGATATACACATTCATATCATTAACTTGGTACTTAACTAATTTTTTGAAATTAAACTAAATCACTACCATGGTATGTACATATACGTAAATAAATAAATACAAGATGTTATGCAAAAAAATTGAGAAAAATGAAAATTTACATTCAAAAAATTAATGTAAAAAAATACCCTGAATAATCATTGTCAACATTATATGCTCCCTCTTTATTGACATCTAAGGAGGAATGTTATTGTTGATAAAAAAATTAGGCCACACCGAGTAAACAAACCGAAGCTCTCCAAATGGATTAACACTATTAGTTTCCAATGAAAGCCTAACATTACGAGGTTCATCTGTAAATTCTGACCATTTTGCAACAATTTCTTTAAATGCATAACCATATGTAGGCATTCGAATAATGCCATCTTCAATTCTCTTTCGTTCATGGTAATCCACAAACTGTGTTAATATTTGGCACCTGAACAGTCACTGCAAATATGGAATTATGGGAATATGCCGAAGAACCTTTCAAGGGACCATTTATGTTACTTGATCGGTTCGATATCTACTCATACCACATGTAAGGAATTCTATTTTCAACGCATGTTGTACATAATATATAATATGATCATCAGGACATGCATCTATAATTTTATACTCCATTCCAATGTATTTCATAATGGCATGTAAAGATCAATATGTGTGAGGTAAAATATTTAACGAGGGTAAAAAAAATCACCTAACATTCTAAAACATAAAAAATAAATAGTTAATGTAAAGAATAGTAATTCTAAATATTGTATTTTTATTTTACACATTAATTCACACTAAAAAAAATGAGGAAAAGTCAACCTTTATGTAGATGTGATAAAACATATTACATACCTTAGGATTTGTGTCATACAAGTGTTCGACAAATTATTCGTAACATTTAATTTCACCAACAGCAATGTAGTGGAGATAAGATTTTCTCTTGACCCTTTATAAAGTCATTTATTTTCCTTTTCAATCAAAGGTTCATCATAAATACCATCACTACTGTACCCACGATCCTCACTTGGATGATCGAATAAGTCTTGGATCATTTGATTTGTCCCATCATCTTGAACTATGTTATTATTGTCATCTACTTCCATGGGATCATTAACTTGATCTTCATTATATGCTTCAAGTTCTTCATCTTGTACAACAACATTTTTTCCACTACTTGGTTCTTTGTGCATAAAGTTGGGGGGGAAATCTAACTATATAATTAGAAACAATCATGAAAAATTAGTGCATGTATAAAACAATATAAAAGTTTGAGAATAAAATAAATATTAAAACAAATAATGAATATATATATAGCTAATTACCATGGGACGATCTTAATTTGATCCCATGTCCATGTGCCCATATTTTCTACAATTTTTTTTAGTTGTTGCTATTAAAACTCTTTCGGGATGTCTAGTACAAGAATTTTTGCAAGGGCAATAACGTTTACCATTACCCTTTTCACCCTCTTTAATTTTTTCCCACCTCTAATGTTTTCTGACATTCTTCGCCACAAACATATACTGGAAACAAAATACATGTTTTTTTGTTTGCCAAGAAGATCATCTTATACCCTTTTTGAACTATCGTTATTATACAAAACTTGTTGCAAAATCCATAAAATGCAACATATTTATATATTTTATAAGGTTGCAATTCCGATGATAGTTGACCAAGTCAAAGTTCACTTGGTCAAAGATTAGGTGACTGTTGGGGTGTTGTTGGGACACAGGGGTAGACCCAGGGTTCAATGCTACAACAACGCACCAACAAAACCCTAACTACTGGACCTTTCGACAACACCTGCGAAGCAAATGAAGTCTCACCTAAGGTAGAGGCAGGGATGGTTGCAGGAATCCGATGTTTGCAACCTTAGCTGGGACACAGGTCTGTGATTGTAACACTTTAACAGAGCACTTAGCAGTTATAGTTCATCAATATTCACTTTTATCTTACAACACATATAAACCCTAATAACAGAACGATGTTGTATTCACACAAATCCAATATAATCAAGCACTAAGCACACCAACATAGGTCAGATCTAGCATTCATTTACATTATTCATCACTAAGCTATCATATTATATTCATCCAACATACATCAACGCACTAAGCATTTAATCACATAAACAAGAGAACACCCAAAACGCACAAAGCAACCACAACACAGGATATACGTGGTTGACCCCCTCCTTGGGGATACACCCACAGATTATTCTTGTATTTATTGTCTTCTATCAATATTCTACATGCACAGAGCCTTCAGATCTTACTCTACCGAGGATAGGAGATCTGCGCACTTTGCTAGATCCTCCTTCCCTGAGTTAGAACACAAATCCTTCCACAGTGTCTTACAATCACTTGCACTTAGTTCTGCAAGTCTTACACAGTATGCACAAAGAAATTACAATTACCACTTGCACTTAACACCTAGCATCACATAGATGTCCCCCTTCTTATATCGCTTAGAAATCTATTTATACATTACAAAATTGGGCCTAAACATGGGTAAAACCATGGGCTGACATCCCCATACCCATTACATAAGCCCAAAACCCAAAAATCCCTAAAAAGGGGCCGAGATCCCATGATCTTCGCTTTGACTTGCGCTCCACCTTCGACATCCTATCGAAGTCCCAAAAGTAGGTCAAACATGACCAAGGATCCTCAAAACTTGGTCAAGGGTCAATAGGCCCCCAACACTCAACTATGACTTGTCCTTAGTCACTCTGGTCTGGGTAGCTCTACTTCGAAAGCCTCAAGTTTGGCTCGAGATGCTTCGACCTGTTGTTGTGCCATAGCCTCCTGTTCAATGAAATCTTGGATTACTGCTTCATTAATAGGTACCTCTAAGCATTTTTCAGCTGTAGTGACAACTTGCTCCAGTTCTTCTCCTCAGCCTTCAATCTCTGCAAATAGTTGACAAGCCTCATCTTGTATTGGTTGGAGCCTTTGAGTCACTTCCATGAATTTTCTCTGAATGGTGTGGATCTGATGTTGAGCAGAGTGTTGTTCCTGGGATCACTTCATCCTCTCAATGGCTAACAAGGACTTCAGCTATGCTTGTATTGTTCCTACTTGCTTCTTTGCCTCTTGGAGTTGTGACTCCAATGCCTTTAATTCAGAATCCTCAGTGAGTCTCTCATAAGTCTGGGCACTATGATCACTTAGTTGTTTACATTCCATGGTGATGACCTTGATTATTTCAACTGCGCTTTGAGCAGTTGCTTCTCCTTGATATCGTACATCCGACGGAGTGTTGGGCATTGTTCGTACCTCTAAGTCTTCTATTATTTGTTGTAGCTATTAGATAGATTCTGTGAGCTGCGCTACTTGATGCTCCACTCAGTCTTCTACCTTTGGCTCTAAGCCCGTCACAGAAAAAAGTTCTCTGCCAACTGATTCTTTGACTCCAAGTTGTTCTATGAGCAACTATTATTTCTCTAGCCTGGTCTGCACCCTCTCTTATTCAAACTTGTCTTGAAGGTCCTCCTTCTTCTTTTGTGCAACCCGACGTTTCTCTACCATTTCTTCCTGGGTTTGTTTTAGGGTCATTGTGGCCTAGTCTTTCTCAACTTGTGCTCGACAAAGGTGAGCTTCAGTCGCATCAGCTAGTCTGTGGAGTTGGGAAGGCTCATCTCCCAACTCTAGTTCTTCCAAGGACAAGGGCACAGTGGATACTGCGTTGCTGGATTGAAGGGCCTATTGTACCCCTCTGACTTCAACCTCGATTCTATCGTACATATCCTCCTTCTTGGCTTCATGTTTCTGCAAGATGTCCTGTGAGGCATCTTCTACAGCTATGATGATGAAGTCGAAGTCGTCTACAGTGAGTACAATATGCATCTCAGTCAAGGTGGATCTGGATTTCTTTCGAGAAGTGGGTTTCATGGGGGAAACCTTCCCTTTTTTCAAGGGATCAGCCTCATCCATAGGATCCTTAGGCGGTGTTACTTCACCTTGCTTCTACTGATCTTCACTGTGATTTGTCTCTTCTACTTCATCATCACCCCCTCAGAGATGTGATATTGAAGCAGTTTCTTCCGATGCACTTCTCAAGTCTTGGACTTATTCAGTCTTATTTCTTCTGTTGGTTCCAAGTGTGTCGTGTTCTTTGTCAGCGACCTCTGAGCTGTTAAGTTCAGGATCAGACATCTCTACAAGGTCAGTGGGGATAAGGAGCTCTGCATACCAGTTCTTGGTTATCTCTTCAAGGTCCTCCACTGTGAGCTTATAGTATGACTGAAGCTCCTCTTTATGTTTGTCTACGTGTGTAGTGATATAGATGAAGTGTCGATCTATGCAGAACTTCATGAGAGGTCTGAAACAGTACATGGTGTTTTATGTCATGCGAGGGACAACTTCGATGGCCTTCTTTAGTTGGAGACATTACGTGTGGAAGACCATGTTCGAATGCCACTGTTTTCCCATATTGCTCGAGTACCAGAGCATGGTGAACTTCACAGTGAGAGGCTCAAATGGCTCGATGTCCAGGAAGGTCACACCTTCCAGCATCTCCCAAGCAGTAAATGTGATGAGGATCAGGAGCCAACTAAAGTGGAACTCATAGCCCTAATCTTGAGCTTCACGACAGTCTAATTCCAGTTGGTTGACCAAGTACTTCACCCAATTCATATGGAGTCCTTCTACACATTTCCCAACAAGGTCCACAACGAATCCTTTGACCTGTGTAGGTATATTCTTTCTTAAGAGATTTCTTGCAATCAGCTGGCAGGATAGGCACACTACACCATTCTGGATGGAAGCTACCTTGTAGCCTTGTGTCCCCTTTTCTACATCACCATATGTGTCTTTGATCTTCTGTGCCAATGCGTGATCTGTAGCCTTTCCTGGGTAGAAGTCCTGTGAGTCGGGTCCCTACATGCTCAATCCGGTGATCTTATGCATCAACGTCGGATCGATTGTGATGTGTCAGTCTATCCATAGGTAGCCTCCATGGTAAAATGAGAGAGGATATTAACACACACGTTAACCTCCTGGTGCCTTCCAAACTGTGGAATCTTCATTACATTCAAGAGGGTGGACTGTGCGAGGTTCATAGTCCATGGCTAGGGGATTATTTTTGAGTTCTTCCCCTTCATCATGGTCAAGTATGTTGGGTATGTGTTATATTCTTTGGATAGCTAGGGGATTATTTTCAAGTTCTTCCCCTTCGTCCTGGTCAAGTATGATGGGCATGTGTTATATTTTTTCGCATCGGGACCACATTATATTTAGGTGGTTTTTCGGCACATGGTTTCTTTCTTGATGGTTTTCTATTTCTGGTTAATGAATTAGGGTTTTGGACTAATCCAGGTCATTGGGTTAGGGTTTTGGATGATGCTGGCTCCTATATGTATTTTGTATTGTAAACATTGTAACACAATGAATGAATATAGAATATGTTGGTTTTCCTGGTTTGGGTTTCCAGGGGAAAAATCTCTGTGTAATGTTTGTATTTGCCATTGTATCTTTTCTATTCTTTTCTGAATATATGTTTGCAGTAGATATTGTACAAGGTTAGAATTTACAAATTATTTGTAAGAAGCGAGCATAAAATGGTTCTTGCAGTCTCCTAGGTTGAAGTCGTTGAACTTCAATGTCACAATATTATCCTGTTGCATTCGAACTACACGTATCCCCTTTGGGAGGTATGCAATAACCATGGTGTAATCAAAGTCCCCCAGGACACTCTCACGACTCACCGTACTGGCCAAAGGCGAGATGTAGTATGGTAAGATGGTCGGGATTAACTTTGCGTTGGCTAGGTCAACTCTGTGCTTAGTTCTCTTCTTTGCTTCCAGTTGGGATTGTCCGAATTCGTGAGCAGTCAATGGAGAGGATTGCACTCCTCTCGTCAATGATGCTTGAATACTTGCAGACATTACTTTCTCAACAATGAGATAGATGAGAACTTCTTCGATGGCTTTCTCTGCAGAGCTAAGCTCGTCCAACATGAATTCTTAGATTGGATAACTCAGGTGGATGAATGAGTGTTCAATGCAATGGAAAAAGTGTCGTTCTCAATCAACAAAGCGCGGTAGCAATGAGTTGTCTTGGATACAATTCGCAAAAGTGTTATCGGTGCAACAGTCGATGGACTAAGTAGACACGATGTAACGGATCTCTCCAACGGATGAGAGGTATTCACCAATGTGGTTCTATCCCTTGCGGCACTGTCCCAACAGTCTGATGGCGAGTCTTCGGGCCAGTGTTGTTGTTCTAACCATTCAGGTCAACGAGTTAACGGTTATAATGCTTTCAATAGATATATCACTTTTCCATGGCGAACTGCCATGTTGCATTGTTATGATATCCTGACGAAGTTCCAGTCTTGAAAACCTTCCCTCTGCAAATTCCCCTCTGAGATCTTATGTAACTTTTCTATCTTTGCTCTCTTCTTACTGATTTTTCTATCCTACTTCCCGGTGATATTCATCTCGGTATTCCTCTTTCCATTCTAATTCTTATCTCCTTTTCGCATAGTAACTTCACGTTGTTGAGATTCTTTCATAGGGTCGGAGAGTAATACGTATTCTCTCTCTGGGGTAGGTACTTCAGTATTCTGTGAGTATTCTTGTGTTCTTTTAACTTTGACATCCAAGTTTCTGGTTCTAAGTAGATTTGATCTGTTCTCATGTTCTTCAATCAAGTGTGCTATCCTCCTAGTGATGAAATATTTTAATTCTTGATTTTTCTGCTCTAAGAATTCCGCTTCTTTTCTTCTAGCTTGATCCTTTTCAATCCAAGGTTTTCCTAGTAATATAGAAAACGGGGCATTTTTCTCAATAAATTTAACAATCTCAAAATCTTCCTCTATCAAAGTTCTATGAGAACTCATAGATATATGGGTGAGTCTTCCACATAGGGTTATCATGTTTCCTCTAAATAATCCTATTCCCCCCAATGAAGGAATCATAGCAAGCTTTCCTAAAGTTTCCCAAGTTCTTTCTATCATGATATTCACCTATGTTTCTTCATCTAGAACATAGTCAATGTCAAAGTCTCCTATTTTTGCTTCTATGCATTCTTTTTCTTTGAAGATCTCTAATAAGTTGATATTTTTGTGATCATTTAGGGTTTCTTTCATTTGTAGTAATACATTCTCTAATTATTTCGAGGGTTCTGCCATGGTCTTAGTTTTTTAAACTTCCTTGGGGTTTTCTTGTCTCATATTCATTATGTCAAGCTTAGAAATCATTCTAGGGAAATCTAAAACTTCATGATCCATAGCTTTACAACAAAGACAACTAGGTCTTCTTCCAGGGAATTCCTTTGCAAGATGTCTCAGTCTTTTGTAACTGTAAAAAAGGGTTAGTCTTCTTTTTCTTTGAAACGATCCCCAACCTTTCCTATACTATGCACTAGGATAGTAGCTAACCTGCAAAAAATTCTTTCTAGGATCCTGCATCCATTTGTTAGTCCAAACATTCTTTCTATGCATAAGAATAACATATCTTTCACTATTTTTTTATGATCTACTCATATCAAACCTTATTTCATCTAGATGTGACCTACTTTTCAAGCTAGGAATTTTTTTATCAAACATACCTAGATCCATACTTTTGAAACAAAAATTTCCACTTATCTTACTTTTTCAATAAAAAAAATTCACTGTTCTTACCTTTATCAGAGCACAAATCTTTCAGGTCTTACCTCTTTTCTTCAGGTCTGACTCTTCTTCTTGGCAAAGAGCTTCACAGGTCAAGTAGAATATTGCGCACTAAGGCAACAGATCTACGCATGGAGCTTTCTCTTTTCTTTAGTTCCCAACAATCACAGTTCCGGTCCCGGCAATAGAACCATTTGTTGGAACACAGGGGTAGACCCAGGGTTCAACGCTACAACAACACACAAACAAAACCCTAACTACCGGCCCTTTCGGAAACACCTGCGAAGTAGATGAAGTCTCACTCGAGGTAGAGGCAGGGGTGGTTGCAGGACTCCGATGTCTGCAACCTTAGCTGGGACACAGGTCTGTGATTGTAACACCTTAACAGAGCACTTAACAGTTACAGTTCATCAATATTCGCTTTTAGCTTACAACGCAGATAAACCCTAATAATAGAATGGTGTAGTATTCACACAGATCCAATATAATCAAGCACTAAGCACATCAACATAGGTCAGATATAACATTCATTCACATTATTCAACACTAATCTATAATATCAGATTCATCTAACATACATTAGTGCACTAAGCATTTAATCACATACACAAGAGAACACCCAAAACGCACAAAGCAACCACAACACAGGATATACGTGGTTGACCCCCTCCCTAGGGCTACGTCCACCAATTCTTCTTCTCTTTATTGTCTTTTGTCAATATTCTACATGCACAGAACCTTGAGATCTTACTCCGTAGAGGACAAGACTTCTGCGCACTTTGCTAGATCCTCCTTCCCTGAGTTACAACACAAAGCCTTCTACAGTCTCTTACAATGACTTGCACTTAGCTCTGCAAGTCTTACACAATATGCACAAATAAATTATAATTACCCCTTTCACTTAGCACCTAGCATTACATAGATGGCCCCCTTCTAAAATCTCCTAGACATCTATTTATACATTACAAAATCATGCCTAAACATGGGTAAACCCATGGGTCAACATCCCCATACCTGTTACATAAGCCCAAAACCCAAACATCCCTAAAAAGGGGTCAATATCCTGCAATCTCCACTTCAACTTATGCTCCACCCTCGACAGCCTGTCAAAGTCCCAGAAGTAGGTCAAACATGACCAAGTATCCTCAAAACTTCGTCAAGGGCCAATAGGTGGGGAAAACCTAGTGTTCATAACGTTGCAAGTACGACGAATATTTCACCAACGTTGCAAGAGAGATGAAAATGCATCATCATTGCAATAGCTACGTCCTCCTATCTTCGTTGCAAGAGAGACATGTTTTAGTAGTACATTGCAAGAGCGACGTTATCAGGAAATATGGAGAAAAAAATTTAAAATTTCCTCTATTTTTCGACAGTATGGCCCATTTTGTCCATAACGTCGCTAATAGAACGTTGAATTTTTTCCAATATGTACTAGTGATATATATATATATACTCTTTTTGGTCATCACGTGAACATCTTCGACACCGCTTCCAGACAGATTTGTCCAAGTATGTGCAGTTGATGCACTTAGACCATCGCAAAATCTTGTGACCATGTTCTCAACTAAATCTAGTATGCTCTATCTTTCTCCAAGGCTACATATAACCCCAAGGCCCCTTGCTGGGATATTGCTAGCCAAGACACTGGCCATAAATTGCAATTCCTCTGCAAAGTTGTTATCCATCGTTTTGCACCGAAAGCCATACCAAAATTTACCAACTGAAAATAAATATGGTGCATTTCTCTTTCATAATCTTCAACATGATCGACCAGAGTCACCTTGGAATAGCTATTGGGCATCCCTTGAATGAGACAACTCGATGGTCTCCTTCGACATCTTATCATTGAATAATAACTCCCTCATGAATTGTTTACAGAGACATCAATAACAACCCATATTGAGTCTGAATGTTTATTTCAATATCTCACGAATTAACTCCTAGGTAGGCATTATTTGAGAGGTGTTATAACCCTAAATTTCTCTACACATGCATACCTAGCATCGAGCCCTCTTACTTGCTATTTTTTCTAAGCCATCACTGAGTTGTTCTTCCTAAAAACACTATTTTTTGAATATGTACACACCCTCCACCATTACTGCCCACGTATGTACGCTTGATGCACCACTACAACCCGCGTACGTACGCAAGATGCACCACTACAGCCTGCGTATACTCACAAAAGTTGCAAAAATTAAAAAGTTACAAGGAATTCATTGAGATTACGAGCTATTGTGTAGTTTCCCAACTGATCCACTACCTACAGCCCGTCACCCAACTGAATAACCATCCTTTTCTCATATAAAAGGAGGTTTTGGGGTCTCATTCCTAATCTAAGCATAAGAACAGTTAAACTCTACCCATTTCACATCCCCTCCTTGCCCCAAGAAATTGCAACCATCTTGTGAGAATTGCATCAGAATTCCCCATTTTCCCCTTTTCCTCCATCATAAACCCATTCCATTTCCCTAGAGAGAGGTTGAGAGGAGAAAGATATGTGGAGGTGCACTTGGAGATTGGTGAAGAGGAGCTCGGACCAAGGTCAGGGAGCAGTAGTCGACCTCGTTGTAAGTGAATATTGTATTATCAATAAAAGAAATACTTTTCCTGTCCGGAAATATTATGTGTCAAATGTTTGTATTTGATTTATGTTTTATTCTAACATATAACCCATGATTTATATATGAGATGCATGTTGGCAGTTTCCTATTTATCTGTTTGTGAATGCAGTTCAGCCTTGGGAGGAGGCTTGTAGTCATCGGATCTATCAAGTGTGAGAGGATCAACACCAGGCGTAGAGTAAAAGGTATAGTTACATGATCCTTCTCACTTTGTCTTTCATGCATAAATATGGGATATGTTTGTTGTAGTTATAAAAGTAGGAGACTTTTAGAGAGTTGTGATTTGCCTACATTGTATACACTGGTGTAGCCATAAGGGGGTTTTCCCCGCTAGAAGAACTAGTGACCATACTAGGTAAGCCTCTAGGGTCTTAGGGATTTTTTGGGTGTTTGATTAGTTTTATTACCTTTTGATTTTCTTTGTGAGTCTGTTGAGTCTTTCAAGGGGTCTGGTCACCTGTTGGTGCCATACTAGTTCTCCCTACCCTTTCAGTATGTCTTTTTTTTTCTTTTTTTTCAAGAAATACAAAGGTGTACGTAGTCTGTTCTGTGTCAGCAGGCATACATACCTACCCTTATTTATAGACATCCTGTGTACATATGCAGGTTTCTTAAGCATCAATAGCGTACCTGTTTCAAGAAACTGTTTTTAAGAAGAAGCAGTCAACCCCTTCCCTGATTTAGGTTTTACTTCTCAAGGTTTCTTGACTGAGTCTGTTGTCTTTGTTTTTATAGTAATAGATTGGGTTAGATTTTAGTTTTCTTGTCTTCTTAAGTTTCTTGTGTTTCCTAGCTTTTTAAACTTATTTTTAGCTTGAATTTTAAGAAAAATGAGTTGCATTTTGAAAAACAATTCCCCCTAGTGGCTGAGCGGGGGGGGGGCATGAATCGTGTATTTATCAGTTTCTTTTAGAATCTTTTGTTATTTTTGCTTTGATTGGAAGAAATATTAAAAAAAATAAAAATCCTTAGTTTGTTAGATCTCTTTCTTTCTTGGCATTTGCTTTGCATTGTTATTTGAAAAAGAAAAAAAAATTAGCATAGTCTTGTGTTTTCTTCTCATATTAAAATCATTTCAAAAGAAAAATAAGAAATGTAATCCTTCTTTGCTAGAGTTCTTATAAGTTTCTTTTTTCACAAGAGTCTTAACAACATCAGTTGCACTACCGCATCATTTTTTAGTAAATCAAGCCAGTAAAAAGAACACTAAATCTAAAATTAGCTAGACTTTTTCTGTTTATAGGGTCAACCAACTAGTTTAGGGTTAGGGCCTTGAATCAGGTTGGAGAGGAAACTCTTGAAGGCCCTTAAATCAAACATTGGAGTCTGAGTTATGGAGTGTTAAAGTCCAATGACATGAAAGTTATCTAGTACCCCCCTCTAACACACGGGTTAAACATGAGGTCGCGTGAGGAAAGGCAGCAGAGATAACCCCTCCAAAGGCAGACTAAATGTAGTGGGGAATGCATATTGAGGATCTGTCGTGGGATACTATCACTTTCATTTGCCTATGGAGCTTTGCGGACATCGAATCCATTCAATATCCTCAGTTGTCTTTCATACCACTTTCTTTCGATACCCTAGGTAGGTTTCAAACTTCTTATCTTGCTTGCAATTTAGTTGCCTTTATTCTAAAGACTTACACAGGTGACTGTGGGGATATATCGTGGTACCTAGGGCAGATGTCGGGTCACACTTTGCAGAGTATACCCGGAGGGTGATTCCATGTTCGAGTTGCACTTGCACTAGTAAGTTTCTCTAGTGTTGGTTGGCGTAACTGTTCTTCCTACTAGATAGTGGTCTATTTGATTTTCCTTTAGGAAATTTTAGTGTGTTCTCTATGCTCCCTAGTTTTCCATAGTGAGTTAGTCATTCATTTATTTAGGTCTCTGACCTAGGGTGGTAGACCACCCACTCCATTAGTCATGAGGACTTTTAGATCTTCCACTTAGAAACGTGGAGCCACCTCTTTATAGGCATTGTTTTTATACCACTGGTTTGCCAAGAGTCAATGTGTGAGACTTTTACAGACTTGAATGATCCCGCAAGGAGAGAACCTATGCATAATACCTTGATTGATAAAGTTCTCGACGATACCAACCAAGGAACCCCTTCCCAAGGGGATTCTTGTGTTTTTCCTTTATTCAGAAATGTTGGCGTCTCTTTGATGGCCACTTCATACATTCCTAGGTTGCATGTGGGAATACCGGTTTTGTTGGGTACCATTCCAAATGTCCTGAATTATCTTGATGCTTCTCAGTTAAGCACCTTATGTCAAGGGCACCATGTTGATGTTCCTTTGTCAGCAAAGTCTTCTCCTCCTCCTTCTCCCACCTCTAGTGAGAGTACAGTTACTAGTAACCAAAAGTATAAATGAAATAGAAAGAGGAATAATAGGAAGAAGAAGTCACCAACCTCTGTAAGTCATGTTGGATATAGATCAACAACCTCTGCAAGTCACGTTGAATACCAACACCTAACCTCTATAATTCATGTTGGGGGAATGAGCCTCGTAAATGTGAGTCATACTAGTGATATATACCCAACCTCTACGATCCATGTTGGAGATATTTCCATAGCTTCTGCAAGTCATGATGGGGGAAAGAACCCAACCTCTTCCATTCATGTTGGGGGAAAAAGTCCAGTCATTGCTAGTCATACTAGAAATAGGTCTGTAACCTCTATGATTCATGTTATCGACCCATCACCAACCTCTGAAATTCATGTTGGAGATGTGAAACCAACCACTGCTAGTCATGATGGGGTCATTGATTCTGTTGAGAAACCTAGATGGATATGACGTAAGCCTAAGTTCCCTTGTAAGCTTTGCAAGGGAGATCACCTTACTCATCTATGCCCTGGCATTCTAGAGGCACTAAGATTGTGTTCCCTATCTGCAAACTATTCTGATTATCAGTCTTCTGAGGTTTCCTCATAGCCTATTCAGCCTTTGGTTTATGAAGTGGTCGTGCCGATACAGTCTTCGGCTGATCCCCCTCCTCTTTTGGGGGGTGATGTTCCTGTATACCATGTTGTCTTGCAGCCTATTCATCCAGTGGTTGAGAAAGTGGTCATGCCGATGCATTATTCAGCTGATCCCGCTCTTCTCTTGGAGAGTGTCAATTATACCAAAGTGTTCATGCCGATGCAATCTCTGGTTGATCTCAATCTTCTCTTGGGGAGTGATGTGTATATCAACTATGTTTTTAGCATTAATAGTTCATTACTTTCAGAACAAGGGGGCATTTCGCTCACTTCGAGCACACCCCCTCCAATCCCTAGGATGATTTTCATTCAGTGGAATGACCTTGTTGAGCCTCGTCTTCCTTCTTATGCACCTTTTCAAATAAGGGTTGAAGTTATTTAAACACACATTTATCGATGTATTGTGGATGAAGGAGCCTCTGAAAGTATTTTATCCTCCTTGTTTTGGAAAGTCTTGGGATCTCCCGAGCTTGTGTTTTCTTCTCATGAGTTGTTGGCTTTTGACAGATGTCCTAGTGAATATTTGGGGGTTCTTCCTCAATTGCCTATCTCGTTAGGTGGGAAGACTATCCTTGTTGATGTTATAGTGGTGCAATGAACATTGTGGTGTCTATGCTCTTCTAGGTGATGCATTTCCATCATAATGGAAGCATTGTCACTATCGACCAGTTGGCATATGATAATCACCATCCTAATTCAACGTTATTTCAGGCTACCCCTTTATATGTTCCCAGTTTTTGTGTAGACTCTACCCCGCCATAGGTTAATTATGTGGCATCTTATTCTCGGTGTTCAATTGCTTCTCAGCATAAACTTGTGCAATCATGTTTTCCTTCTCGAGACTTGGTCTCAACAATTGATCCTTTGGTTTATCCAATGGGGGCATAGGAGCCCTTGCTTCCCCCTCTTGGTACAAGTGATCTCGTTGGGATTACTTGAGAAAAGTAACCTCTTGGAGTATTTTTTAAGCCCTTTTCAGACTCTCTAAACATGAAAATATTTTTGAGCAATGTTGTTGTCCTTCATGCTCGCCAAACTCAAATTTGAAGGCACATCTATCCAGTGGTAGTTTACCCCTTTTTTGGTCCGAATGGTCAATTTTATGAACAAAGGTATACTCTAGGAACTCTGGTTCGCTAGAAGAGTATTCTTAGGTATAATTTTAACCCTTTTTCGGACCTGAGGGACTAAATTTACGAAAAAGGAACCCCCATGAAGTCCATAGTTAAGCTCTTTTCAGACTCCCTAAAATTGAAAATATCGTCGAGTGACCTTGTTACTTCACACTCGTTAAATTGGTCTAGAAGAACATCCCCTACAGAGTCCATAGTTAAGCCCTTTTCAGACTCCTTAAAATTGAAAAGATCATTGAGTGATCTTGTTCCTTCACACTCATTAAATTGGTATAGAAGAACATCTACTAGCATGAGTTTACCCCTTTTTACGGCGTGTAGATTAAGGAGGAAAAAGCTACACCTTGGGAGATTCGTCTGGCTCTGAGAGTTATCCTAAGTAAATTTTATACTTTTTTGAGCTAAGGGGACTAAATCCAGAAAAAGGTTGTGAGTCCATAGTTAAGATCTTTTCAGACTCCTTAAAATTGAAAAGATTGTCGAGTGATCTTGTCTTTTTCACACTCGTTAAAATGGTTTTGAATAGATGTTGTTTCAGTGCTAGTTTACCCCTTTTTAGAATTGACTAGACTACCTTCAAAAAGGTACCCCAATGGAGTCTTCTTTTATGTTTTTTCCGACTCTCTAAACATGAAAAAACTACCAATCTTACCTTCTCTAGGCTCATTAAAATTACATTGAAGGGGGTTTTCATTGTGTCTTATTAACCGCATTTGCATCTCTGCATCTTTGGCCTAATGACAGATCCATGTTGCTCTCAACTGAACCTTTGAAGCATGCCTTATATGCAAGCCTTGTATCACTTTGCCTCTGCATCTTGACACCTTGACCCATGGAGGAATTTGCCCGAGTGTCCTTTTCCTACACATGTCTCCTTTCTCTGAGAACTAGTGTGTTCCTTGCATTAGGAACTAGTATGATTGTGACAGTCATTCCTCCTTTGTAATGTAGCATTCTTTTATTCTTTTTCAAGCTCTTTAAAAATATTGAAAAAGACAAAAAAAAAAAAAACCCAAAAAGAGGACGGGAAATATATATTATTTTTTGGCAGCACAATGAGTTACCCTTGGACAAAACACATCCTTTCGTTTGTTCTTCAAGATTTGGGATCTAATATGACCTTAGGAAGATTTTCTCGCTACATAGAGCTATGTCCTCCTCCATTTGGTTATTCTTCCAAACACATGGAGAGTTTGTGTTTCCTCCTGCATCGTAGACTTATCTCAGTGTCATATTGCCTGAGTCTAATCATCTATCGTGCTATTGTCCAAGGGAATTTTCACCCAACCTGAGTCAAAATTTCTGCAGTTTGTCTCCTGACCTCATGCCTGACCATCCCAAAGGTCCAATCAAGTCCTTGTTCGAAATAAATGAAGTTCTCTACCTAATCAACGAGATATTCTTGTATTTTCTCGATGAGCCGTCAAAGACCTCTGGGTAGTGGATTCATAGACTCACATTACACTCCTACCCCAGTTTTGAAGATCTTGAAGTTGTTTCTCGAGATCTGAAGGCCTCATATCCAACCATTAGGCATCATTGGATCCTTGAAGATGGATACTATACTTTTATATCTTTGATTTTAAGATGTAAATCTGCTCTGTATTGCTCGGAGCTACACTTTATATAGTTATATGACACGGATCTACAATGTATTTGATTGGAATCCATCAGATGCTCTTCTGACCTCACACATTAGGGGGAATCTATTATAACCCTAAATTGCTCTACACATGCATACTTGGCATCAGGACCTCATACTTTCTATTTTTTCCAAGCCATCACTAAGTTGCTCTTCTTAAAAAACACTATTTTTTGAAGATGTACGTGCCCTGCACCATTAATGCCCATGTATGTACACTTTTTGCACCACTATAGCCTGCGTACATACGCTAGTTGCACCACTATAGCCCACGTATACTCACAAAAGTTACAAAAATTAAAAAGTTACAAGGAATCTGTTGAGATTACGGGCAATTGGGTAGTTTCCCAACTGATCGACTGCCTATATCCTGTCACCCAATCGAATAACCATCCTTTTGTCATATAAAAGGAGGTTTTGGGGTCTCATTCCTAATATAATCATAAGAACAATGAAACTCTACCTGTTTCACATCCCCTCCTTTTCCCAAGAAATTGCATCCATCTTGTGAGAATTGCATCAGAATTCCCCATTTTGCTCTTTTTCCTCCATCATAAACCCATTCCATTTCCCTAGAGAGAGGTTGAGAGGAGAAAGATATGCAAAAGAGCACTTGGATCTTGATGAAGAGGATCTTGAACCAGGTTCGTGGTAGTTGACCTTATTGTAAGTGAACATTGTATTATCAATAAAAGAAATACTTTTCTTGTCCCGAAATATGGTGTGTCAAATGTTTGTATTTGATTTATTTTTTATTCTAACATCTAACCCACTATTTATATATGATATGCATGTTTTTAGTTTCCTGTTTATATTTTTTTGAATGTAAGTCCATTGGGAGGAGGCTTGTAGTCAGCAGAGCTATCAAGCGCGAGAGGATCGACACCGGACGCGGAGTAAAAGGTACATTTACCTGATCCTTCTCATTTTTTCTTTCATGCATAAATCTGGGATATGTTTGGGGTAGTTAGAAAAGTAGGATAATTTTAAATGGTTGTGATCTACCTACATTGTAAACCCTGGTGTAGCCATAGGGTGGGTTTTCCCGCTATCAAGAGGCTACTTGAAAATACACATGCATCACTTGCAAAGAACCATTGTAGATTCCTTCCACTCCTATTGAAAAAAAATCCACAGTAAATGGGCATGATACAATGCCAAAAAACATGCTTCACCATTGATTCATGTCCATTAGAGTCTCAAGAAGATTAATAACATTCATGATTACAAAAATAGTCTCTCTAAATGATTCATCCTTTAATCCATAGGGCCTTGGACCTATGTATCGAGGAAAGGTGCAGATAACGTATATAATTACAGGAGAGGGTTTAAGCAAGAGGAAAAAGAAAAAAGAGATGGAGAAAGGACAAAGAGAAGGATAAAAATAAAGGAGAAAGAGAGAGGAAAAGGAGACAAGGATAAGAGAGAGGAATAAGAATATCAATATTATCCTTTGGATGTGAGCTCCATAAGGGTTTCCCCAAATTTTCTATTCTCACTAATTCTTCCATGGTTGCAACAAATAACTCAACAACCATATGTTTTTCATCTTCAGTGGAACCAACAAAAGAGTTATTTCCAATTTCTCCACCTAATGATGATCCATAGATACCTGGGCCTATGTTCAGTTTCTCACCATAGCTTCCCACTCCCAGATCAAGATTTGAATGAGAGATGGAACTAAGAGATGATGGAATGAATGAAATCAAAGGCCTACCCTCGTACTTGGAATCTATACCACATTTTCGATCAATATCATCTCTGAGCCTTGCATTTTCCATCCGTAGTTGTTTTTCGTCGAATGACATCTCTCCCAAAGTTGTTGGCCCTTCGTAGTAAGGACATGAATCATTATCTAATGCTTCTTTGTACCACATATTCTCCAATACGAGCTTCTCATTCTATGATCTCAACTGATTATTCTCGTCAAGCTCGTGTTGGGTCTTCATCTAAGTGTTTTTATTCTAGAACCAAAATTTGACTTCTAGAGGTTCCAGACCAAGTTCTCTACTAAAATCTTTTCTTTGCTTGTCACCTTGATGCGGGAATTCTTTTAAAACATTTCCATATCTTGAATTTAGTGATGATTATGGCAGTGATATCGCTTCTTAAGAGTCATTTCTTCACCATCTTGATCTTCTCCAAATGTCCCCTCAACATTGTCATTGTCGGATTTTCTCTCAAATTCTTCTTCTCTTATTTTGGCAATCTCACTATCAATTGTTTGGCTCGTATCGAACTATCCTTCCACCATATTCAATTTTACAAGAGATAATCTGAAATAGGTTGTATATCCATATTTAGTATGACGATCCATGAAAGGGGGCACATGTCTAGATGGAATCATAAAACCGGTCGACATATTGATCACGTCAAATCCAACAATATGATAGTTATTCCCTCACACTCCCAGTGTGATTTTTTTCATAAGAAAAAACCTCTACATATATAAACCTAAAAACACCAGCTCTTATAAACCCTATTTTCTTATGAATGAAAGTATATAATCTCAAACACAATCTAGGGTCGTGACAAAAGTGAATATCAAAAAAATGTCATGTATCAATCTTGTTGGGGAACAAAATAAACATGATAAATAGGAGACACCTACTATAGATCTGTGGATTAAGAACGCCTCTATCCCAACCACTAAGTATGGATTTAATGTATAAAAACAAGGATGATACACTAAATTATATACTTTCTCACTACTATCAATATATATATATATATTTTTCAATTTTAAGAAGGGAAATTAAAAATAAAAACTATTACGATACAATCATTCCATTTCATTTTCAGTACAAAGATTTAAATATTTTTTTTCACATATTTATAACTAAGAATAAAATACAATGGCTAGAATAATGATTTTATCAAAGATGATATTCATCTTGGATACTTGCGTAACGTCCTTATTCTTCGCTTGCTAATAAATTGACTTCACTTGTACCTCCCATCCAACGCTAGGGGTACTCTTCTGTTGGAAAATTGGTTGTTGTCATTGATGTCAACCCTAGTCATGGGTTTTGGACCGGAAGATTGATAAAGGTATTTGGACATGAAGGAAAATGCACATGCATATACAACACCCATGAATGG
>ML790679.1:270306-310211 GCA_009831015.1 Picea engelmannii | reverse complement strand
CATGGTGTATTGTGGTGTATTGGTGTAACTCTTATACTATTGTTCATTGCTCATTGGATATAGTTGAATGGTTTAAGTATAAGTTGAAAAAGGTTTTAAATTGTACTTGATACTGATTCACCCCCCTCTCAGTATCAACATCTTCTTCCCCCTTAGCCCCCCCCAAGACACAAAGGGGTCACACACATAATTTCGGATCCATCTCTAGCTCAATATTTCCCTCACAAGGAGAGGCTTCCACCTCTTTGCAAAGCTTGCATCCCAACTCATACAGGTAAACTAGTCACAAGAAACACTTTGACAACATTTTAGTCATCCAACAATAGGGTCCTTTCCTCCTTACTCCTCCTTCTTTTTATAAGAAAATTTGTCTGGACACTTGTCAATTCATGCACAATTAAATAATTTTTAATAATTAAATTAGAGATTATTCACCCGCAACACATGTCACACTTTCCCCAAGTTGTTTATGTTTTTTTCTTTTTAATAAAAATAATTATGCATTTTCCCTCACATCCACAATTGGTTCTTAGATTTTCTCCACTTGTCCCCTAGTTCACCAATTTCTCCTTTATTGTGTCTCCTAACTAATTTACAGTTGGATTTTGATTAAGACTCTTCTCTTAGTTAGGATTTAGAGTCTAATTTGACTTAGGATTCTAACTCTATGTTGGCAACCTATTCTCTAATGAAATAAATATCTTTTTAATTAAAAATTTCATTTTATTAATTTCATGCACACATTGTGCACATGTCATAATATTTTATTCTCCCTATAATTGTTTTATTTAGTCTAACATTTTCTGTATGCCCCTTTAATATAAATTCATTTAGAAATAACCATTTTAGACTTTGATTTTATTATGTTTCTAGTTTATAACTTAATATAATTTATTTTCTCTTCTAAACAATTCTAAGTATTCATTCTATTTTCTATGGTCTTCTAGATCCTTTATATCCTTATTGATTTATTCATGCAAAGTTCCCTTTAAGACACACCTACATGGTCCAAGGGTGCCACTCTCCATTTTACTTAGTTTGGAAATTTCCTAATGCTTGGAGTCAATACTCCACTTGTTGACCTTGTGAGAGGCTAAGGGATTACTAAGGAATAAGGAATCTACCTTATTGCACGCCCCTTAGAAATCCTCATGAGTGATTGTCTTAGTCTTCCCTCACGACATCGTGAACCTCTCAGGAACAAGGTAGTATTTAAACTTCAGTTCAGGTCACAGTGGGAGTGCTAATAGGCTATGACAGGGATGTTTCCACACCTCTTCCTCATCTATGTGATATATGTGAATGACTTCTTTACTCCATATGTGAGTCAGATTAGCAAGTGTCACCATGCCTGCATCCACTGACAAATATAATATTAATAACTCTCATACATGAAATCTATAGCCAAAATCATCATAATACAAGTGTAATAAAAACAAGTACTCATAATCAAAGTCAATAGTCCACTCCCTACCTCAATCTAGAGCCCAAGGAATTTTGTCGATTCCATCAACATCCTCATCATGTCACGTTTCATGCACACTCAGGAAAGCTTATCATAATACTTGTCAATGCTATACATCAATATTAGTAACATATGAAAATTTCAATACTCAATCATAGAATAAACTCATAAACCAAATCAGATAATCATAATGTACCATGTTTATCCAAATCACTTGCACGCAAGTGTCCTCAAAGAATAATTAGTGTCGTGAAAATGTGGTCGGTGAAATATGGATGTCACAATTTCAAAGTAATTTTGAAATATATAGGAGAAATGCCTAGTAGAATAGACCCAAAATATATCTAGAGGGTTGAAAGAGAAAAAAAAAAATAGGTATGGATTGCATTTTGGAGGATCTCCCTTAAAAAAATGGCTTTTTGAGAGCCTGGTCGCGCCCTACAAACTACCACAGAGAGACCGATCGCAGCTTGAAGAGGTGCAGAAGGTGACCAAAAACATTGTTCACACTAGGTAGTGTTGTTGTCAAGGTAGTCATGCATAATAATGGATAAACAAGCGAACACAAAGGAGAAGGTCTCTCTGCATATACAAATGAGTCGCAATTGCGACCGTACAAGTGCAAAAAGTAATAGATTTGGAATAGATCTATCATATCTGAGATTGATAATTTGTAAATATCCTAAAAAAAGGTTCACTAATAGATTAAGACCAAAACTTGGGGCTTACAACAAGAAAGGATATTGTAAAGACAAATCAAGGAAACTAAGGAAGAAAAACTAATCAAACAGTAGCAGCTTCCCCAGCGGAGTGGTTAGTCTATTGTAGGATATTTTCACCTTGCATGAGTTACCTCCCTTAGGATCTTCCTAGACCTATGATAGAATAGAGATTAAATATATAGAGTTTCCTAGATATATTTTATATATGAACAAGGTCTATTAAAATAGAAGGCTTGCCCAGATTGCAACGGTTTTCCCTGCATGTTCCTTAGTTTCTAGTTTCCACAAAGATATATTTTTCCTTTACTAGCTCAGATATGCACACATAGAGACACAATAACCCTTCATGATATCCAATTGATCATGCATAAATTGACAATAGATCTAAAAATGAATCATAACACATGAGGACATTGTTTTCTCTACAAGAAAACATAATGCTTACATACACATCCAACTAGAGGGAAGAATATTGCACATATTTTGTTAATCAAATGAAAAAACTTACAATTTGAAGTTCTAATGAGCATCTTTGCCCAAGATCTGTGATTAATATGCTAGCATAATATTACTTTCTCTTTTTCTCCCCTTTTTCCCATGAGATACCCTATTTATTTATAGGATAGTAGGGATAATATCAAAGAAAAATTTGGATAGGATTTCCATGCCCAAGATAAAAAGATTTTCTATGTATAACCATGAAGAATATGTGATTGAATCTTATCCCATGAAACCAATCCTAAAAGGGATTAACAAACTTGGTTGTGCCCTGCATTCTTGTAGGGGGCAACTGGTCTCTCCTTGTAGGAGGACAGGGAGTGACCTGTACTTTCTGGTCATAGGTTGTAAAGGGACAACCAGTGACCATGAAGAAATGTGTTGTAATCTCAGGGGAAAAGTGGTATGATTGAGTGGCTCAGGATACTGACCCCTATATGATGTACATCAAGTGATCAGGTGGAAAATAACTATGTAACAGATTTGGATTGTTCATTCAAGTATCTTGCATAGAGAAGAATCATGAAGTTTTAGATGAGATTAGTTATCAAATATCTCAAATATTTTGGAGATATTGTTGACTTTCTAAATACTAGAAAAGGGTTGTAACCACATGATATGATTGTGGATCTGAATTAATTAATGTTTATCTTAGTTTCAAAGAACGTTTATGTATAAATAAGAGTACCTTCTCCATTCGAATGAGAGGACTCTTGGAGCATATGTCTAACTTATTATGGAGTGAATAAAACATATTAAGAATTTCTTCCATATGGATTGTAAGTTTATAGTTTCTTTGTGTTTTATGATTTGATATAGTTTATGATGTTATAGAGTAGTTTGCTACCGTGTTCTTGGGAGAATTGAGCTCACTCCAAATGGATCACAATAATATTTTCCATTATGCAAGTATGGTGTGTTTCATGTTTTTATTTGATTTCATTTCTCTTTTTAATATTCATTCATTGGATTCTCTCTATACCAAACAAAGCAATATTGTAGAAAATTTCAACTTGAACACAACCTGATTTATAGCCATGGTGCATATAGAGTAGGAAGTATTCATTGAAGGATTAAGTGTACTATGTTTCATTTTTTCATTTGATTTCATTTATCTTCATTAATATTTCTTTCAATTTATGTTGTGTGGATCATTGTAGAAGTTATATTCTCCACCAAAGGCCATAATTCATGAGTGAAATTCCTCTTTAGAATCCCCTGAACACTTGAACATTAGAGTAGGTGAAAGATTGGGATTGATACCCTTGGATAAGCCTTTCTAGTATTGTACCAACACAGAAATACACCCCAGTGATCATCTCATATATTTCCTTTCTCTCTTGCATTTACATTGGTTGTTTGGTAGAAGTGAGATCACTTACTGAAGGGAAGGGATATGGATTGCAACTCTTCGAGGTTGCATGCATTATTTGTTAATTCATTGTGAAAGATTGTAACCTATAGTGAAGGGGCTATGTGTTGACACCCCAATTAACACATATCTCCTAGATTTAAATTCTGAATTCTTTTTATATAGGATAGGATAGGCTATGATCCTACACATATTTTACTTACATATCTAAGTTTATAGACTCTCGATTGAATATTTAATGTCCATAAATTATACATATAATTTGAATGACATGGAGGATGTACTAAGAAGTAAAGGATTGTACCATATTACCTTGGGAAAATAATAATCCCCCACTAATCCCTAAAAGAAAGAAAAATGGGATAATAAGAATGATAAAGCATGTGGAATAATCATAATGTCCATCCCTCCTGATTTAAGTTTTCACCTTCAAGGATTTGATGGGCTTGATAAATATTGGGAAAATATTGAAGCTGTGTTTGATAAGCATAATGTGATTCTATCCAACTAGATTGAAAATCAGTTAATAACTTAAAGTCTCAATGATTTTGCTTGCATTGAAGACTGTCAAATAGATGTGAATAATGATCGATGCATATATTTTGTTCTTTCTAAGCTTGGTACTGCATGTTCTATCTTTGTATCTACCTTTTGGGCCACCAGAGAAGCTCTAGGAAGTGCTTACAAAACTCCCACTCTTGAGTCTTTTTGTGATTCTCTAATTAGAGAGAAAGATAAGCTTTTTAAACTTCGAGTGATCAACACTGCAGGTACATATAACAAATCCTTAGTGGCCCAATAGAAATATAATTCCAAGAAAGCATCCAAAGAAGAAACATCCTCACAACAATATGAAAAAAAAAGGTCTAAAACCCTCTTAGCCATATTCTACTCTTAATGGTGACAAAGGAGAAAATTCTAAAACAAAGAAGACTGATAGGCATTGAAACTTTTGTGGGCGATATGGTCATGTGGAGTATAAATGTTTCAAAAAGATGGAAGTCTTAGAAGTAGCAATGAAGAAGCATAACATCAATCTTGATTCTTTTTCTAACTCTTCTTCTCATGGAAATGAACTTTCTTCTTATGGTTTCTACTTCAATGCAAGTTTTACTTCTTCTTCGGATGAGTGGCTTATTGATTCTGGAACATATTATCATATGGCTAAGGATAAAGACATCTTTTCTACACTTAATGAATGTAAAAATTGTTATCACATTAATTTGTAAAGGGGTGTTTTTCCTAAGAAGTTTTCCCCTTCGTGAAATAAATGAAGAAAAAGGGGAAAAAAACCCACAAAATCGCGTTATCCTAATTTGTTTGGGCCTGGGCGCGATTGTGCTAATCAGTGCATAGATCTAGGTGGTTGAGATATGGATGCCCAAATCTATGGTGTGTGGTCCATACAAGACCCCCCCCGACATTCTGCATTTAAAAAAGGGAGGGGGGGGGGTCCAAAAAGTGATTTCCCCATCGGGCCCACTATTATCATGGCACGTTCTCGTCATTTCGGAACCCCCCCCACCCGACTCCAAACTGCTTACCACCACCACCCCCCTCTAGAATAACCCACTTATCGCTCTCCCTTACCACTTATTCCTCTCATTTCCACCTGTGCTCCACTCCATCTCTCTTTTCTTCCCATCACATCGCTCGCTCTCCCTCCTCGTCTCCTTATATCACACCTGTCCTCCACCCACCTTCAGGTCACGTCCCCTTATCACTCCCACCTATCATCTCCTGCCAGGTGTTCTACCACTCACCTCCATCTAGGAAGATGGTCCCCATCCTGCCTACCATTGTGACCTTTCCTCTACCCCCACATCATCACCCCGTGCCACTTCACCTTTGACTTGTCCCAGCATAGTACCCATGTATTCCACCGCCTACACTTTCCCAGTCACCTTCCATCTGCCACATCTGTCCATATGCCCATCTATTGTCTCACCTCCACGTCAATTGCACCATCATTACTGCTAGATCCTCATCTGCATCCGCCAACAAGGCTCCCTTGTAGTGGTCCAACGAAGCAGTCAAAGGCCAATGAGAAATTGCCACGTCCTTCATATGAAAATTTGACTTAGAGCTCTTCGATCCCAAGGAAGAAGTTATTAAAATAGGTGATGGTGGTTGAACATTGTTTCCACCATAAATGGAAATCCCAGGAAAGGACCGTCAGTTAGTCCACTCAGTCATAGGCCCATTCTAAAGCACGATTGCGTCTGACCAGAGACTGCATGCACAGTCTACCAGGAGGCATGCAAACGTAACGCCTTCATTGCGATGAATTGAACTCGCTTTTGCAGTTTTTGCTCTGAGTATTTAGGATTCATTCTCATATTTTGTTACTGTCGATGGTTGAGCTAGTCTCCCGATTTGTAAATTTTTAGCAAAGCCTCTGGTTCTCTGGTTACAATATGTATTTGAGACTTCTTCTTTAATGAAAGTTAGTTTGCTTTCATCTTTGTGTAACTTCTGTGATAGAATGATCGGGCATGGATGATCCAGTCGAGGGTAGTTATGTTTTTAATCAGTTCTGTGTGTTCTCTTTTCCCTCTGATACTGAGACCTTGGGCATGGAGGATCCAGTCAGGTTGTTGTGATGGTATTGTAATGTATGTTTGATTACAATACTATTATAGTGGTTTCAGTTTCTTGAAGTTCTGAATTCAAGAGGATCTTGTATTTGGATATTTTCCTCCTCAGGTTGCTAGAAGACCTGATGTCCATAGCAGACCATTTCATTCTCCTTAAGATCTTCCCCCTACTCACCACTATACTGAAAATTAATGACTGAAGTTAGATCAAGACCTCACTTTCCTATGTGTGCCAACCTAGTTTTTTGATTTAAAGTGATATAATGTTGAGACTGCATCCATTAGGCCACCCTTTAAATTATTCACTTTGACACTCAGGTTGATGGGCCTTGGGATTACCTCTGCAACAATCCAGAGGTGACTTCTAACGCTAACATTTATGGCGTCGTTTCCAGGGATGAAGTTAAATATTTTCCCTGGGATTGAAAGACAAAGCTTACTGGTTCTGAAGGTGCATCAAAACCCAGTACATCAATATTGTAGCTATGCACATGGAGACACCACTGTGGTGACTCCATTGATGTGAATCCACAAGTGACTCCACTATTCCATCTGTGGCTTCCAGAGGAAGACATACGAGGCCTACTCCACAATTTCCTTTGGAAACACCTAAAGCTGACCCAGAGAAAATTATCAGAAAGGGAAAGGCCCTTAATCAAGGTACTTCTACTGTTGAACTAGGTATTTCTAATGATTTTCATTATCCTATAGGAACTCCAATTTCCTCTCTTCATCCTTCTATTATACCTTTTGTTGGAGTTCCCTCCTCCTCCTGTTAGAGTTATCGATTTCACAGAAAGAGAAAACTTTGTTCCCCCAAGTCCAATAGCATTTTCTCCCAATCCTCTGTTGTTTCCCTTTCCTCTCGGAATCTTAGTTCCAATCTCCTCGACTCTAATACCTTCCCCTCCTGATTCTCCTCCACCTCATATCCCTATGGCAGGTGCTAATCCTCCCAGAAATAGAATGGATTCCATAGTGGTTGCAAGATATTCCCCCCTGGTCTTACCTTGACCAATGAATTCTCTCCTTGTAGGAGATTACCTGAAATATATGCCTAAGTTCATTGGAGAAGAAGACATAACTGCTAAAGAACACCTTGATGCCTTCTATAGTTGTGCAGATAATCTGAATATTGAAAATGAAGATGTCTTGATGAGAGTCTTTGTCCAAAGCCTTGATGGTCAGGTTAGAAAGTGGTTCGGGGGATTCACTCATGGATCTATCACTGGTATTGAAGCTCTAGATGATGTCTTCCTGAGGTAGTGGGGGGACAAAAAAGATTTTATGTATTATATCACAAAGTTTGGATCCCTGAAGAGGAAAGAGGGAGAATCTATCTCCGATTTATCCAAAAGATTCAACAAGATGTACAATAAGATCCCTGATGAGATAAATCCTATTGAATCCTCTACCAAAATTACTTATGCTAATACTTTTGACCCTAACTTCTGCCTCCTTCTTAGAGAAAGAAGAGCTACTTCCCTGGCTCATATGCAAGATGCAGCCCTGGAGGTAGAATCCAATGTGTTAGCAATTGACAGGCTTAGGAGCAAAGATGACAGAGACAGAGGAAGAGGAAGATCTGAGGCCTCAACCTATGGTTATTTTGCATCTCACCCTCAAGTGGATGAATTGAACAAGATGGTGAAGTCCATGTCTACAGAAATGGAGAAAATGAAATTCGAGGGGAAGCAAGGTTACAAGAATGTCCAAAATGATTATAATAAAGGCAACTTCAGAAGACCAAATAACAATGCTCCTCAGATTATGCCAAGGGAACAAAGGGACAGAGACAAGAATGATAAAAAAATTCAAGCCCCCCTTCAAAACAACCTTGTTATTGATGAGGAGAGGGAAGAAGAGGAGCTTGACCCTAAAATTCATTATATTGGAGACACCTCCCCTTTTCCCCATTCAACTCAATCTGCCTATGAGGATTCCCTCATGAACAGTCAAATAAATGAGCTAAACAAGGGGGAGAAGACCAGTAATAGTCCCAATAAATACAACCTCTAGTCTAATATAAAAAAGGGAAGTCTGACATCCTTGATCAACCTTCCATAGAAGAGAATCCTACTAAAGACATAGCAAACAACAATAAAGAAAAGAAATCTCAGAATCCCCCACCAATAGCCAAAGACCTTGTCCCAGAGGTAAGATAGATTTTGAAGCCCCCTTTATCCTTTAGCTTTGAGCATGAAATTCAGAATATCAGAATCCCTGTCCCCCTTTCAGAGCTACTCAAGCACGAAGACTTCAAAAGGTCCCTCTCTAAGTTGTTGCAACCCGAACCACCCTGTCATTCCACAAACTCAGTAAACCTCCAAGACTAAAATCCATCAGTCATCTTAGGTCCTATGGTAGAATATAGAAATGATTCATCCCCTCCCTTCTACACATCATTGAATATACATGATAAGGTGTTGCATAATTGTCTGATGGACTCAGGAGCATCTCATAATCTCATGCCCAAAATCGTCATGGAACAACTCAGATTAGAAATCACAAAAGATTATCATGATTTGTATTATTTTGATTCAAGGAGAGTGCAATGTCTTGGAGTCATCAAAGATCTAGTTGTGACCTTGTTTCAACTGCCCATGAAGAGTGTGTTCATGGATATCATGGTGGTTGATGTTCCTCCCATGTTTGGCATGCTCTTGTCAAGATCTTGGATAAAAAGACTTGGGGGGACCTTGTAGATGGACCTCATATATGCTACCATCCATATGTTTGGAGGGGATCATAGAAAACTATACAAAGAAGCTCAGTTGGCCTACATTATCAGTGATGAAGCAGACCCTACCAATCATCCTATCTTTTCCCTTGATATTGATTTGGGATCTAGATTATTGCAGCTCATTGATTCCCCTGAACCTCCTCTTGAGATTAGAAAGTCCATTACTCTCTATGAAGATTCCCCTCCAATTACCTATATTTGGAAAATGTTCTTTGATGGAGCTTCTTCTAGAGAAGGTGTTGGTGTTGGAGTAGTCTTTGTTTCCCCTTCTCAGGAAACCATATCTCTGTCATACAAATTAGAATTTGAAATTACCAATAATGTGGCAAAGTATGAATCTCTTGTTTTGGGTTTGAGAGTTGCAACGGACATGGGAATTGAAGAGATATCAGTGTTTGGGGATGCTGAGTTGATTTTCCAACAGATCAAAGATATTTATCAGGCTAAACACCCTCAGCTCAGAAGTTACAGAAATGAAGTATGGGACCTCATTGAAAGTTTTTTCTTGGCTTTCAACATTTCATTTATTCCAAGGGAAAAGAATGTCATGACCGATTCTTTGGCTGTTTCAGCAAGGAATTTCAAATTCCCTATGCCACCCAAGCTCAGGTATGATGTAGAAGTGAAATATAGACCCTCTATACCTGACAATGTCAAGCATTGGAGAGTGTTTGAGGATGATCTTGAAATCAAAAGATTCATGGAAACCATTGAGGATTTTTTTGTATTGCACATTGATCAAGATACTGACTCTTAAATAGAGCCCCATCCTGATGTTTTCTTGAAGAAGGTTTTTGATCATCACATTGTCCATCTATCCAGCAATCACATCCCAAAGGGACTAGTTCCTTTGGAAAGGATTTTTGACAGAAATGATGTGGCAGTGAAGGGTAAAATATCAAATGATGATGCTAATGTGGCTGAGTGCAATATTGGCACAGAGCGGGATCCAAGATTTGTCAAATTATCAAGCAACCTGTCAAGGGAGCAGAGGGTCAAGTATACTAAGCTATTAAAATAATTTTTTGATGTGTTTTCTTGGACCTACGAAGAACTTAGAACATATGACACCAGTGTTATTGAACACAGGATCCCATTGAAAGAAGAGGCCAAGACATTTAGGCAAAAGTTAAGACAAATAAATCCTATGTTGATGCCTATTATGGAAAGGGAGGTAAAGAAGTTGTTGGATGCCCAAATCATATCCCCTTTAAGATATTCTGAATGGGTGGCCAACCTGGTCCCGGTGAGGAAAACAAATGGAGAAATCAGACTTTGTGTCAATTTCATAAACCTAAACAGGAGCTCTAAGAAGGACAACTACCCTTTGGTAAATATGGAACACATATTGAAAAGGGTGATAGGTGCATCCATGATTTCCATGATTGATGTCTTTTCTAGCTACAATCAGAGCTTTGTCATGCCTGAACACAGAGAAAAGACAACCTTCACCACCCCTTGGGGCACGTTCATGTATGCTAAAATTCCCTTTGGATTAATGAATGCAGGAGAAACTTTTCAGAGAGCCATATACATAGCCTTCATTAGGGAAAAAGATAAGTTTGTGGTCATCTATCTGGATGACATAACAGTCTTTTCCAGATCTGATATAGAGCCTTGTTGTCCTCTGAGAAAGGTCTTCTTCAAATGCAGATGGTCCAATCTCTCCGTAAATCCCAAAAAGTCATTGTTTGTCATGCAAGAGGGAAAATTGTTGGGGCACATAGTATCAGCTGAGGGGTTCATAATTGATTCAAGTAGGGTAGAAGATATCCAAACCTTATCACTTCCCAGATCCAAAAAAGAAGTTTAGTCCTTCCGAGGAAAAATTAATTTTTTAAGAAGATTTGTTTCAAATTTTGTCGAATTGGTGAAGCATATCACAGTCATGCTTAGAAAGGGAAATGAAGTAAATTGGATTGCTGAGCCTAGAGAATCCTTTGACCAAATTAAAAGGGAATTGATTGAATCGCCTGTGCTAATCAATATCGATTATTCCAAGGTTTTTTTGATTTTTTCCTTTGCTTCTTTTGATACAGTGGCAACGGTTTTGTTGCATAAAAATATCGATGGGCTGGAGCAACCTATTTCCTTTTTCAGCAGAGCACTGAGGGATAACGAGGTAAAATATGACATCATGGAGAAACAAGACTATGCCTTAGTGGAATCTCTTAAATCTTTTAGAGTCTATGTTTTGCATTCAAAAATCATTACATATGTCCCTTTAGCTTCTGTGAAGGACATTCTTATTCAGCTGGACATAGACGGGAGAAGGAGCAAATGGATTGCCAAAATGCTTGAGTTTGATCTGGAAATAAATCCCACCAAGCTAGTTAAAGATCAAGGTTTAGCCAAGCTATTGGATGAATCAAATTGTAATGCTTTGGGGGTTATCTTCATCAACACTTGTTCATATGATCAACAAGCTGAGTTCTCTGATAAAAATCCACAGGATATCCCTCCACTAGCAAAATTCACCTGGTATAAAGATATTACATATTTTCTGCAAGAATTAAGTCCTCTAGATGGTATGTGAAGGAGCAAGGAAAGAGCTTTAAAGCTCAAAGAAATTAGATATCTCCTTATTGACTAGGTCTTGTATTGGAAATACCCTCTAGGTGTGCTTCTAAGATGTTTGAACCCACAGAGGCCCAACAGATTATGTTTGATTTCCATAGAAGCCTATGTGGGGAACATCATTTCTGGAGGACCACAGCTTATAAAATTCTAAGGGTTGGGTAGTATTGGCCTACTCTCTTCACTGACGTCTGTGCGAAGGTCAAAGCTTGTACCAAATGTCAGAAATTCTCTGGGAAGAAATAGCTCACATCTCTGCCTTTGAAGTTTGTAGTAGCTTCAGGACCCTTTCAACAGTGGGGCCTATACTTTATTGGGGAAATTCATCCTACTTTGAGTGGTCAACACAGGTGGATCTTAACTACAATAGATTATTTCACCAATTGGATAGAATCTATCCCAACAAGGAGTGCTTCTCACAAAGTCATCATTGGTTTTCTTGAAGATATTATGGCTAGGTTTGGTTGTTCGAAAAAAATCATCACTGATAACACTGCAACCTTCAAGTTTGAGCCATTGATCAAATTTTATAAGAAGTTTGGAATTTCATTAATCCAATCTACCCCTTACTACCCCCAAGGCAATGGCTTAGCAGAGTCCTCCAACAAGATCCTTATCAAGATCATTAAAATATTGTTAGAGGATAATAAGAAGGCATGGGATCCAAAGCTCAAATTCTCTTTGTGGGATGACAGGGTGACAACAAAGAGGTCTCTGAGTGTTTCTCCTTTTCATCTCGTGTATGGAGTTGAAGCCATTTTCCCTTCTCAGTTCGCCCTACCCGTGGAAAAATTCTTCCAAGAATGTCAAGAAGAGCCTAATGATATGATCAGAAGGATACATCAGTTGGTAGAAGTGAAACAGATGAGAGAATAGATGATAGATAGAGTGCATGACCGTCAGCGAAGAATCAAGCATGCCTTTGACAGGAAGAACAGTAAGGAGGATTTCCAACTGGGAGATCTAGTACTGAAATGGGATGCGCCAAAGAAGGACAGAGGGAAGCACAACAAGTTTGAATCTGTGTGGATCGGGCCCTTGAAAATATCTGAGATATATCCAAATAATACATACTAGTTGCAAAATTTGGAGGGCGATCAAGTTTTTGGTGGCCCTGTAAATGGGCATTTTCTCAAGAAGTTATTTATTTAATCCATGGATGGATCCCATGTCTTTGTAAATATTTTTTTTCTTTTGTTTTCAGTTTCTTAGGTGACTCCATAACCCAATAGTAAGGCATTGGATCTGCAGAAGAGTTCTTGGCATCTCACAGGGGTGTTTTTCCTAATAAGTTCTTGGAGCCTAATATTATCACATTAATTTGCAAAGGGGTGTTTTCCTAATAAGTTGGCCTCTTGGTGAAAGAAATGAGGAAAAGGGGCAAAAAACCCACAAAATTGCGTTATCCTAAGCTTTTTGGGCCTAGGCGCGATTGTGCTAATTGGCGCGTAGATCTGGGCGACTGATATCTACGTGCCTAGATCTATGATGTGTGGTCCATACCGGACCCCCCAAACATTCTTCCTTTAACAAAGGGGGGGGGGTCCTAAAATCGATTTCCCCATCAAGCCCACCATTATCATGGCACGTTCTCTTCATTTCGGACCCCCCTGGGCTCCAAACAAATTACCATCACCCCCCCCTCCAGAATAACCCACTTACCGCTTCTTCCTCTTGTTTCCATCTGTCCTCCACTCCATCTCTCTTTTCCTCCCATCACATCGCCCTCTCTCCCTCCTCATCTCCTTATGGCACACCTGTCCTCCACCCACCTTCGAGTCACATCCCCTTATCACTCTCGCATATCATCTCCTGCCATTTATTCTACTGCTCACCTCCATCTAGGAAGATGGTCCACATCTCACCTACTGTTGTGGCCTTTCCTCTGCCCCCACATCATCACGTCGTTCCACTTCAACTCTAACCTATCCCAACGCAATACCCATGTTTTCTATTGCCCAGACTTTCCCGGTCACCTTCCATCTACCACATCTGTCCATATGGTTGTCTCTCATCTCACCTCCACATCGATCACGCCATCATTACTGCCAGATCCCCATCTACTTCCGCCAAATGGGCCCCCTTGTAGCGGTCCAACAAAGCAGCTGAAGGCTAATGAGAAACTGCCACATCCTTCAGATGCAAAGTTGACTTGGAGCTCTCTAATCCCGAGGAAGAAATTATTAAAATAGGTGATGGTGGTTGAACATCGTTTCCACCATAAATGGAAATCCCAGGAAAGGACCTTCAATTAGTCCACTCAGCCGCAAGCCCGTTCTGAAGCATGATTGCATCTAGCAGAGTCTACCTTTAACCAGAGACTGCATGCATAGTCTTCCAGGAGGCATGCAAATGTAACGCCTTCATTACGATGACTTGAACTCACTTCTGCAGTTTTGGATCTGAGTATTTAGGAGTCATTCTCATATTTTGTTATTGTCAATGGTTGAGCTAGGCTCCCAATTTGTAATTTTTTATCAAAGCCTATGGTTCTATGGTTACTATATGTATTTGAGACTTCTTGTTTAATGAAAGTTAGTTTCCTTTCATCTTTTTGTAACTGTTGTGTTAGAACGCTTGGGCATGGATGATCCAGTCAAGGGTAGTTATGTTTTTGTGATGTAGGTTTGATCACAATGGCATTGCTACCATTTTTAATCAGTTTCTTGTGTTCTCTTTTCCCTCTGATATTGAGAGGTCGGGCATGGAGGATCCAGTCTGGTTGTTGTGACTGTATTGTAATGTATGTTTGATTACAGTATTGTTATAGAGGTTTCAATTTCTTGAAGTTTTGAATTCAAGAAGATCTTGTATTTGGAGCTTTTCCTCCTCAGGTTGTTGGAAGACTTGATGTCCATAGTAGACCATTTCATTATCCTTAAGCTCTTCCCCCTACTCACCACTATACTACAAATTACTGACTAAAGTTAGATCAAGACCTCACTTGCCTATGTGTGGCAACCCAGTTTTATGAGTTAAAGCGATATAATCTTGAGACTGCATCCATTAGGCCACCGTTTAAATTATTCACGGTGACACACAGGCTGATTGGCCTTGGGCTTACCTCTGCAACAATACAGAGGTGACTTCCAATGCTAAAAACACCGAAAAAATATTTGTTGGTGATGATAGATCTCTTAATGTTGTAGGGTCTAGAATAGTCCAGGTAGAAAATGTTCATTTCAATGATGTAATATGTGTTCCAAGTCTTTTCTGCATCCTTCTATCAATGTATCAAATCACTCATTCAGGTGAAGATAAAAATTTTGAGTTTTCAACTCACCAAGTTATAATCAAGGATTTAAAATATCCTAAGCATGTCCTAGAAAATATAATTGTTGATGATATTACCAGGTTGTAAAAATTTCACAATTTTAGGTCATCATATTTTCCATCAGTTTTTGTTGCTCATAGTGATGACTTGAGAAAACTTTGGCATCAGAGGTTTGGTCATCTAAACTATCTCTCATTGCAAAAATTATGTAATCAATATATGGTGACTGATCTTCCTCTCATTTATTGCAGATATGGAGTTTGTGTTGGTTGTGTTCTCAACAAACATTATTGGGACAATTTTGAAATATGTGCCTCTCGGCACACCTCGGCCCCTTTGAAGCTAGTTCACAGTGATTTGAGTGGTCCTATTTACTATCCTTGTTTCTTTGGGTGCAAGTATTTCTTAAATTCCATTTATGAATTCTCCATAGGCACTTGGGTTTACTTCTTAAAACTTAAGAGATAATTTTTTGACAAGTGTTTGGCCTACAAGGTTGTTGTAGAAAAACATGGACATCAAATTCAAAGGTTAAGAACAGATAATGGAGGCGAATATGTGAAAAAAAACTTTAAAATTTACTACATTGCACAAGTAATTCAAATGAAACATACTATTCCATATATACCACATCAAAATGGTGTTGTTGAGAGAAAGAATAACACATTAAAGGAAATGGCTAAATGTATGATGAAATCTAAAGGATTAAGTCTTCATTATTGGGTGGAAGCCATCAAATGTGCAAATTACATAGTAAATAACACTCCCACAAAATCCTTAAAAACATAACACCAGAATAAGCATGGAATAAAATTAAGCTAGGTGTAATGACTTCTGTTTATTTGGTAGTGTAGCATGGGCTCACATTCCTGATGAGAAAAGGAAATATTTACAGCCTAAAAATGAGAAGTGCAATTTTGTTTTATATTGTGAAAATTTCAAAGGATATCAACTTTGTTAAGAACCAAATATCAAAATAGCATAAAAACCTCTAAATAAGTACTCAACACCTTGAAAAAGATAAAAGTTGAGATAATAAGCCTCTTCGAGGGGGAAAAATCATTATACATCATATGAATTCACAAATACAGGATGATTCCAAATGAAAAGCTATCCTTGGTGTATATAGGATACTATGAGGTACAATTACAACTAATGGACCCAAGATGACATAAATAAAATAACAATACCAATGTAATATGCCCAATAAAGGGGTAATGTGCCACAAATTAGGGCTTAACATGCCCCTCCCCTTCAGACAAGTGTTTTCCTCAACACTTGAGTAGTTATGGATGATTCTGTATAAAATACTCATATTCCCATGTGGAATCTTCAACATGTAGTTTCTTCCACTTAATGAGATACTATGAAATTGATCTATTACTCAGCTGGCGAATTCATATGTCAGTGATAAATTCAAGATCCAATATGTTTTTTCTTTCCTCATCAAGTTCTGGAAAAATAGCTTGAACTGGGATCTTGTCACCTAAAACCTTCTTTAATCATGAAACATGGAAAATAGGTTGTACTCATGAAGATGCAGGAAGCTCCAATTTGTATTCCATAGTACCAATATTTTGCAACACCTTATAATGGCCATAGTACTTCGGTGATAATTTATTATCCTTCTTATCTTGATTGAGGGACATCTTTTTGTATGGTTGTAGTCTTAAAAATACCCAATTCTCTACTTCAAAACTTCTTTCACTATGATGTTGATCTGCTTGTTGTTTCATGTGATTTTGTGCCATGGTCAGGTTGTCCTTTAAGAGTTGGAGAACTTGTTGTTAATGCTATATGTGATCTTCCACTACTTGAAACGTAGATTTTTATTTTAGAGAAGAAGTGATGGATGGTGGGTGATATCCATAAAGCACCATAAATGGTGCCATTTGTGTTGCAGTATGAAACGAAGTGTTATACCACCATTTTTCCAAGGGTAATTGTTGAGGGTAAATATTGTCGTTTAATAAATGCCCAATCATTTAATTGTCAACCCGAGGAGTTCATAAACATACGAAGCACATGCACAATATATGAAGGATTGAAGATAATTTAACCTAATATAATGTTGAATCTACAACTAGAATTGAATTATTAATCTAATGCGAGAAGTTGAAACACATGACTTGGAATTGAATTGTTGAAACACACGACTGAAATGAAATTGAGTAAATGAAATTAACTTGGAAATGGAAAATTGCATCAAAGGAAAACAACATGTGAAGAGAAAAAAGACAACACATGTGAGCTCACACTAACAATAAAGCAATCTCAATTACATTACAATGATCAAATGAAAAAATAATGAAATCATGAAACTAATCAAAGAAATGACTATGAACTAAATGTCTAACTCCTATCATTGATATCTAATCATTTTCCAAGATAAATATAATCTCCTTCTAATCCCATAATGACTAATTACTTTCTCATCCTAATTACTCATCCATCATGAAGAGAGAGCACTCTCTTTTATGCATGAGAGCTTTAAAAATAAGATAAGCATCTCATAATTACATATCCACTTTTCTCTCAACCAATTTCCCATTATTACAAAATATGATCCCTTCAAATCCTCACAGATATCTCTCATAAATCTTGGATAAGATATGCTATCCATTCCCCATGATCTTCTCCTTGAAATAAACTTGAATAATTATCTCCTCAAATCTTGAAATGGTGGAGGAAATATTTGAGAAGTCTTTTTGAATTAATCCTTCACATATTCCTACACATTACAATGCTCACACGTTTTTGAGATATATATGAAAACATGTTTATTTTCTAATATTTAATCATAAATTCTCTTTTAATACTAAAATGAATAAAGTGTAAAATTATAAGGTGAAACCCAAATGTACTTATGAAAATGGTATAATGAAAGGTAAATGGAATAATGGAATATGGATGAATGAGAGGAATAGTGAAAGGCAAATAGGATGAAAATGTGACATTCCTGAGGCCCAATAGTAACCATTTGAACCATTGTGTCTATTTATCATAGACAAAGCAACGAAGGTATCCTTCCAAACATTTGTTCACTATCTCAGGTTGTCCATCAAATTGAGGATG
The DNA here is from genome assembly GCA_009831015.1 of Picea engelmannii. NCBI lineage: Eukaryota > Viridiplantae > Streptophyta > Pinopsida > Pinales > Pinaceae > Picea > Picea engelmannii. The sequence continues at coordinate 291,888 of ML790679.1, read as the reverse complement.
ATAATGTGAGATATGAGCCAATTGAGTACCCAAACAAGAAAATAATTATGTCCAAAAATGTCTAGTGAAGATGGGATATGTTGATCCTAAAATCTGCACCTTAATGCTAAAGGGGCAGATCTAGGCCACATCAAGTTTGCAATGGTTGGTTTTGTGATAATTTGATTTTGTTGTTCAGCTCAAGGATGGGTTTTAAAATATGGCAATCTTGTTGGAAAAGCCACACAGTATGAAGGTGGATTCTCCTTTGCTAATGGCATGGACATCAATGGACAATTGGGGATATGAAAGACAAACACATGAGAAAATATCTGACAATGCAATGAATTTCTCTCTATGTGAGAATAAAGACTTAAAATAATATCTTAATACTCAGACAAATATCTAGATGCAAATCATCCAATAGGTTTCCAAATAATTGATATTTTCACTAAACAATAGTTGTATAACAGGCTGCATAATAAAAAAATAAGATAAACTAAAACAATGGTTGAAAGAATAAGGAAATATACATTTCACACATCATAAAATTTTCATTCAAGACAAGATTAAACACATATAGATTTGAGTAAGAGAACACAACTGTCATCAACATATATTCATTAGGTAGAGAACTTTACAATCATATGAGGAAGTCCACCCCTTGTGATACTTCTATTTTTTCTCCAAAAAGATGAACCCTCTTTTACCTAAACACTAACCCCTTCAAAAATACAAAAATGATCTCTTTATCCTTTTCCCAAAAGGTTCGACCATCTTTCTAGGATCTAACTCAAAATTTAAACTTCACATTACAAGTAGACCTTATCAATCAACTCAACTACCACTCAATAAAAAATTGTAAACATTGTTTATCTGATTTGAATCATCAGTTCATATTCTTCTCCTTAATTCAACCTCAAAAGCATTGCTGTTATCAAAAGATAGCAGCTTATTACAAGTGGCAACAATGCCTCTGACTAGACTTAAACAAAATTTCTATCAGTGCAAAAAGAGCTCATGTTGATAGCTGGAGTAAAACAAACTGATAGCGAGTCATCCCAAGTTTTTTTTTTCTTTCAAATTCACATGGATTCCCACATGTACTCTAGCTGGAGACTGAACTGGAACATATATAGATAAAAATCACCCAAAATTTGGCAATTTTTTGGGGAAAATGACCTCAAATACCTCTTTGATTCTCTCATACCGTGATACCTGTGTAAAATATGAGAGAGGTTTTTGTGCATGGAACTGTTATAAACAAAAACCTCTTTGAGTTTTTAAAAATTCACCTTTGGTTGTTCAGAAGGAACGTTGAAAGACAATGAAAAAATAGGAAAACAGAGCACGACGAATTAATGGGAAAAATGACCTCAAAGGTCTCTTCTATTATTTTAGACCATGATACCTATGTAAAATATGAGATAGGTTTTTGTGCCTAGTATTTTTCTCAAAAAAAACCTCTTTCATTTTTAACAAATTCACTGACAAATTTTTGGGAGACGTGTCGAACGAGAATGACAAAAACTAGGAAAACACAAAGTTTTTCAGTAAATTTGGGCAACACCATTGGATTTTTCTTTACAGCTTTTGGTAATTCCTTTGCAATAAGTGTGGTGAATTTCAAGATCCTATTTTTGTTGTTTCATATGTTTGGATTGATTAAGACCTGGTCTTTTTCTACAGCTTAGAATGTTTCTTCTCCAACTCTTGATTCTGTTGTTGCAAAGACTAAATTTGTTGTTTCGATATTTGCACCTAGGGGATTTAATTTATAACTTCAACAGCCTCCACATCTGGCCTGATTAAAACCTACTTCTTCCCTCTCTATTTCAATCTATGTTGTTCATCCATGATATAATGTTTTTTATCAACCAACATTATGCTTTTCTGGACCTCATTTCATACCTATGTGTTATTTTGGGTCCTTTTCTATGTGATTCCTTCATATGCTCCTGCGCTTCTAATATGATAGTCTTAATTTTGATGAAGTTGCACCTGAAACTATAATTCCCCGCAACCTCTGTGATGATGAAAACTATAGGTGAATTTCACAGGATTCTAACATGACTATTGGCACAGGGGCAGACCCGGGGTTCACTCTAAGAACGCACAAACAAGCCCTAGCTACTGGCACTTTCGGCAACACCTGTGAAGTAGATGCAGTCTCACCCGAAGCAACTAAGAGGGGGGTTGCAAGATAGAGATGTCTACAACCAGGGGAATATCAAGTGGAACTAATACAACAATAATGTAGCATTCATGTGTCACTTATCAACTAGATCTACTCTACCCAGCTATAGATCAGATCTAACACAATAATGCAAATGACAACATAACAATGACAAAAATCCAGGCATCAATCACACATACAACACAAAATGTACGTGGTTCACCCTCTCTCTAGGGCTACATCCATAGACCTGTTCTTATGATATATTAAGATAAAGCTTACAGTTTTGATCTGCACTCTAGCCAGCAGATCCTCTCTCTTCTTCTCTCCCCTTCCTACGCACCCAGCTACAAGATATGATCTTCGCACCTAGCTAAAGATCTTATAATACTAGAAGGCTCTCACTCTCAGCACTTCTCTCTCTCACAGTAAAATAATATCTCAATCAACCACAATCAATAGAAATACCCAATTCTACTACCTCTCTGACCTAGGTCCTCTCAACCTCTATTTATACATTACAGTCGCTCACTGATAGCCTTAGGCTAAAACCTAGGTGTCAAAACACTAATTACCCAAAACCCTAGGTGTCTAAAACCTTAGGTCAACTTGACCCGCGTTTTCCAGGCTTCGCCAACCTGTCTTTCCTTCCTCGTCGCGTGGTGCTCCAAATCATCCAATGGTGGCTTTATCTGCTTGATGAGTTGTCCACGATTCTTTTCTCTTGCTGATCTATCATCCATGATCTCCTCATTCAATAGCTTTCTTTTCCATACTTTGCTCCATCTTTTCTTCTCTTTTTCTTACTTCGACCTAGTGACAGTCACTGTGTTTCCCACGCAGTTCTCATTTTACCTTTTCTTCCTTGATCTTCACTTCCTTCCATAACCAAGGGCTAACATGCCCCCAACACTCACCTATGACTCGTCCTGAGGAACTTTGGTTCTGATCTTTCCATGTTACTTCAACTTTGGACTACGGAGTGCAGCCTTTTCTTTATGCTCCATGTCTCCTTGCCATCCTTGTGCAAACTGTCTTTTCTATGTCTGGTACCCAGTTTCAACTACACCTGGTACCTAGACACTTTTCTTCCTTGCTTTTACTGAGAGATGGGAGGCAACTAGTTGTCATAGTACAACTTCAGTCGATTCCCATTTACTAATCCCTCTTTCCATTCTACCTTCAATGTCTTCAGTTGTGCAGCTCCTCCTTCTGTAACATAGGTGATCTCCTATGGTCCAAACCAATGCATTCTGAACTTCCCTGGATGTCTTATAAATTTACTGTCATACACCAGTAATAAATCACCTTACTTAAATGCCTTCTTCTTGATGTGTCTATCATGATAGGCCTTCTCTCTTTCCTTTTGTACCTTATGATGGAATCCTACCATAAATCTATCTTCTTCTAGTTTAACCAACTGGGAAAGCCTCTCACGAATAGTGCCAGTATCATCCATGTCTATAAATTCAACAATTCTTAAGCTAGGTACCAAGTACTACATCAGGACAACAACTTCAAGACCATAAACCAACTTGAAAGGGGTATGTGTTGTTAATTTCTTTCAAGTGGTTCTACAAGCCTAGAGTACTGTTGGTACTCTTAAATCCCGGTCATCCCTGTTCACACTGAAAATCTTTGTCAATGTTGTCTCCAAGATTTTGTTGAATGCTTCAACCATTCTGTTTGCTTGTGGATGGTAAGGTGTACTCTTCTGATGGTGGACTACAAATTCTTTAGTCAGGGCTTCAACTGTATTATTGATGAAAAGAGTGACTTGATCACTCATAAGGGTCTTAGGGCATCCAAACCTAGTTATTATGTCATCAAATATAAAATGCACAGTTGTAGTTGCACTACAATCTTTGAATGCTATTTCTTCGACCCATCTAGTCAGGTATTTTTTCGTAGTGATAATATACCTTGCTCCTGTGCGCTTTCCTGGTGGGTTTATAGGTCCCACAAAGTCAATGGCCCACTTTTCAAATGCTTATAGGGTCATCTGCGGTGCTAGTGGAATTTCATCTCTTCTGGATGGTTTTCCAACTCTCTAGCATACATCACAGGCTCTGGTATACTCTTTAGAATCTCTGTGTAGAGTAGGCCACTAAAGGCCAGCTCGCAGAACCTTCTATGCAGTTGTTTTGCCTGCGTAATTTCCTCCTACGATGGCTGCATGAGCTTCTGCAAGGATCATTGGGCACTCTGCCTCCATCACACATCTTCTTAGTATCTCATCAGGTCCCATCTTATATAGTTGACCATCTATCAGTGAAAATTCTACAGCACGCACCACTAGTTGTTTCTTCTAGGAAATTGTATACTCACTTGGAGCCATTCCTGTTGATAGGAATTGGACTATGTCTGTGAAGTGGTCATCCATCTTCCTAATCGAGAGCAGCTGTGCATCCGGTAGTGTATCCTCCAGACTGGTGGGTTCTTTGCCATGTTCCAACCTCGACAGGTGGTCAATTCCCTTATTCATTCTTCCTGGCTTAACTATGATCTCAAAATCATATTCTTGAAACAGGAGAATCCATCTGCATATTCACGCCCCCAACACTGGCTTGTTGACTAGGTACTTCATTGCAGAGTGATCAGTAAACATTTTAAAGTGTCCTCCTAGTAAGTAATGGCGGAACTTTTGCAGTGCGTACATCATGGTTAATCCTTCTCTCTCTGTAGTAGTGTAATTGATTTTAGCTGTAGATAGCTTTCTACTGGAAAATGTTAATGGATGATCAATGTCCCCTTCTCCAGGTTGTTCTAGTATTGTTCCTAATGTAATGGAAGACACATCAACATGCACATGAAATTCCTTGCTCCAATCTGGAAAGACCAGAATAGGTGTAGTCACCATATTTCGTTTTAGTGTGTCGAAGATTTGTTGGCATTCTTCTGTCCAACCAAACTGACAGTCTTTCTTTAATAACTTCTCCATTGGCACAGTAATTTGAGAATATCCTTTGATAAATTTTCTGTAATAGCCAGTATGTCCTATCGTAGTGCATAGTTGTTTGACTGAGGTAGGAGGTGGAAAATCAACTATAATTGCAATTTTGGATGGGTCCACCAACAATCCTTGCTTGCATACAATATGACCTAATAATACTCCAAATGGTGAGAAGAATATGCACTTCTTTAAATTCAAAGAAATTTGGCATTGCCTACATTTATCCAACATTAGCCTTAGACATTCAATATGGTTTTTCAGCAAACTAGAAACAATCCAGTCATCAAAATAGGCTTCTAAGAACTTATGGAAAAATTCTTTGAACGCTTTGACCACCACCCTAGAAAAGATGGCTAGGGAATTCTTCAATCCAAATGGCATCACTTTGTATTGGTAGGATCCCCATTCTATGGAAAATGTGGTCTTGTGGCAGTCCTCTTTGGCAATCTAGATCTGATGATATCCTGAGAACCCATCTGTAAAAGAATATACCTCCTGGCCTCCCACATTGTCTAATACTTCATAGGTGAATGGTTTAGGGAAGGGGTCATGAAAACATGCATCGTTCATCTTTCTAAGGTCCACACATATTCTGATATCGCCTTTCTTCTTGTCTTGTACTACCATAGGGCTAATCCACTCTGACTCTTCGACAGGTTCAATAACTCCTTCTTCCAGCATTCTGTCGATCTCAATCTTCACTTTTTCCTTATATTTCGGGTTCAATCTGTAGAGTATTTTCTTGACTGGCTTATCATATGGTTTCAAAGGTATTCTCATCTCTCCCATCAGTCCTTTGATACCCTTCATATCAGTGAACTTGGTCAGAAACAAGTCCTGATACTCGTGCAGTAATTATGTAATTTTGTCAATGGTAGCAACATCCCAGTAATCTCTGACATTGGCAAGCTTCAGTGTCTCCTCTGTCCCAATATTGACTTTCTTTATCTTGATCGGTTGTCCAATGAATGGTATTTCAACTCCTGGTCCTTCCACATCCCTGTGGCCTTCTGTCTCAGCAATGTTTACCTTCCTTGGATCATCATCTTTGTCGGCATTAATGTTGTAACATCCTTGTAATTTTTGGAATGGCGTAGTCCATTCGTCCTCTTATTGCTCCAAATGGAGGCTAGATGCATCCTTAAATACTTTCTTCCTCACAATATTTAATGCTTGATATACTAAAGGAAATTCACTTTCAAACAAAAAGGTGGTTACAAAATTCTAAATCATACCTTCTCAATCTGTGGTGATAAGGCACAGCTCCGCTTGAAGGTACCAGTTAATAGGGGTCATGTCCATTGTGTTAATGAATCTGTGTACCCAATGTTCTCAAGGAATTTCACTTCAGGCCTCTTCATAGCTTCGTACATGGTCCTTTGGGAAGCTTTGACCTGTGTACCTCACTTCGCAGCTTCCTACGTGTGCTAAAAACTGTGTTGTCATCAAGGTTTGGCATTGTATCCAGTCTGTGATATTGATTTTATGTGTCCCCAACCATCTTGCTAGTGTGGCTTTCAGGTCCTCTTCCATAGCCAACAACCTCTATTGTGCTGGTACAATTGCTTCAAAGTCCATCAAGAAGGATTCTAAAGGATTCAGACCATCAAAGGTAGGTAAGTTACTTATTGTTGTCCCAATCCGGCAAACCTCTCTGGTCAGTCGAGCACATCTCCTTGTGGATACTTCATACATTTGGTTCTGCCAGTTCTCCAACACTTATTCTATATCTAACGAACATGCGTTGTCACTTCGCCATCTTAGATTCCCATCGACAGTAGGATTGATATAATCCTTTTGTCTAGATGTTAATTTATAGATGTTTTCCAACTCATATGCGTAGTCTTCTTCTCTGATGGGATCTATATATATCGGACCTTCATCTAGATCTAAGGGTGCAATGACCATAAGGCCATCTCCTTCAAATGTCATGCATCTTTTCTTTAAATCGACCATAGTAGAATTGATGAAGGCCCAATCAATTCCTAGTAATGCGGGGTAAGGGAAGCTATCATCAACAATTTCAATTACCTCAAAGTCTGAAAAGGTTCTAACTCCATCGATGTCCATGAGGACATGCTCCAATCGTCCAAATGGGCTGACATCTTGTTGATTAGCCATGCAAAGCCTGATAGGGGAATGTATTAGCTTGGGTTTTCCCATCAGTACCCAAGTTTGCTTCATCATGACATTGATCTCCGACCTTAAGTCGAGGACCACATAGTCTATATCATACTCTCCTATTTGAGCATTCAAATGTAATTCTTTGTTTGTTCTTCTCTTCTTACCAATCTGGTGTACTGCCCTGTTCAGCAAGGGATCTACCTTTCCTATCTCATACTGCCTGATTAGGTTCTGTAACTCTTGTACAGCTTTCTCATCCTGAATTAATTTAAGACAAGTGTACAAAAAGTCGATGATCTTACTTACCTCTCTTCCTTTTTTATGTGCAACCGTTTGATCAAATGCCTGAGGCATTCCATACTCTTTTACTTCTGATTGCGTTCTAGATGAGGATCCTTGGTTCCTCTTAAACTCCTATCCTTCTTCCTCAAAGATTCTTTTTTTTTCTTTGCATCAAAATCACGAGTCTTCTCCTCATCTTTCTTTATACCTGACTCTTCTGCGATCTTTCTTTGGGTTGTTCTATCCTCCCCTGTAGTAGCGCCTCCTCGAGTAATGACAACGACTCTAGGGTCAGTTCTGCGAGGTTCAACATATATCAGTTGTACTTGTGGGTTATGCTGGGGTCCTTGTCTTTCCTTAAGCTTATCCAGTAGCACAGGGCATTCTTCTATGACATGCTCGAAAGAGTTACAATAACCGTAGGTTGTGCAAGGATTCTAACAATCCCTTGCTAAGTGTCCTGGCTATGCACAATTATAACAGATTATTTGTCCTCGGACTTGGCCCATACCTCCTCCTCATCCTCGTCCTCTGTATCCACTGCGAGCAGTGAAGTTTCCTCTCCCTGGAGAGTTGTACTGCAGAGTGTTTCCTTCTTGTTGTACTTCGCCTTGAATCTTGTATATGTCTCTCGACCTCTCATGCATGAGATCATAAGCTCTATAATCACGATCATCGTGCCCCACTGATTTACAGAATGTTCAATACAAGTTTGTGGGTGTCTGAACATACTTCTGAATGTAATATCACTCACCTAGGCGATGTCTATTTCTGCACACATCACACCAGGGCAAGTTAACTTACTTCAAGGGTCTCGGTGCTCCTGAGGCCAAATACTCATGAAATAAGGGACAGTGTTCCTTATCATGACCTTTTGATCTGCATATCACACACCAGACATCTTCCCTTTTTTATTTTCCCTTATCTTTCTTCGTATCCTCGACCTGTAAAGACAAACTGGTTAGTTGACTCAAGATCTGGCTCATGCCTCAGCTCGATTTTCCCGTAGGTGTTGATTCAAGCTTCATGGAGATTTCCAAAGATTCTGTCTGCGATGATATCTTCTCCTGCATCAAAGGGACTCTAATGTGTGGTAATAGCACAACGATGAACCATTCTTTGTTTTGTTCATCGGGGATCTGAAAATTTAATTGGCCTGTTAGGGTCTTGAATCATTGGTCAAACTCCCAAATAGGTTCTGCTAACTTTTGTTTGATCTCTTTTAGCTCTGTAATACATTGTGACTCCGACTTAGGTTTCTTAAACTCTACAATCAATGCATTCTTGATCTCTTTCCATGGCTTAGGCTATGCCAATCCTTGGACAAGTTTCATGTACCAGCTCAGTGTGCGTTCCCTTAGCGTAGTGCTAAACTAGGTTCTCTTGATGGCTTCGTCGGTGATACTTTTAATATTCTATACGGCTTCACACAGAAACCAATGCTGATTTGGATCTTCAGATCCATCTCCTCTAAAGATAGGGAGCCTCATTTCATCTACCATAGAGCTGACTGGGCTTCTTGTCTGAGTAGATGCTAAGCTACTAGTAACAGTGCTCTGAGGACTCTAGTGGTTCTGACTATTCTGACTGCTAGGTACTGTTGAGACAATAAGAGGACTAATGTTACTTATTTCAGTAGTCCATGCAGTTCATGACATTTCAGGCTTTCTTTGGTGAAGTTCTTTAGCTTCCCCTTCTTCTATTCTGGTTGGATCTGAATGTTCTTCGTCAGTTAGATCTACCTCTTCTCCACTATAGAAACCCTCTTCTCCGTAGTTTTTCTTAAACAAGTTCTCAAGGTGAACCCCTTGGAATACTTTCCCACTACGCATATGTCCTTCTTCTCTGTCGCTATCACTGTCCGAGTTCTTGAACATTAGCCTTTTCAGGTCCAACCAATCTACTATATCTTCAAGATGTGGTTTTCATGCAAGAGCATCTTAATTCTCAGCTTCAGAAAGTGAAATTTTTTTCCTCTGGGTCCTTTGAAAAAGTATCTCTCGACTTGGCTATACGATTATGTTCTGTCAATGGCAAACTCGATGATATACCCTCCAATGGTACTATCAAACCAATGATCTATTGCTCTGGATACAACATTGTCAACTCTCTTGACCTTCTGGATCAGTGTCGCCGTCCAAACCACAGGAGGTCTAGATCTGATATCGAACTGGGTATCAGCTAACCTAGCCAACCATTCAAACAAGTCCTGGTGGATTCCCCCAAAGAAGATCTCGTGAATGTCGGTGAAGATGTATCTTTGTAGCCAATCTTTAGTACTTAGTTTAGGGTTCTTGTTCTCGGCTTCAGCGATGTCCCTCTCTTGATCCTCTATCCACTTTTGAATCTCGGTCTTTGATGGGAAGCACCTTGACATTCCCTTAAAAATATTCCCATCCCGGCAACAGAACCATTTGTTGGCATAGGGGCAGACCCGGGGTTCACTCCAAGAGCACACCGACAAGCCCTAGCTACTGGCCCTTTTGGCAACACCTGCGAAGAAGATGCAGTCTCACCCGAAGCAGCTAAGAGGGGGGTTGCCAGATAGATATATCTACAACCAAGGGAATATCAAGTGGAACTAATACAACAATAATGTAGCATTCATGTGTCACTTATCAACTAGATCTACTCTGCATAGCTATAGATCAGATCTAACACAATAATGCAAATGATAACATAATAATGATAGGAATCCAGGCATCAATCACACATACAACAAAAAATGTACATGGTTCACCCTCTCTCTAGGGCTACATCCACAGAACTGTGCTTATGATATATTAAGATAAAGCATACAATTCTGATCTGCGCTCTGGCCAACATATCCTCTTTATTCTTCTCTCCCCTTCCTGTGCACCCGGCTGCAGGATCTGATCTTCACACCCAGCTGAAGATATTACAATACTAAAAGGATCTCACTCTTAGCACTTCTCTCTCTCATAGTACAATCATCTCTCAATCAACCACAATCAATAGCAATACCCAATGCTACTACCTCTCCGACCCAGGTCCTCTTGACCTCTATTTATACATTATAGTCCCTCACTGACAACCTTAGGCCGAAACCTAGGTGTCAAAACCCTAATTACCCAAAACCCTAGGTGTCTAAAACCCTAGGTCAACTTGACCCACATTTCCTGGGCTTCGCCAGCCTGTCTTTCCTTCCTCATCGCATGGTGCTCCAAATCATCCAATGGTGGCTTTCTCTTCTTGCTGAGTTGTCCACGATTATTTTCTCTTGTTGATCTATCATCCCTGATCTCCTCATTCAACGGCTTGCTTTTCCGTACTTCGCTTCATCTTTTCTGCTCTTTTACTTACTTCGACCCAGTGACAGTCATTGTGTTTCCCGCGCAGTTCTCGTTTTACCTTTTCTTCCTTGATCTTTGCTTCCTTCCATAAACAAGGCCAACAATGAAATTAACATGAACTGCATGATGATGAACCTAGAAATTACTTTTGTGTACTAGAGTGTTCATGATAATTCATGTGCATGTAGGCGCCAACACTGCCCTTTTTAAATATTTAAATTTATTTCTGAACGTTAAAAGAATTAAAACGACGTGCTTTTACCATGTTTGAAAGAATATGGCTATTCTTGCAATCAACATTTTTTTGAACTGAAAATTTCTCACCAACCTACTTTAATCTTAGTAAAGTATTCCAAGGTGACAACATGTTGTTAACCCAAACCATACGTGCAAGAATATTTCAAGAAAGAAATAAAATGGTGCAAAAATGATAGAAGGTAAGAAAAACTCAAGCTGACTCATAAACCATGGAGGAGCATTAAAACAAAAATCTGACTTAAGAGGATGTATAGGTGAATGAAGGGGAAGTGAAGGGATGCATACCTAAGTTCCAACCAGGGATAGAACTTCCATGTGAGATGCTAAGAACAATAGATAAGGTGCCTTACGTCTCAAAACTTGCTCCCAATTGTTGTAACTTACCTTTGTTTTTGTCTTCCATCCATGCTCTCTATCTTTATTCAATATGAAACTTAAAACTACAACTACACCTCAATTCCTTTGTTGGGCTATGGAATCTCTTATTCAAACAAGATACTAAAAATCAACACATTGAAAAACAATATGCGAATAGAAAATTTAAATGCTCAAACTACAAGATTATTCTCCTACTCCTAACCAACATAATTCAAGTTGATCACGTAAAATGAAATTCCAATACAACCAAGAAAGTAGGTGTTTGACAACATAAGCTTTCTTTTTGCAGCTGAATAAAATAACGCAGAAATACAAAGATTTTTTCAGTGGAAATTGAATGGGAAGCTTATACTTACAGCTACAACTTGATTGCATGTCAAATGATGTAACATTTAAGACCTCTAGGAAAAATAATTCCATGAAAGTGGCCATTGTATCTTGAAAATCATGATGCATGTTTATTTCATACTAGAAACCTAGATGCTTCTTTGTTATTTCAATATCATATCCTCCTCTGCTCTCTATATAATTTGCTTCATAATTCTCATAGACTAGATTACTTCTAAGGAGTTCCATCTGTATCATTTTAGAAATCTTCTCCTCATCATCAGGGGATTTATCATAAATGGGTTGGCCTTTAAAAATTCCTGAAACTTGAACTTCAAAATCCTCCATTTCATGACATCCTTGGGGAATTGACTGCATCATAGTAGCCTGATCTATGTCAACTTTTGCAAAAACAATATCATCATAAAAAAACTCTTAAAGATATCTGATATAATGTCAAATGTTTCTACGGAATTCTGATCAACATTTTTTTCATTAGAACAATTAGTAAAAATTTCCTCCTAAATAGAAAAACTAGAGAAGATTTCACAAGAAGATGACTCTTATCCCACTTGTTTAACATTATCTTCCTTCTCATTCATACTACTAGAGGAACCAATTGTATAATTCTACATATGTAAATGAAACTCCTCACAACAATTTTCAAAAAGCAAATCAGTTGGAAAAAGCCTTTTACAATGATCACTAAATGTTGCGTGGAACTTTTCCAGGGAAGATATGCTAGGAGGAGGCAAGGATCAGTATCATTCACAAGAATCTCCTTCTAATGTGTACATGAACATATTCATTAATACATCTTCATGATGTATACCCAACTGATGCATGAATTCATGAAATTCAATCAAATGATCTACAGGGTTATCATCTTTATCTTCTCTAAATCTCGGAAAGTAATCACCCCATTCATATATAGTAGCAACAACATTTGGAAAACTAGGAACAACAGAGAAATTAAGAGGATAAAACCTCTGAGCCAAGATGGATTCCATCTAAAAATATGACTTCTTGTGAAAAAAACAACTTAAGATTCAAATCAGATTCACTCAAATGGTTCAAATCCTTAATTGGACCTCAAAAGCATTGTTTTTATCGAAAGACAACAACTTATTACAAGTGGAAACAATGCCTCTGACTAGACTTAAAAAAAAATTATTAGTGCAACAAGAGCTCATGTTGATAGATGGAGTAAAACAAAATGATAGCAAAGTGTCTTTCCAAGTTTTTGTTGGCTTTGAACTTTGCATGGATTCCTATGTGCACTCCATCTGGAGACTGAACTGGAACATCAATAGATAAAACTCACCCAAAATTTGAAAATTTTCTGGGAAACATGGCCTCAAATAACTCTTCAATTCTCTCAGACCGTGATACCTGTGTAACATATGAGAGACATGTTTTTTAAGGGACATGTTCTTAACAAAAACCTCTTTTTGTTTTTACAAATTCACCTTCGGTTGTTCATAAGGCGCGATGAAAGACAATGACAAAAACAGGAAAAACAAAGCATGGCGAATTTCTCGGAAACATTACCTCAAAGGTCTCTTTGATTCTCTCAGACTATGATACCTGCATAAAATTGGAGAGAGGTTTTGTGCATGGGCCTATTCTCAACAAAAACCTTTTTCTTTTTTCACAAATTCACCTCTCGTTGTTTAGGAGGCATGCCGAACGAGAATGAGAAAAATAGGGAAAACACAAAGTTTTTTCAGTAAATTTGGGCAGTGCCTTTTGATTTTTCTTTACATCTTTTGGTAATTCCTTTACAATAAGTTTGATGCATTTCAAGATCCTATTTTTTTGTTTCATATCTTTGGTTTGATTAAGACTTGTACCTTTCATTCATGCTTTAGCTCCTGGCCTTTTTCCGTAGCTTAGAATGTTGCTTCTCTAGCTCTTGATTATGCTTTTGCAAAGTATGAATTTGTTGTTTCAATATTTGCACCTAGGGGATGTCATTTATACCTTCATGGACATCCACCTTTGGCTTGATTAAAACTTTCTTCTTACCTCTCTCTTTCAACCTCTTCTCTTCATCCATGATAGCTTTGTTTTGATCAACCAACATTTTGCTTTTCCTGGACCTCATTTCATACCTATGTGTTATTTCAAGTCCTTTTCTAGATGCTTCCTTCATATGCTCCTGCACTTCTGATATCTTGGCCTTAATCTTGATGAAGTTGCACCTAAAACTATAATTCCCCATAGCCTCTATGATGAGGAAAACTATAGATGAAGTTTGCATGATTCTAACACGACCTTAATACGAACTACATGATGATGAAATTAGAAATGAATTTCATGTACTGGATGTTAGGACCCTATAATTTACCTTTTTTCTCATACTTTTTGCTATCATTACATCATTTTCTCACTCACATTTAAGCCTACATTATCACCTTAATCTATTTTTCCAAATGTATATAATGTTTCTTCACTTTGCTATATGTTTAATTTGTTTTACATGTAATTTTACATTACTTTCATACTTAGCCATTAATCAGAAACATATAGTTGCTAAAATAGTTTGGAGACTGCAGTTAATATATCATTGTTGCTTGAAGACCACGTTGCTGAAACAGTCAAACAATACGCAAATCCTGTTGCTGAAACAGTCCATGATTTGCGATGCTGAAACAGTATTTCACATACAGTAGTAACAAGAAAAGATAATTAAAAGAGTTGTTACATTGGTTGCAATAGATGTACCTCAAGCCAACACCATTACAACCATCGTTGCTTCTTGAAGACCACGTTGCTGAAATAGTCAAACAGTACGCAAATCCCGTTGCTGAAACAGTCGATGATTTGCGATGCTGAAACAGTATTTCACATACAACAGTAACAAGAAAAGATAATTAAAGGAGCCGTTACACTGGCTACAACAGCTGTACCTCAAGCCAACACCATTATAATCATTGTAACAACATTTTTCTACAGAAGATAAGAATATCCTATTCCAGCATAGAAGATTAGATCAGACTAAGAATAGGATTTGTATGTACACATGTAATTTTATGCTTAATTGTATTAAGATGATTCTCCTCTTTAAATAAGGGAGAAATCAACATTAGAGAGGAGATTATAGAAGGCTTATCTAGAAGGGAATTATAGAGAAGGAGTGTGTTCACTTTAGATATTGTAACTTGTCACATTGGACAGATGAATAAAAGATCATTTTGAGTATTTCTTCTTAGTTCTCTTTCATTTTTGGGGAATCTTGTGAGAAGGAAAGGGCCCACCTTCTTCACAAGATTCACCCATTAGTTTTTGTAGTGTGTTAGTATTGTTAAAATTCTGTTTTGTTGAAACTCTGTTTCAACTTATTGTTACATCGTTTTCATACAATTCATTCCTAGGTAATTGTTGATCATTTTGATTGGTGATTATGTTTGTAGAATGAGTTTATGAAAGTGTGATAGTCAGAGACAGGTGCTGAAGATTCCTACTTTGGGGAATAGGATCATGTCCTTTGTTACAGAATAGTTAGTCTTCTTTGCAGTATGTTGAAAGGTTAATTTTCCCTAGATTGTCATTTCTTAATGTAATCCAGGATTCTTCTGATAATTATTTTCCTTTGAATCTTAAACTCTGCAATAGATAGATTGTTTTTACTGTAATTCAAAGTAGAACTTCAGTCTATTCAAAGCAAGGTGTGATTAGTGTAACTTTTACTACAACTTTAGATTGCTTTTGAGATTGAGCATATACAGTGTGTGATTGCCTTTGAAATAAACAGACTTCCCTGGGTTGACAATTTATGTAACACTTAATTGTTTTAATTAATAAACAATTATAGTGATCAACACTGGAGTGATCATGATCATGCATGCACATGCAAGCGCCAACAATGAACTTTTTAAATATTTAAATTTATTTCTAAACATTAAAAGAATTAAAAAAACATGCTTTTACCCTATTTGCAAGAACAAACATGTTCTTGCAAACAACGTTTATTTTCACTGAAAATGTCTCACCAACTTGCTATAATCTTAGTTAAGTATTCCAAGGTAATAACATGTTTTTAGCCCAAACTAGACATGCAACAATATTTCAAGAAAGCAATAAAATGGTGCAAAAATAATAGAATGGAAAAACAACTCAAGTTGACTCATAAACCATGGAGGAGCATTAAAATAAAATTCAGTCTTAAGAGGATGTATAGGTGGATGAAGGGGAAGTGAAGGGATGCATAACTAAGTTCCAACAATATATCTCTCACTTACAATAATCTACGGGATTCCATGTAGCTTTTGAACTGTCTCCATGAATGAAATTGCAACTATAATGGATTTGAAAGGATGAGAGAGAGAACAAAAGTGTACGCACTTGGTAATTCTATCAAAAATCACCATGATGAAACTCTTTCTTTCATACTTTGGTAACCATGTGATGAAATCCATGGAACCCTCCTCCCAACTCTGACATGAAATGGGTAATGGTTGTAAAAGACCCTAGGTCTTAACTGTTTCCACCTTATTTTGTTGGAAAATCAAACATTCTGCAACAAACCTTTGAACATCATTTTTAAGGCCATCCCAAAAAAATTCCCTCTTGACCCTGTGATAGGTTTTCAAAAATCTTGAGTGCCCTCCTATCGAAGAGGTGTCAAAATTCCAAAAGTACCTTTTGTTTAAGTTGGGATTTCTTACATAAATATAAGCAATCTTTGTACCATAGTGAATCATTTTTCCATGTAAATGTATCAGATGCACTGGAATCCTGTTGCAACCTTTGAATCAGATTCCACACTTCTTTTTCATTCTTCCATTCATACCATTATTATTTTATCCAATTAGGTTGGATGATAGAGATATCATAGAGAAATGTCTCAAAATATTCATCCTTTCTTGAGAGTGCATCTGCCACAACATTTTTCTTCGCCTTTTTGTAGATGATTTCAAAGTGATAACCCAACACATTGGTCACCCATTTGTGTTTCTCTTCTGAAGATAGTCTTTGTTCCAAGAAGTATTTAAGACTGTCATGACCTATTTTGACCTTGAATTTCCTACTTATTAGGTAAGGGCACCATTTCTTCAATGTATGTAGTATTGCCATCATTTCCTTCTCATAAATGGGTTTGTGTGAGTCCTTTCCCTTGAATGGATGACTTTCAAAAGAAAGGGGCCTTCATTCTTGCATTGGAACAAAACCAATGTCATTTACCAAGGCATCACATTCCACAATAAAGGTTTTTGTGAAGTCTCATGTGGTCAAGACGGGAGCTCTACACATTGCCTCTTTAAGTTGTTAAAAAGATTGAGTTGCCTCTGGAGTCCATGAAAATGCATCATTCTTAGTTAATGCACTTAAAGGTTCTGCTATTCTTCCATAGTTTCAAACAAACTTGTGGTAGTAACCTGTTAAACCCAAATATCCTCTAAGATTACTCAATCTTTTGGGAATCAGCTAGTCCATCGTGGATTTAATATTGTTATGGTCTAACTTGACACCTTCATGAGATACAATATGACCCAAATACTCTACCTCCTTCACCCAAAAGAAACATTTGGATGGTGTGGAATATATTTGTTGCGCCTTTAGTAGTTGTATCACTTTGTCAACATGTTGAACATGATATTCCCAAGACTTTCTATAGATTAGTATATCATCAAAAAATACTAACACAAATTTTCGAAGGAAGGGCTTGAAAATGGAATTCATCAACCCTTGGAATGTGGAAGGTGCATTTGTAACACCAAAAGTCATGACCAAAAATTCATAATGGCCTTCATGAGTCTTGAATGTTGTTTTTGGGATATCTTCTTCCTTCATTTTAATCTAGTGATACCTGAAGATCCAACTTTGTGAGGTAGATTAATCCATGTAGTTCATATAACAATTCATCAATGATGGGAATGGGAAACTTATCTTTAATGGTGATCTTGGTGAGCTCTCTATAATCTGGACATATACACCATGAGCCCTCTTTCTTGAGTACCATTACCACCGGTGGAGACTAAGAACTTTAGCTAGGTCTAATATTTCCAGCCTCTAACATTTCTTCAACCATACGCTCAATTTTTCTCTTATGGGCATTAGGGTATATGTAAGGCCCGATGTTAGGAGGAACACTCCCAGGAATTAAGTGAATAGCATGATCATGATAATGAGTGGGTGGAAGACCTCTAGGAATATCTTCAAATACTTTGGAATTCTTATCAATGATCCCTTGGAGATATAGAGGAATACATGACTTAGAAGTTTTAACATCTAGTGAGTATAGTTCTACAATTACACCCTGATGCCCTTTTTTCAATAATTGTTTCATGGAATTAGAGATTACTACCTTACTGGGTTTCCCTGTGATACCCCTTAATTCAAAATCCTCTCCTTCCAATGAAAATTTCATGAAAAGTTCTTAAAAATTAAAATCCGTGGTTCCCAATGATTGTAAGCATTGGACCCCTAGTACGGCTTCAACACCACCCATGGGTATAGTAATCATTGGACTATTCATTACATATTCCCCCATAGTCAGATTGATCTTATGGAATTTTCCTAAGCAATTGATAGTTCCTCCATTTTCAATCATTACTTGAAACTATGGCACTCGATATATAAATCAATTGAGAGCTTTGGCTAATTTATAGTGAATGGAATTATGAGTACTACCAGAATCAATTAGCACTATTAATTTTTTTCTTTTTGATATATCCTTCAATCTTGAGGGTTTGAGGAGTGATAATTCTAGCCAATGCATGACATGATGTGGTGGGAGCTATTTCTTCAAAATATATCTCTTATACATATTCATCTTGAGATGGTTCTTGTTCTTGTTCTTGTTATCCTTCCTCTTCACAATCTATGTAGAATAATTTCTTCTCACCACACTTATGTCTCGTTCTATACTTTATTTCAAAATTAAAGAATAAACCTTTTGATTTTCTTTCCTCCAATTATTGAGGTGTCAACCTTGTAATTTGAGGTGGTTTAAAAGAAGGAACATTATTCTCTCGATAGATGTTAGGGGTAATATTTCTAGTAGCCATAGCCATATTTTTACTTTCAACATTTCTCGCCACCCTCAATGCATTCTCCAATGATTTGGGTTCCCAAAGGAGAACCTCATGTTGAATTTTATCCTTTAAAGTTCCTATGAAGACATCAACCAGGTGCTCATATGGAATATTCGTTACCTTTATATTCAATCTTTGGAAGTTCTCAATGTACTCTGAAACTGAACCCTTTTGCTTGAGATTTATCAATTGGCTAAAGAATATATTGCTCCTTGTATCCTCATAGTGTTCTATTATTTCTTCCATGAAAATTGTCCAAGTGACAAGTGATTTGTGAGGAAAAAATCCATCGATACCACACAAATTGATTAGGGTCTCAATAGAAGGATGCAATTTGTACCTTTTGTGTATGTGGAACATCATGTAGATCAAAGAATTGATCCATATGGAGTACCCATGTGATTGGATCCTTTCCATCAAACTTCTTCATATCAATCTTAGGAAAGTGGTTGGTCTTCAACCCAAAGCTGGAGTTTCTCCAGTCTTGATTCATCTTCCTTGTGTCTTCATCATGAATTTCATGGGATACATTGTCACTTTCAAGTGGCCTCTCTATTAGAAACTTTTTCAACCCTTCCATCATCTCCTCTTTTAATCCATCCATCTTAGTATCGATCATCACTTCCAGCTTAGCTTCAATTGAATCCATCATCCTTTGTAGTCCATATTTCATTGCTTCCTTCTTTTGTAAATCATCTATGTTATTGTGCATTTCTTCACCTTCATCAAGAGTCCAAGTAGGACTATCTCAGGGATTATTTGGTGTAGATGTTCCCTTTTTTGGTGGCATGTTGGCCAAATATCACTGCAGGGTAGTAATTCCTAATTGACTTAGGAAACGGTACTCATAGACAAGGGAGTGTCAGGTGTTATAGCTCTATTATATACATGCAGGGTCCAACAATAGTACTCAGCCCAATATCTCAGGGCACTAAATAAGGAGGCTTGACCATTCCCTTATCCATACAATCTGACTACCCAGGTACTAGAGAGTTATCTCCCCAAGTATTGTTCTCGGTGTACTATAGAAACAAGATGGCCAAATGGTTTACTCCATTGGTCTAAGGATTATAGAGGGTCTCTGGATATACGCTAGGTACGTGGGAGCTCAAATACGTACTAGTGTTGTATAAAGAACAACCGTTTGAAAGGAGACTTCTAATATACTCTAGGTACATGGAAGAACCACACAGTCCCTAGTTTGTAGCACTAACAAGTAATGACAACTCCTACGTTTAAATACATTGTAATATTTTTGTACCTAAAAAACCCTAAGATCCTGCCAAATTTATCTGATACTCTTTTTATCCCACTTTATTCCACTTTTTGAATCACCCCAATTGGATATTCTAGTCAAAACATATGCAAATTTCAAAAAAAAAAAACCGCACCTTTTAAAACTTTGATTTGGAAACTATTATGCTAGTTGACCTTTGTTTTGCTGTTGATCTACAATTTCATCCCTTATGATTCTAAAATTTTGGAATGAAGTATTCTTATGTGTCTTATTTCCAAACCCATAGGTTATACCAAGATTGGATTATCCAAGAGAATTTTATGATAACTTTCCCAAGATGTGTTTATTTTTTTCCCTTTTAGGAGAGTGAACTTGTACGGACTTCCACGTCTCATTGTATTCACTTCAGAATTTGAAATTTGTACCTGTAAAATGTAGGTCCATAAACTAAACAATGGAATATGTCTCACACAATTTGGAGGTATGTATCTTCATATATAAAAAAATTCCCAAGACCAATTGTTTTAGACTGAAATATGGACTAGCCAAAAACCCTAATTTCCTCAGAGAATAAATTTCAGAGTACAGTGAATAAAGGGATGAAATTTGTAAAAAATATACTTCACTATTCCTCCTTCATACTGTAAAATTTTCATAACCTAAAACCAAGACAACAAATTGGGAATGAAAATTCCAATAAGACCTGTTTCAGACTAGTTTAAGGACTAGTCACAAACCCTAACTTGAACAAAATTTATCTACAAAATTGTAATGAACCAAGAACTGAAATTTGGACCCAAGTTAGACATATATTTCTTCTCTACACCATATAAATTTCATATCCCTAAACCTTCCATAAAAAAAAGGTGTAGAGAAAATTCCAAGAATACTTGTTTTGAAGAAGCCAGTCCCAAGGATTTCCCAGCTCTGATACCAAATGTTAAGAACCAAATATCAAAATAGCATAAAAACCTCAGAATAAGTACTCAATTCCTTGAAAAAGAGAGAAATTTAGATAATAAACCTCTTCGAGGGGGAAACCTCCTTATACATCATATGAATTCACAAATACAAGATGATTCCAAATGAAAAGGTCTCCTTGGTATATATAGGAGACTAGTGTTAATTAAAGTTGGTTGTCATTTATGTCAACCCTTGAAGAAAGCCCCGCAACAAAAAGGTTTGGGTAATGGAACCAATATTGTTTGATGTAAAGATGACTCATTATTGTCTTGTCATGGTTGATAAAAAGTAAATATGGATGAACTCCAAAGTGGTCCCCTTATGGTGAAAGCCCTCATGGGAAGACGCTTTGTGGAGTAAGAGAACCCATGCTTCATTGTGGAATAATGAGATGAAGGAAAATTAATTTGTCAGGTAAACTATCCTATATGGATATTTCTTGTCATTCCATTTCTGGTGGTATGTGGAACGTCACATAACTCCTCATGGTTAGAGAGTTATGGCCATGAGAAGTTGGAGACCCCAGGTTTGGGTAATGGACCCAAGTTTGT
>ML790679.1:249337-259544 GCA_009831015.1 Picea engelmannii | reverse complement strand
TTGGAGCTTCCCTCAGGTTGTAGCCTGAGAAACTAGGGGGTTGGAGCCTCCTTCCAGTTGCAGCTGGAAAACAAAGGAAGTTGGTTCTTCCAATGAATGTAATTCTTTAAGACATATAAGAAAAATCATTCTGTGGTTTTCTCCCGATTTGGGTTTCCACGTAAAACACTGGTGTACTGTGTATGTGTATGTTTGTTCATTTTTTCATTGCTTATTTACTTTACATTTATTGGATGATAATGCTTCATTCATATAACACTTGAATTATATGGTTAAAAAGGATTAAATTGCTCTATTATTGATTCACTCCCCCTCTCAGTAATCCAACAATTGGTATCAGAGCAGGGTCCTTCAGAAATCAGTTTAACCACTGAAAGGTAGATCATGGAGAGTACCAATGCATATAAAAATCGAATACCATAGTTTGATGGAAAAAAGTATGCTTTTTGGATCATAAGGATGAGGACATATATATAGGCACAGGGATTTCAAGTTTGGCAATCAATTGTAGATGCATACACAACACCAACAGTTCCACCAATAAATGACAAAGCAATAAAACTCAGTGAGCATAATTCCAAAGCCACAAATCTACGTTTGAATGGTCTCAGTGATATGGTATTCACCAAAGTTTCACACTGTAAATCCGCTAAAGATATTTGGGACAAGCTTCAAAATATTTATGAAGGAGATACAAAAGTCAAAGCAGAAAAGCTTCAAGCTTACAGAGGTAAGTTTGGACAACTAAAAATGAAGGAAGATGAAGATATTGCAGCCTACTTCTTACACGTCGATGAAACAGTGAATGCAATAATAGGATTGGGAGAAGAAATTGAAGAATCTGTAATTGTTCAAAAGATACTAAGATCTCTTCCTATGAGATTCAACCCTAAGTATCAGCACTAGAAGAAATATCAGATCTGGACTCAATAAGCATGGACGAACTGCATGGAATCTTCACAGCATATGAAATGAGAATTGAGTAGGAAAATCCAGATGTGAAAGAAGCAGCCTTCAAGGCATCCAAAATATCAAAGCAAATGAAAAAGGAACAAGAAGAATATAGCAGCAACAGTGACGCCTCAGAAGATGATGAAGAAGTGGTCAACTTCATCAAAAGAGTGAACAAGGGAACCAACGGTAGGTATAGAGGTAAGCTCCCTTTAATTTGTTTTAATTGTGATGGTATTGGTCATTTTGCTAACAAATGTCCTCATAAGAAAAAGAGAAATGATGAAGGTTACTCAAAAGGAAAACACACATATAAAGGAAAAAGAACTACAAAGAAAGTTTTCAAGAAAAGCTTATACACCAAAGAAGACATCTCATCATCAGATGAAGATAAAGTCAATGACAATGAGATAGGAAGAGTTATATTCATGGAAGTAGAAGACTCTGACAAAGAAGACTCCGAAGAAGAATATGAAGAAGACAAAGAAGAAAGTGAAGAAGTCAAAGAAGAAATTGATGAGACAGAAGTTGACTATCAAGAAGAATTAATGTGTGCCATAGAAGTTATCAGAAGAGAAAAGAAGAAAAAAAAGAAACTACAAGAATAACTAGACAAGAAAAAGGACACTCGAGAACTAGAACAAATGATCACAAAATTGAAGGTTCAAATAGAAGAAGATAAAAGAATTGAAGAAGCACTCAAAGAACAACTATAAGAAAAGGACAAGATCATTGGAAACTTGGAAGCAGAGGTTGTCACACTAACAAAGGATATTCAAAAGAAAAATATGTAGAATAGCTCAAAAGTTTTGGATGACATTATCAACAATCAAAAATCTCATCTTGACAAGTCTGGACTTGGATACAATTAGACAGAAAAGGGATCAATCTCCAAAACAACAGAGCAAGAAACAAATCCAAAGATCTATGCAGAAACAATAAAAAAGGATAGGAAGATATACAAGAAATATTATAGGGACACTCCTCCACCAAGAAGATTCAAATTTCAGAATCAACAACAAACAGATAGGACTCAAGAAGAAGAAGGATTCATAAGAGCACCTCCTTTCAGAAGATCTTCAACTCCCAGGTATCAAACTATATTTTTTGGTTTTTTTTATGCATGTACTAATTTTGGACATAAAGATGTGAATTGCAGAGCTAACAACATGAACAATAACAACTTTGAGAGTTATACACAAAGGGATTATTCAAGGAGACCTAGTGACACACAAAGAAGAAGTTACAACAGGTTTGAATCTTTGAGCACTGAAGTGGAATGTTACAAATATAACAATTTTGGACACATGGCCAAGTATTGCAGAATGACAGTCCCTCCTAAAGAACCTCAACAGAATAACAACAGTCACAGACAAGAACCTCAGAAAATGACATGGATAAGAAAGCAAGATTAGTATAATAATGAAGAATGCACAGTCGCTCTACAAGCTAAGTAGAAGAAACACGGTTGGTATGTTGACAGTGGATGTTCAAAACACATGACAGGTGATAAAGACAAATTTATTACATTACGAAAAGAAAAAAATGGATCGGTCTCCTTCAGAAATGAGAATTCATCCAAATTCATTGGAGAAGGCATAGTCTGAATTGGGAACAACAATGAAAAGGCACAAAATGTTCTACTGGTAGAAGATATGAAACATAATCTTCTAAGTGTGAGTCAAATGTGTGACCAAGGTCAAAAACTTACTTTCGATTCAGAAAAGTGTGAGATAAGAAAAGAAGGTTCAGGGAAATTGGTCGGTACAACTGCAAGAACTTCAAACAACATATATTTGTTAAGTGAAATTGGAAATGAAAAGTGTTGTCTAGGAAAGGAAGATGAAGTTGTAAATGGCATAGAATAATTGGTCACATGCATTTTTATAACCTTGTCAAAGTCAACAAAAGAGAAGCAGTCAGAGAAATGCATCAGATCACGAAACCAACCAACATTTTATGCAAGCATTGTCAACAAGGAAAGCAAACAAAGACCAGGTTCAAATCAAAGGAATATTCAACAACAACACCAATGGAAATTGTGCACACTGATCTAGTTGGACCAACTACAACAAAGGGCTTAAAAGGTGAAAATTACTTTATGTTATTAGTTGATGATTATACAAGAATGATTGTAGTTTTCTTTCTCAAGAACAAGTCAGAAGCTTTTGAAAACTTCAAGATCTACAAGGAAATGGTTGAAAATGAGATGGATTCAAGAATCAAATGTTTGAGATCTGATAATGGAGGAGAGTTCACTTCAAAGGAATTTATGGACTACTATAGCAATCATGGAATAAAAAGGCAATTCTCTGTTGCTAGGACACCTCAACAGAATGGAGCTGTTGAAAGAAAGAACAGGACAATACAAGAAATGGTTCGAACAATGCTAATGGATTCCAAATTGACAGATATATTTTGGACACAAGTAGTGCATACAACAATTCACATTCAAAACAAATTAATGCTCAGAAACAACATTGATAAAACTCCCTACGAGCTATGGAAAGGAAGACCAACAAATGTGAAGCACTTCAGATTTTTTGGAAGAAAATGCTACATCAAAAGAGAAGATGGCAGAATGGGAAAGTTTGACTCTCGTGTGGACAAAGGAATACTTGTTGGTTACTCAAGTACAAGGAAATAATACAAGTGTAACAATATAAGATTGAACAAAGTTGTGGAAAGAATCAACGTAACAATTGATGAAACAGGCAGACCAAAATCAAAGGAAGAAGAAAACAAATAAATGGAACAATTTTTCGAATAAGAATATGAAAAATAAGTAGAAGAGGAAGATGAATATGAAGATGAAGAGAATCTGACAGAAGCAGAAGAGAAAATTCAAAAAGTATCTCCAAAGACACCTAGCAAACAAGTACAGAAGAATCATCCTTCAGATCAGATTATTGGAAACAAAGATGCAGGAGTTGAGACTAGAAGAAAAATACGTTCACCGGAACAAACACACCTAACACTCTTATCTACAGTTGAACCAAACTGTTTTGAAGAAGCCAGCAAGGATGAATTTTTGAATAAGGCCATGGATGAAGAATTGGATCAAATACAGAAAAATGACACTTGGGAATTGGTTCCAAGACCAAAGAAAAAAAATGTGATCAACACAAAATGGGTTTTCAGGAATAAATTGAATGAAGATGGATAGGTTACAAGGAACAAAGCTAGATTGATATGTAAAGTATATGCATAGATTGAAGGAATCGACTTTGAAGAGACATTTTCCCTAGTTGCTAGAATGGAAGCAACCCGTTTACTTTTAGCTTATGCATGCTCCAAAAATGTTAAAGTATATCAGATGGACGTAAAATCATCTTTTCTGAATGGGGAACTTGAAGAAGAAGTCTACATTGAACAACCAGAAGGATTTCAGTTGTCAGAGAACACAGACTATGTATGTAAATTAAAGAAGGCCTTGTATGGTCTAAAACAGGCTCCTAGAGCATGGTACTCCAGACTGGATAAGTATCTGCAACAAGAAGGGTTCAGAAAAGGAAGTGCAGACCGCAAACTCTACATCAAGGTAAGTTAAGGTAATATTTTATTAATTGAAGTTTATGTTGATGATATTATTTTTGGTAGTGATGATGATAGATTAAGCCAGAAATTTGCAAAAGACATGCAAAATGAATTTGAAATGTCGTTACTTGGAGAACTATCCTTCTTTTTGGGACTTCAGATATGTCAAATCAGCCAAGGAATTTTTATTTCTCAAACCAGGTATATCAAAGAAATGCTAAAGAGGTTCAGAATGGAAGATTGCAAACTAGTTATCACTCCCATGCAAACCAGTTGTAAGTTGAGCAAAGATGATGATTCGAAGTCTATAGATCATAGGAAATACATGTCAATGATTGGTAGCCTACTATATGTGACAATATCTAGACAAGATGTAATGCAAGTAGTTGGACAGGTGGCACGATTTCAAGAAACACCAAAGGACTCACATGTATTAGCAGTAAAGAGGATTTTCAGATATCTCAAAGGAACAGAAGAGTTTGGATGATGGTATCCAAAAGGAAAAGATCTATCACTTATTTCCTACACATATGCAAACTGGACAGGTTG
Organism: Picea engelmannii; assembly: GCA_009831015.1. Taxonomy (NCBI): domain Eukaryota; kingdom Viridiplantae; phylum Streptophyta; class Pinopsida; order Pinales; family Pinaceae; genus Picea; species Picea engelmannii. The sequence goes on along the minus strand of ML790679.1, from coordinate 254,507 downwards.
TATTGATGACCGAAGAAGCACTAGTGGAGTAGTGTTCTACTTAGGTGAGTGTTTGGTATCATGGCTAAGCAAGAAACAATCATCAGTATCTATATCTATAGCCGAGGTAGAGTATATTGCAGCAGCAACATGTTGTACATAGGTTCTTTGGATCAAACAAACTTTGACAGATATACAGGTTGAGTATGATGAGCCCATTCCAAAATATTGTGATAATACAAGTCCCATCAGTATCTCAAAAAACCCGATGATGCAGTCCAAGACGAAGAACATTCCAATCAAGTATCACTTTCTACAGGAACAGGTTGCAGAAAAGAACATCAGAGTTGAGTATGTGGGCACAAAAGAATAATATGAAACATCTTTACAAAACCACTTCCACGGGAAGCCTTTGAATATCTTCGCCAAAGACTTGGAGTTATTTCTACTCCAAAATGAATGCATTTTGAATTCTTTTTTAATGTGTATCTTATATGTCTTATATGTACATGAGGAAGCACCATAAGAGGACAGTTCATTCAGGGGGAGCAGCCTCGGATGGAAAGCTACCTTTGCCATTGATGAAAAAGGGGGAGAGATTTATCAGATGAAGAGGAAATAAGCATGGTTCCAGGGGGAGAAGATTTATCAGATGCAGAGGACATATGAAAATTTATTAGATATGGAGGACAGAGGCATGGTTCCAGGGGGAGCATGAGTGATATGATTTTAGTATTGCATCAGAGTGTTGCCATCAATGCCAAAGGGGGGTATTATTGATTAAGGTTGGTTGTCATTGATGTCAACCATTGAAGAAATCCCCGTAGCACAAAGGTTTGGGTAATGGACCCAAGATTTTTTGATGTAAATATGACTCATTATTGTCTTGTCATGGTTGATAAGAAGTAAATATGGATGAACTCCAAAGTGGTCCCCTCATGGTGAAAGCCCTCACGGGAAAACGCTTTGCAGAGTAAGAGAACCCATGCTTTATTGTGGAATAATGAGATGAAGGAAAATTAATTTGTCGGGTAAACTATCCTATATGTATAGTGCTTGTCATTCCATTTCTGATGGTATGTGGAATGTCACATAACTCCTCATGGTTAGAGATTTATGGCCATGAGAAGTTGGAGACCCCAGGTTTGGGTAATGGACCCACGTTTATTTGATGGATAACGGTATGAGTTATGATATATTTTCAGATAATACTATTCTATATGGATAGTACATGTCATTCCATTTCTGGTGGTATGTGGAACATCACATAACTCCTCACGGTTGGAGAGTTATGGCGTTACGAAGTTGGAGGACCCTCATATGTCATCTAGAAGCCCCAAAAGGTCAAAGTAGTCAAAGTGGTTTAAGAGATTTTAAAAGGTAAATAATAAAGTGAAGTAATGAGTGTATTATAACTCAAATTGAATACAAAATAAATTAATTCAATAATAAATTTAATGAAGAAATTAGAAGTGGGTTAACCCTAAAATAAGGAAAGTGGGGCCAAGTGACCTAGAAGATATTTTTAAGGAAGCTACTTGGAGAGTATAAATAAGAGGCAAGGCTCTCTCATTTTAATCAAGCTTGAGTATATTGAATATCTATAGGTTTCTGAGGTAACAAGGATATCTAAGCCGAAATTATGAGGGAAGGTGAAGAAAAGAAGGCCGAAATGCAAGGAAGGATAAATTCTTTTGATGGTGCTTTCTAATGTATGTTATTTACAGGTCATCTCGCCATTTTCTCTATAATTGTTTTTATATAATGATTCAGACTGTGAAATTTCTATGCCATTGATAAAACATATCCAAGTATATGTGGTAAAAAATTCAGCTTGTGGGTCATTGTAGTTTTGGACTTACACTCTGTGGAAAATAGGGTTTGTGGCTAGTCCTGAAACTAGTCAAAAACGAGTGTTTAGGGTAAAAACATCATAACTTCTTCATAACAGATCCAAATTCAGTGAAACAAAATGTGTTGGTTAGGTTACAATTTGTAGTATTTTTTTTCACAGTTTCTGATCCATTCAACAAATATTCCGTGTGGGGCACGCTTTACAAGGTCGCTCTCTAGAATAAGCCAGAATTCAACAAGGTATGTCATTTTTGCTATAACTCATTTTCTGAGAGGTTCCAAGTAGTGACACATGGAGGAATTGCATAAAACACATTGAAGAACATTGTGTATTAATTTCATATCCATATACATTACAGGTACAAAGTTATGATTACTTCAAGTTAGGGTTGTTGACTAATCCAAAACTAGGCATGCGAGACTAAAGAAAAGTTTGATGAAAATGCTAGTCTCTTGTTGTTGAAGTTAAGGAAGGTTTGCAGGAATCTGATCATATACACCAGGTCTATTACAGATCTACAAATCATATTTGGATGATGAAATTGATGAGGGATTTTGGTTGAGGTACATGTTGAGTACATGGTTCAGACAAGTAGTTGATGAGTTGGCACATACATGAGGTGTATAGTTGATGATGTTAGTACATATTGATGAGTAGTTGAAACATGATTGGTGCATACTTGGTACATGGTTGGATGCACTTTTTTATGGTATAGGTTGATTACAGTTTATTTGGTAAGGGTTGGTGCATGGTTGATGCACTTGTTTATGGTATAGGTTGATTACAGGTTGAGGTACAGGTAGATGCATGGTTAAGATTTATTGGTACAGGTTTACAGTGGTATATCTCACAGTGACAAGTTGACAGTGGTTCCACCATTCTACTTCTACTTCAGGGTGGCAGGACGGCGCAAGGACATGTGGTTGTAGCCACCTTCCGGTTGTAGCCAGAGAACATAGCGGGTTGTAGCCTCCTTCTGGTTGTAGCCACAGAATTGGGGAGTTGGAGCTTCCCTCAGGTTGTAGCCTGAGAAACTAGGGGGTTGGAGCCTCCTTCCAATTATAGCTAGAAAACAAAGGAATTTGGTGCTTCCAATGAATGTAATTCTTCAAGACATATAAGAAAAAACATTTTGTGGTTTTCTCCCAATTTGGTTTTCCACGTAAAGCACTGGTGTACTGTGTATGTGTATGTTTGTTCATTTGTTCATTGCTTATTTACTTTGCATTTATTGGATGATAATGCTTCATTGATATAACACTTGTATTAAATGGTTAAAAAGGATTAAATTTCTCTATTACTGATTCACCCCCCCTCTCAGTAATCCAACAACTAGGAGGTACAATTAAAACTAATGGACCAAAGTCGACATAAATAAAATAGCAATACTAATGTAATATGCCCCAATTAATGGGTAATGTGCCATGAAATAGGGCTTAACAAATGTATTCAAACTCATTACAATGAAATTATTATTAGAACACATGTTAAATTTGATGAAAATCCTTTGGCCCGTGAGCCTAATTCAATGTTTTTTCCATCTTCATCCTACACACCATCTTCAATGTTTGTGCCATGTTTTGTTCCTATTCTGGTTTATTATTTCTATGATAAAAATGAGGATAAAAATATACCTCCTCCTTCTCACTCTCCTCCATATGATCCCATTAAATATGAACATGCACTAGTACCACCACTTACCAGATAGGTTTGTTCAACATGAGAAGCAACCGGTGATCTTGTCGGTGATCCTAAAGATCAAAGTTGGAAAAAATCATAGTTCTAGAAAGCCTCATTTATTTTCATTCAAGTTTCAAAGATTCGTGATCTAGACACATTTCTAGAAGATTTAGGCCATCCATATCATGTCACAACAATGAATCAAGAGTATCACTCTTTAATGGAAAACAAAACTTGGGATCTTGTGCCTTTTCTGAAAAGAAGAAAACTTGTTAGATGCAAATGGGTGTAAATAAATAAGTATGCATCAAATGGAAGTGTTGCAAGACACAAGGCCCAATTAGTTGCCAAAATATTCTCTCAATTTGAAGTCATTGACTATAATGAAACCTTTTCCCTCGTAGCCAAAATGAAATACATCCTCCTTTTTCTAGCCCTTGTTGTCTCATATAAATAGGAGGCTCATCAAATGGATGTTAAATATGCCTCCTTGCATGGTGATTTTCAAGAATAAATATACATGGAACAACCTCCTGTTTATTTCCAGTTCCAGCTTCTATACCACTACTTTAAGCACTTCGCTTAGCATCTCTATTTGTTCTGACTTTATGAACATTCCCAGTTTATCTATGAGAGGAAGTTGTTCCATGTAAAGATCCAGATAGAGACCTTCGTGAGCCAGATCCAGTTCGATGAGCTTGAAGTTTGGATGGAGAGCTTGAGGTTGAGTGTTGTGGGGTTTTTCTACCCTACGGACTAGCAAGCTAGGGCTTTAAACTTGCATGCAGATCATGACCCTTCAAGAATAACTTTTAACCTCCTACCCAAACCTATAACCCTTTTTCTCAGGCAAACATGGGAAGAATCAACCAACCTTTTTATAGACGGTTGAAGTAGATCCTCCGTTGAGATTTTATCCTCTTGTTGCTGCTGCTCCTTCCACAAAGCGATCCTGCAATCAAGACAAAACTACGCATGCATGCTACTAATCTACTAGAGGGTTAGAGATTAAACACAAATCAAATAAAACATATGAGACTCATGTATTCGGGACGAGAAAAGCATCTTTTTCATTAATCTCAATATGAACCAACTTACAATGATTATAAAGACCGGCCATCGTTCCACGATCCTGATCCTGGGATCCTCCTCTTCTTTTGTCCTCCAACTGTTGTTGCTTGAATTTCTCCTAAAGCTTGAGGCAAGGCTAAAGGGTTGGGACAAAATGGACTTGGAAATTTGGCAAAGTTTCTTTGCTATGATTTTTCCTCCTTTGAATAGTACCCCTACCCCTCCTTTTATAGGCTGGAAGGAGCTAGGGTTTTAGGCGAACTCTCGGCCATGTATGGCTGGGAGTTCCAGTTAACTGACAAAAAGCTCTTCGTCCCGGCGGAAACTTTCCTGATTTTTTGCTTTGTTAGGTAAACGCTGGCTGTAGTGGGCCAGCCAGCATTCACACGCGTGCTGCAAAAGGCCTGCCAGCATCCCAATGCGCCCAGTGATAGGTTAGGGCGTGGGTTACTTGATTGAGGAGGTTTTTGAAGAGTCTGTTCAGCATGGCTTTGGTAAGGAAAGGCAATGAGTAGGCCTGATGCCAGGTAAGCAGGGATAGTGCAATTTAGGGTTATAACAGATGCCCCCTAATGTGTGAGGTCA
>ML790679.1:135714-200017 GCA_009831015.1 Picea engelmannii | reverse complement strand
TGGTTCTACCGTGAGAGTTCCCACATCCGATACCTGCAATTCCTTCCAATTTAGTTTATGTGATTCATCAGCAACATAATGACGTAAAACATATACATGAAAAACATTATGAGTTTTATGCAAGTGGGGTGGCAGTACGAGACGATAAACAATGGGTCCAATTTTATCTTGGATTCTAAATGGTCCTATAAATCGAGGTGAAAACTTTGTCCCCTTCCCGAACCGTATGGTACTCTTATTAGGCCTGATACGAATGAAAACCTGATCTCCCACCTCATAACTTCGGTCGGTCCTGTGTGCATTCGCATAACTTTTCTGCCTATCCTGTGCTTCCTTTAGTCTCTGCATAATCTGAATCACCTATTCCTCCATCTCTTGAATCAATTCTAGCCCAACTATTACTTGATCTTCTAATCTATCCCAACTCAACGGTGTTTTGCATGGTCTTCCAAACAGAGCTTCGTAGGGTGGCATTTCGATGGAGCTATGAAAACTGTTATTGTAAGCAAACTCTACCAAAGGTAGGTACTTCTCCCACTCGGTTTGATTATCCATGACATACATCCTAAGCATGTCTTCCATGACTTGATTTACCCTCTCAGTTTGCCCATCTGTTTCATGATGATAAGTTGTTCTTAAGTTCAACTGAGTCCCCAATGCTGACTACAAACTTGTCCAAAACCTAGAAGTGAATCTGGAGTCCCTATCTGAAATGATCTTCTTAGGTATCCCGTTGAAACGGATAACCTCATTTACAAACACACGTGCTACATCAGTGACATCATAAGTGTCTCTAACCGGAATAAAATGAGCACTCTTGGTTAACTTATCAACTATCACAAGAATGGCATTGTGTCTATGAGATGTGAGTGGCAACCCCACAACAAAATCCATAGAGATGACTTCCCACTTGGACATAGGAACATCATGTTGTTGTAGGAGGCCTGTTGGGTGATGGTGGTCGTCTTTCACTTGTTGACACTCTAGGCATTTGGCGACAAAATGTACTACATCATGCTTCATGCCTACCCAAAAGAAGAGCTTCCTCATGTATGCGTACATCTTCTTCACACCCGGATGCACACAATAAAGTGCTCTATGGGTTTCCTTCAGTATGATGCTTCGAATATCCCCATTTTCAGGGATGTACATCCTTCCTCGATATCTTAACAGCCTGTCTTCTTCTAGACTATATCCTTCATACTTTGGATCTAACTGCCTCCTGCTCTGGAGGGTTGAAGTAACCTCTAAATACCAACTGTCTCCTTGGAGTTGCATCAACACATGTTCCCTCATATTGAACTTTAAGGGTACCAAGGAGAAGACACGTGGTCTCCTACTCAAGGCATCTGCGACCACATTTTCCTTCCCCTTGATGTACGAAATACCAAAATCGTACTCACTCATAAACTCACTCCATCACCTTTGCCTGGAATTCAGATCCCTTTGAGTGAAGAGATGTTTTAAACTTTGATGGTCTGTTTTGAGCTCAAAGTTTTGCCCCACAAGATAGTGCCTCCAAAGTTTTAGAGCTAGCATTACAATTGCCAAATCTAAATCATGAGTCGCGTATAGCTCTTTGTGTTTCTTCAACTTCCTTTACGCATAATCTATCACTCCTCCATCCTGCATTAGAACGGCCCCCAACCCTTGCTTCAAGGCATCCGTGCAGACTGTGAAGTCCTTTTCCATATCCGACACTCGTGGAATTGGTGCACTAGTTAGTAACCTCTTAAGCTCAATGAATGCACTATCACATTCTTCATTCCATTCATACCTGACCCCCTTGTGCTACAAAGTGGTGATGTGTTTTTCTATTTTGGAGCACCCCTCCACAAATCTCCAATAATAACCTGCTAGCCCCATGAAGCTTCTCACCTCATGGGCACTTTTCGGCACTGGCCACTCCATAATGGCCTTTACCTTTTCTGGGTCCATAGAGATTCCTTCGTCGAAAATGATATGACCTAAATAATGAATTTCTTTCTAGAAGAAGGAACACTTTGACAATTTCCCATACAATTTGTTCTCCCTAAGGTAGGACAACAACACTCGCAAGTGTTCCTCATGTTCTCTTTCGTTCTTGGAATAGATGAGGATGTCAACTAGAAAGACTTGTACAAAACGGTCTAAGTACTTCCGGAATATGTCGTTCATGAGGCTCATGAATATTGTCGGCGCATTGGTAAATCCGAAAGGTACTACGACAAACTCGTAATGTCCAAACCGAGTTTGAAAGGCATTTTTTGGGATATCGCCTTCCTTAATCCTTAACTAATGATACCCTGATCGCAAATCGATCTTTGAGAATACCATTGCTCCTTTCATCTGATCGAAGAGGTCATCTATTCGCGGCATTGGGTACCTATTTTTCACTGTATCACGGTTCAAGTCCCTATAGTCTATACACAGTTGTAAGGATCCATCCTTCTTCTTTACAAAAATTACTGGTGCACCCCAAGGTGAAACACTGGGCCTTATTAGCCCTAAGTCTAGTAACTCTTTCAACTGCATTTGCAATTCACAAAGTTCCGGCGCTGTCATCTGATACGGAGTCTTGGAAATTGGTTCTGCACTAGGTTTTAGCTCAATAGTAAAATCAAGCTCCCTCGCAGGAGGTAACCCTGGTAACTCGTTCAGAAAAACATCCTTAAATTCTGACAATACCGGGTACTGATCTAATGAGGGTCCCTTCCTTTCATTCACTGCTTCCACTACATATAGTCGACACCCTTGCCTCAAGCATCACTTAACCTTCATAGTTGAGATAAAGCGTAATGACACCTTTCTCCATACACCCTAGATCTCTACTGGCCTTCCTTCGTCGTCGACACAAAGCACCCTTTTTGCGAAATAATCTACCAAAGCTTGATGAGCTTCTAACCAATCCATTCCAATGATTAGGTTGTACGCCCTGAGAGCAGTGACGTATACCTTCAACCTGGTAGTACACACTCCCAGGTCTACTATACAATTATCGACGTTAGGTCCTACCACTTGTTTTTCTCCCAAAGCCATCTCGACTTGTTTAAAGTCATCGTGCTCGTAGGCTGCCAACCCACTCTTTTCTAATGCAGATGGTGAAACGAAACTATCTGTCGCACCAGAATCAAATAAAATCTTAACATTGATATGATTTAGCGTACCTGATGACTCCACCACTGTGGATTGATGTTCGGCCTGACGATTATTAACTGCTACATAAATCTGGTGGCTGCTACTTGCTCTTCCCATCGGTGCCTTTCCTTCTCTATGCACGAACCCTGATTGTAACTCTGGGCAGTCACGCTGGTAATGGGATCCTCCGCATCTCCAACAGGTAACACGAGATTGAACCTGCGCACTGTTATGTGACTATCTCTAAAATGAGTTCCTTCCCCTGGAACCCCTGCCCCTACTAGTTGTTCCCTGAGATGGCCGTGGACCTATCTACGTCGTTGGTGAAGAATGAGATGTTGCACTTGCTGCCATTGAAATCCCTACGGTTGTTGTCCTTGGTGCGACTCTGTTACCATATGGAGGTGGCCTTGAGCCCCCTCCCCTGGGAAATGTCCTAGGGGCCTTCCCCACGAATCCAGGATGATGCAAAAAGGTCAGTCTCATACCTCCAGTTAAGTTCATGTGTTCCTCCGCACAATGTGCATTTTCCACAGCTTCCGCTACCAAAGACGGTTTCCACATATGCACCATATCTCTTATCTTAGGGTTCAATCCATAGACAAAGTGCTCTGCCTGTCGTTGGTCATTATCCATATACGAAACATATTTGACCAATTCCATAAATCTGATCTCATATTCTTCCACAGTTTTTTATTTCCCTATACTAAGGCATGAAACGCCCCTACCTGTTGTTCCTCATAGTAAGCTGGCAGATATTTCCTTCGAAACCTCTCCTCGAAAAGTTCCCAAGATACTGTGTCTGGGGTAAGATGAAGTTGTCTTTCCAAGTTTCCCCACCAGTTCAAGGCATTGTCTCTTAACTGAAAAATCACTGTCTTCGCCTTCGAGTTGGACATATAGTCCCTTAAGGAAAAACACCTTGTCATGCCTTCCAACCATGCTTCTGCACGTTCACTAGCGTGACCCCTAGCAAACTCTAGAAGTTTGATCTTATGTAATTCTTGAATGATGTCTTTGGGTGGAGTTCCTCCCTCTGAATCCCTCGATGATTCTGGATTACCCGTTCCAGATGGTGGGGGTTCCACTTCGGTCCCTGCTGGTTGTCGCCCCTTTAAAATCTTATTTATTGCCTCCAACGAGCCCAGTATGAGAGCTAGTTCGGGCGATGGTGGTGGAAGGGATAGCGATGTTGGCGATGCCTACAACGATGCTTCTCTACCTCGATTCCCTCAAGTCCTAACCATCCTGTATGATTTAACCTGCATCAACCAAAGTTGTCAGGGTGAGTTCAAGGTTGTTTCTCATTACGCAACTTAACTAGAAAGAAGGGTTAGGCGTAAGTTTCTTTTACTTGTCTGTAAACAGACATTACTCTCTTTAGGGGATTGGCTAGGTTAGGATTAAGCATCTAAGATTGATGTCTTTTCCTAAGAAAACTACTGATTGCCTCGCCCGGTAGCTATGCTAGCTTGTACCATACTCGCCGATTCTCTAACTTACCTACCTAGCGCGCATGAAGCCCCCTCCCACTTATCTTGTTCTAAGTCCTTATACTTTGCATATACAACTAACTAAGGTGACTTCCAACCTAAAGTTGATTAAACAAGTCTAAGGTTATCCTTCGATGCTTGACTTGTGAGCTTTCCTTGGCGCAATGTACATATGTGTTAAATTGTGTGTCTCGGTGGCTACAGGTGCGAGTCTTAAGGATTGTAGAGTGGATTCCAGGCATTGGAGCTTAGTGCTTAGCTTTGACTGGTGGAATGGAATGGAAGGGCTTGGGCATTGGCTCAATGAGTTGTGTGTACGGTCTCGTGAGCTTGGTGCTTGGATAATCAAATATTATTCTTCACGATAGTACTTTGCTACTATTGATAATTAAATTATTTATATGTGAATTTATTTTGTAAAAGTGATATGTGTGGCGCGTTGGTGTTTGGTCATTTCTTAAGGCTTGGGCTTGGTGGGTGGTCGTGGGTTCAAAACCCATATCACCCCCTTAAGTAACATTTTTGTTTTTTAATATATAAACAGTTTAAATTAATTAATTTAAATTTTAAATCCCTAATTTAAAATAAAACCTAATTTATTTAATTTATCTTAGCTATAGAATTGTTTATTATATTTTTTTTTGAATATAAAAAATTAATAATAATAAAAAAAAATTGATAAATAAATGAAATAGATAAATATATAAAAACTTACCTCGCAGGCCTAGACCTCACATGTGATCCACATGTTACTTCTTATTTCCGGAAAATAATAAAAAAAAAGTTATCATTTAAACCCTAAACGCCACCATTCCTTTCTCATTTTCTCGACCGTCTGGTGCTTTTGCAGGGGGAGGTTGAAGGAGGGAGTTTAGGCACGGCCAAGGGTTCGGTTCCTCCCTCGACCTTGGTCGTTGAGCTATGGCTCTCTCTCTCTCTCGATGGGTGTGGAGCCATGGGTTCTCCTGGGCATGGCTCTGCGCTGGCTTGTGTATTGTTTTGATAGTATATATATATATATATATATATATATATATATATATATATATATATATTTCGCCTATTTAATTTATTTGCAGAGTTTTATACCCAGTTTTTTTTTTTAATCTTTCATGAGCCCAAGGCTATCATCTTGTGTTTGGCTCTGGCATTGGCTGTTGGCTGTGTGCTGGTGCTAGCGCATTGGCAGCCCATCCTTTACACCATTGCTTGTGCGCTTGTCTCTTATTCTCGGCCTGTGCGTTGCTTGTGCTTGGGTTTTTGCTTGTGTGTTGTTGTTGTTTGATCTTGTGTTGTTGTTGGGTTCATAGATTGTTGTGTGGATTAGTGTGTATTTTATCACAAAGATGGTTGGTTTTTGCCTGGCTATCATAGGTGGATCGGGGATCTTCCTCTGATGGCACCATTCCAGCGCATTCCAACACCATATTTTTTTTATATCTTGGGGTTTGGATATTCTATATCAGTTTGTATATTGCGTGCTAATCCCTAACAAGCGTTGCATGGCAAGTTGCATGGAGCTAGAGCATTAGATTTTGTGCACAAAGACTTGGCGGCTTGGCGGGTGTGCTGGGCACTGGAATGTGTGCTAAGCACTGGACACGTTGTTTTGCTATGGATTAATAGCTAAATATATATCTCCTGCCATCTAGCCAGAAACTTATATCTTTCCTTTATTCCCTGTTGCATTTGAAGACTCCCAGCAAAGCGTTGTAGTATCCTCGGCTAGCCAGTGAATGTGGGCATTCTGTCAAATATAGAGAAACAAATGGTGTTGCATAGCCTTTCGCCCCTTATGGGCTTAATCCTCGGCGCGTTTGTATGGCGTTTGCACTTGTACGCTAGGTTTTGATTTATGTGCTAACCCGCAATTGTATGTGCAGGTGCTGGCTCGGGTACTAGAAGCTTGGAATAGGTCAATTGATCGTTAAGAGCAGAAGCAAATTCATTTTTTTTTTGTTTATTAATAAAAACAAAATTGTTTTTTGTTTGTTGCAGGTGCGGCTCCTCGGTCGTGGCTGGGTGTTGAGCTCTGATATGTGTTTTATTTTGTTGGATGCGTGTTGCAAGAAACAGGCACGTGGGCTCCTTCATGGCTTTGCCTCGGTCCTGACTTTGATTTGCGTGTGGCTATGTGGTGCTAACCTATGTAAAAAAAAAAATTGTTCGTTTTTATACTTTTTTTTTGTTATTATATTTTATTTTTGTATTTACAGTCTATGACTGCATTTGGTTTTGGATGCTAGGATCTGGTGCTCGGATCTAGGTGCTTGATGGTGAGCTTGGTATGTTGCATGGTTGTTTCTAGGACGAGATATGACAAGAGGTCGCTGTCCCGTGAGGTCCTCCTTCATATGACTTCAAAAATCTACCACAAGTTTTGGTTGTTGTTCATCATCGATCGGGAAAACTGGACCAACCTTTACAGGGATAATTAGGGAAAAATGAACCTATATAAGGAAAGGTGACCCGTGGAGGGTCTTCCTTCCCCAACTACAAACAAATAATTTATTTTCCACTCTCTCTTTACAAAGAAATAATCTATTTTTTTTCTCTCTGGCTGTAGAGTATAGAATAATTTATGCATTTGAGCAAATTTTAATTCATTGTCCTTCCTAATCTTTTCATTGGCTTATAGGAGTCTTGCTTAGCATGGTGGTTAATTATGTTGTCAGCGTAGTTTTTTTTGGATTTGTTTTTACATGATTTGTAGGTGCTTTTCAATTCAGGTATGGTTCAAGAAATAAGTTGTAATAGAACATGTATCTGTGACTGCAGTTCATTGGAGCATGCAAAGATCCAATCAAGGCAATAGTTACCGAACTGCTTCAGAAATACATGATGAGTTTACACCCCAATCGAATTGATCTCCATGTTGCAATAAGTTTTTCACTTGACATTGCACAAGCAATGGACTATTTACATGCCAGTGGGATTATACACATGGATCTAAAGCCTGGTAGTATGAATAGGTTTACTTCTAACCATTTATTTCTTGAGAATGTGATTTTTGAAGTAGCGGGTACTTGTGAAGTTTTTAACTTCAAGGTCCATTACCTAAAACTCGTATTTCTACACAACACACACGTTTTTTCTACGGTTACCGAAGAATTATCCCTACTCTAGAATGACAAATTATCTGACAGCATTGGCATTTCACTCTATGTGGTTTTCTTTATTTAGGAAGCATTATGTATAAATATATATATAGATTTGCATATATACTAAAAACAATCGTGTGCTTGGCTTGCAGGTTAGGTGGAGCTGGAGTTGCAGCTTGGCCCTCAGGCCCAAATTTTCATCTAATTAAGGGTTTCAGGGTTTCACCATAACTAAATAGAAGTGTTTAAATTCTGGGTGGGGTTTGTTTAAATTTCTAGGTGGGTAGGTAGGCCCTTGGCTCCAAATTTTGAACCAGGGCTCTGATACCATGTGTAGGGGTCTAACTTAATTAAACCCCAAAATTCATATTATTAAACATGAAATTCCTTTCTCATTGCATAAGTAATTCATTAACCATCATATAAGCATATAATATTCAACAGAATTTAAATTTTATTTACCGCATGAAAATAACTTACATAATCATCGCATAACTCAACAATTTATAAATAAAATACCTCTTTCTGATGCTAATTCCCGCTGATATGGTTGTCCTCTCTGCTGCCTTGCCCAACCTGCTGCTTGACCAAACTCTGCCCAAACTGACTAACCACCAAGCGAACTAGGAGCAGCCTGTCCAGCTCCCTAGCTCCAGGATACCGTAAGGAATCCTATCCCCCATGCCCAAAACCCCCAGCAACTCGGTGCCCCTTGCAATGATTCACAAAAACTCCCAATAACAAACTCCCCACACTAGAAAATATCCAAACAGAAATCTCGTTCCCCCTCCAAAATGCTTCCTCCCCCCAAAATCATAATCCCTCTCCCGTAGGACTCTTCCCCGTTATATCTCCCTCTTCACCGACTCTCCTCCCCTCCATTAATTACCTTATCCCCTCCTTTATTATCTTATCCCCTCCTTTATTACCTTATCCCCTCCTGTCATATGTAAGTTTCAAAAAGATTAAATTAAAGTTATTAAGCCCCTTAATTTATTACCCATGTCATTGAATGTTATATGTAATCAATCAATTAATTAATTAATTAATTAATCAATCAAAAGTTATAAACAATTAATTAATAAATTAATAAATAAATAATATTATTAATACTAATCATTGTTTAACTAAAACCATATTAGGACAATTAATTATCTAATTAATTTTACTTAATAATCCCTAAGCATCTATTTAACCAAGATTGTTACATATATTATTTTTATGGGTCACTATGTTTTTGATAATTATGATTGTTTATATACTATGGTTGATGTGGTTTTCAAATTTATTTTTATTCATACAAATACATTAGTTTTAGTTTCTAAGTTTACTATTGAGAAGATTAATTAGTATATCTTATAGCTATTATTTTTGAAATTCAAAGTTAAAGATAATATATGAATTAGAAATAGTTTGAATTACAATTATAATATGAATTAGAAATAGTTTGGATACTCAACTTAAAGGATTACAATTATTCACAACCTTCAAATTAATATAGCAAAAAATTATTCTAATGACATTGCAAGACATTTTTCTTTCATTATTTTTTAAAGAAATAAAAAACCAAATGGAAAACCATTAAAACTAATTATATAAATAGTATCTACGACCTCCTAAACCTTATTGTTTAAAAACAAATACTTCAAATGTGTTGTAGTTATGGTATAATAATGGTTGTGCCTATAATATAAAAGAATAGTAATTTTGATTTGGGTGTTTGAAATGTTTATCATGGATCAAGTATTAAAAAATTATTTGGGATAAAAATATGTTACTTAATCATTAAAATTTTAACATCTCACATAATGTTTTCATTGTCTAAATTATGTAATTTAAAATGAAAATCAAATTTTATTTCGACTTTTTTTTGGTTCATTAATCTTTCATAGCACTCAAAAAATAAATATTTATTATAAAATCCATACTCATCAATAATAATAAAATACATCAACATTCCCCATAAATTCCAAAAAAAAAATTATAAATTTCATACAATTTATAAAAGAATAAGTTCATATATAAAACAATGAGATCTAGTACAAATAAAAAAACTAAGATAAAAATACCAAAGTGACATCAACATCAAGCTATGATAAAACATTGCAAATCTAAATCATGTGGCAGCACTAGTCCCGTGACCACAAGCACTAACATCATCTCTTGTATTAGGCACCCCATCTCCCTCGTGACCATTTCCACCACCAT
This sequence comes from Picea engelmannii, assembly GCA_009831015.1. Lineage (NCBI taxonomy): Eukaryota > Viridiplantae > Streptophyta > Pinopsida > Pinales > Pinaceae > Picea > Picea engelmannii. The sequence continues at coordinate 190,098 of ML790679.1, read as the reverse complement.
CGTCTCCTACATCAGGTCTCTCGCCACCCATGGGAGCATCAACATTAAAATAACTCGTAAAATTACCTTCTAGTGAATTCATATATAATAAAAATTTAAAATCTAGTTAGATAACTTTTCTAAGTACAAAATTTATGAACTGACAATATTATAAAATTTTAACTAGATGGAGGACCTCACTTGGATTGAGTCGATAGTATACCGTGTATATGGGATCTGAGATTTTGTATATGGCATACAAGTCTACATGACTAATATTGTGATTATCATTGATCCCTCAACATAATGTTGATGATGTGTTGCATCCCACTCATCTAACCACAACATCGCGACATCAAAAACCCTTTGTCTTTAGTATTTTCTGTGATGATATTACAAGTAAACACTTAAATTAATGAATAAATACTATAATCATTATTTTAAAAATTGATGTCTAATTTTTATTTAGATGAATTGATTAAAAAGTGTCCCTCATCGAGTGGGCACTAAAGTTGAGTACTTATCTCTATAATGGGGATATGTGGAGATCTAGGCTCTACTATGGGTTGATGCTTTAGTAGAAGTGGAGGTCGAGTGGAGGAACATAAAAAAAAAAAACCTTGCATTTACACTATACAATTTGAATGAGATGAAATAACCAAATTTCAACTATATACTAAGTAGGTCTTCTACATCTTCCATAGCTGGATGAAAAATAAATTGTTCATTGGAGTAAATTTCATCCAATAATGTTGACATCTGCATGAAATAAAGATAAAATAATATTAATTGATGCATTCATTCTACATATATGAAAATATGATTGACTAATAAAAATAATGTAAGCATACAAAATTGTACCTCACCTATACAAATTGGCCTACATCTCTCATGCAATCAAAAATATGCATCATAGGAATTGATACTTTAATAACTAATTAGAGGGTGGAAAACCGAGTAAACCATTGAGTCACTACAAAATACAAATCAAGATTTGCAAAAACAGGTGGTGGTTTTGATCTCTCATCTGATAAAGAATTGAGATATTGTATAATGAAGTGCACATGGTGTCCACCATAGCATCCCTCACCTCAAATCCAAGATGTGATAGGTCGACTAACTTATGGGGAAAAATAATACTCCTTCTTGGCAATGGTATCAATCTACTAAAAGGTGATATGGTAGTAGGGTCTCTATGATCCCTAGGATAGTTATAACTATCCCCTACATGGACCATAGAAACATGATAGTGTGCTAGTATAGTTAGGGTGCATGTGCAACATAAAATAAAGATATATATGTGTACCAAAATATAATGCAAACTCATCATGGTGGGGGGGAATTCCCCACACTTTGATAAACATATAATAAACATGATGTGCTACAACCTTAAGCTTAAACTCTTGGAGTTTATACAATTCTCCCCTTACACAGTTAGGAGGGATCTCAAATAGCGTACCCCTCACATCATGTCCTCTTTTCATATATTTGACCAAGATGAAATGCTTCCAAATGGTACTTTTTCTCCCCACCCTCCAATATAGTTCCATCAATTGATAAACACTCTCTTTCATAGTTGGCATATAGTTTCAAGTGGTGCTATCATGGGGAAGAGATAACATCTCTCTGTGCAACCAATTGTTTTTTTTAGAGATCTCCTCAAGAAATCCATTTCACCTCATTCTCCCATAGACATTGTTGCAGAAATAAAATTTCTTATAGATAGGGATAACTATAATAGAGAAAAATGACAAAAAAATGCTAAACTTTTCCTAAAATAGTTTTAGATATTCTTTAGATAACTACCAAGGAGTTACAAGAGGCCTTACCCGACTATGAAGGCCAATTGGAGACAATCCTTGTTGGTTTTCCTCACGCCCATTGTCCTTTCTCCTACATGATATCACAAACATATACACATGGAAATAAGAAAACTTTCTCAAGAATAATTGGTAGAAATGAAATGAATAAAAAACAACTAGTCTAACTAACTTAATAACGAAAATTAGTTCCTTGGATAAATACTAAAACGATATTGAATTCAACATAAACAACTCAAAAATTATGCAAGGGAAATAAGAGAGATATTCATTTTATTCTTTAGAACAATAGTACAAAATCTTGTACCTGATTCTATTGTTGGAATTGTCCATAATCGCCTTCTATATTCCTCTAATCCTGGGACACTTAGGACTGCAACACCTCCAATTTTCTTCTCCTCGCAAATAGGAGGAAGAAAAAATTATCTTAGGCCTTGATGATGTGAATGGAAAATAAAATTCAGGAAATAGGGGTTTCTTAGGAAATGCAAATCATAAAAACCTCAAGAATAATGGCTTCGTTGATATAGGATAGATGATCACTCTGGAATAATAATGGTTTTCTCATCAAACACTTATAGAATCTATCAATCAAGGAACATTGGCTTATTCCCACTATCAATAGAAAGGGATCCTCCAATTAATGGCTTCAAGCCCCAAGGTATTATAAGGTCTCTAGATCCCATTACCAGAGAAAACAATCTTGAACTGATGGGAAGAGATCTGTTGGAAGGAGGGCATTAAGGAATTCTACATCATCCATCATGAGGAATGTGAAGAGAAATATTTAGAATGTCATGGATGAAAAATTTGGAAGAAAACACCATCATGTACATCTCTTTCATTTGCTATATGGAATACCACAAGAAAGAGATGTTGGAATACTAAGAGGGGGGGTGAATCGGTATGAGAAATTTTTACCACTTTCAATCACATTATGTAAAATTCAAATTTATCAATAGTATATCATGATTTCATTCAATATATCATGAGAATATAACCATAAGAAATATCATCAAATCAAATAACCACATGCATAATACACCAGAATTTATGTGGAAACCCAAATGGGAGAAAAACACAAAATGATTTCTTATATATAAAATATTACATTCATAGGAAGCACCAAGTTCCAAATTCTCTAGCACCAAATGGAAGGACGCTCCAAACCCCTATTTACAGGATCCAACCTTAAGGAAGCTACAACTCCCTGAATTCTCCAGTTACAACTGAAAGGAGGCTCCAACCCCTTAGTTTACAATCTCCAACCTGAAGGAAGATCCAACTCCTTGTGTTCTTTGGCTCCAACTAGAAGGAGGATATGACCCCCTAATTTACAGGATCCAACCTGAAGGAAGATAGAACTCTCTGTATTATGTGACACCAACGAGAAGGATGCTACAAGCCCCTTTCCTTTCCCCATCTTGTTACCCTGAAATATAAGTGTGGACTCAAACTATCACTACCACTTATCAATCTGTAACTTCTACTTTCATTGATACAACAACCTATCATTGTCATTGTCTCATCAACCTGTAATCAAACTATCATCTAACCTGACACTATCATTGCCATGTCATCCTGTAGCAGTCACTATCACATCCACCTGAAACTAATGATAAATCAATCATCCAACATGCCACTTTCCCTATCACTGTCATCGTCATTGTCATTGTCACTGATATACCATCAACAACCAACTATAACCAAATACACAAAAACCATCACCATACCATGTAAATCAACCATGTACCAAAACCTGTACCATACCATGTACATGGACCATGTACATCAACCATGTACTAGAACCTATACCATACCATGTACACCAACCATATACTAGAACCTATACCATACGATGCATCAACCGTGTATCAAACCTATACCATAACAAGTGCCTCAACCATATACCATATCACTCATGATATGTCTCAATCATATCATACACCATGTACCATAGGATATTCAAAAGTAAGTACGGTAACATCAATGGTATACATCAACCAAGTCCTAACATCACTAATATGCAACCAACCATATACTTCAATCATATACCAAAGAATCAACCATGTACTAAGAGATATATTCCAATGCATCTAAAACATGCCTCAAGTATATACCATACAATAAACCATATGCCAAGTATCCAAGATGTGCCAATGTATCAACATTGTGGCTCAAGCATGCACCATAACAACCAAGATCATATACCAAGAATATGCCTCACACATGTGCCAATCACCACAAATATGTGCCTCTAACAATTAACTATAACAACCATACACAATGTACCAAGGGTATATCTCAATCATGTATGTACCTCAATCGTATGCATCCATGTACCCAAGAGGACTCCCAGAGATGTGATGCAGGAGCATCATCAACATCAAGCGAGCGTGGGGACAAGCGCCACACATTTTTGAGCATATGTCAAATTGTTTAAAACTTTTGAAGAATGGATGAGCCAAACTTAAATCTGATAGTTAAGAGGAGGCGTACTTATGCATTGTATTGGACCTTAAGCAATCCGCTCTCATCCATAGTAGGTAGGAGGCATTTATGTAAGTAGGTAGAATTGAATTTATAGATTAGACAGTTTTAGAAAGAAGGAGGGAAAACGGATATAGACAACCTCACTGTGCATTGTAACATTATTCAGGAATAGTTAGAAGCATCAGAGCATAGAATAGAAGCAAGGAGTTGTGTAGAAACACCCATGTACTGATATTTGGATTAATAGAGAAAGATTGATTCAAATTCATGGTTTTGTGTTGTCCTCTTGTATTGAGGTTATCCTCTTGAATGTCTGCTTCCTGGTATTTATTTTCTTTTATATGTTGTGTATGTGATTTCATGGTTTGATTTGAAGTCTGAAGGAAGAAGGAATGAGTTTCAATTGTTTCTCTATCTGAGCAGGGATTCCTGCAAGGAGTGCAGTTGAAATCGTCCGCAAGGAGTGCATTGACAGAAGGCTCAGATAGGTTAACTCTTGTTCTCATTCACCCATAAGTGAAATTGGGTTATAGGAGTTGTGCAAGGAGTGCGCAGTCCAAGTGAAGACTTAGAATTGTGAATCTGAGTAGAGCATTGAAGAACTACTGTTGCAGGTGTGCGCAGAGTCGAAGAGTTCTTAGATATTTTGAGAATATCTGAAGGTTTCTGCAAGGAGCACGAGCAGGGGGGTTCAAATTCTGAAATATTCAGAATTGACAAAGCTCAGAAGGTATAGTACCTTTGAGTAGTCCTAAGGAAGGATTTGCACAAGGAGTTCGTGCAAGGACCCTCTTAGAAGTTGGAGTGTGAGAAAGATCAGGAGGGATAAGGCTTTCAAGTTCATTGGAGAGAGCACTGGAAGATTTGTGCCATGGAGTGTTTAAAACAGGCGTTGCACAGTTGCACCGTAGGTAGACAAATTTCACAGAGGAATACTTAGTCTTTCTCAAGGAATTGACAAAAGGAGGGAATCGATGGTCAGGATCTTATGGAGAGGATTGGTGAAATCCCGCCAACCGTTGGATCGACGAGAGAAGCAAGGAGGTTACAGACACGTTCAGAGTCCAAGCTCCAAGGGTCATAAATCGTTGGATCGTTGATCAATTACCCGTCAACCGTCGGATTGGACAGGAGCTACACGAGGTTTACCATCGGAATTCGATGATCGGTATTCCTGTGGTCAAATGTTTTTCGACCTTTGAAACCCCGAATCCCCGAGAAGATCTGGACTATCCATCATTTGGGACGTGTGTCAGAAGATCTGACGAAGTCAGGATTTACGAGAGAAGAAGATAGGGAATTTCCACAGGAAAAACCCCAGAGAGATCAGAGTCGTCCATTCACTAGAACGCATGGCGGAGATCGAAGGCATCAGGATATCTGGCATCGGGGAATCGGAGTTCCTGAGGACAAGAAAGTTAGGAAATCGCAAGTCGTGAAACCCCAGAGAAATTAGGACCGTCCATCAGAGGAGGATGCGTGGAGGCAATCAACGTCATCGGGAAAAGTCCCGACAAGGAGGTCGCTTGTCGGTGCTTGAGTCATCGGGATATCGAGGATCCCGGTGACAAAGTGTTTGTGCATCGTGAAATCACGAACTACGAAACCCCGATGAGTGGAAGCCAGCTGTCAGCACGTCAGAAAGGAGGGAGGCGTCATAGTGGAAGCCAGTTGTCAGCCTGACGGAGGATCGGGATTCGAGAAAATGGGAATCCCGTGAGTAAGTGTTTTTCAAAATTTGAAAACCCGTAGCCCCGACGGGGATAAAACTGTGGTCACGGTTTAACGGTCATATGGACCAAAGCCTATAGCCAGGTGGGCTAACACATAAAGGGTGCGTCGGGATTCGGGGAATCGCGAGTCCTGAAGGCATGTGTATTTCGACATTGAAATGCTCGAAACCCCAATGGGAGTTATGACTGTGGTCTTATAGAAGTTGGTCGTGTGGACTAAAGGCTTAGCCAGGTGGAGGGCTAAAGCAATAAAGGAACGTATCGAGGATCAGGGATCGGTGATCCAAAGTGCTTGGACATTTTAAATGTCAATTTCCCGATAGCGGGAACCTCGATAACAAAGGAAAAGGCCAGCTTTGATTTCCCGATCGTTAAGGGAGGTATTTTGGAGAGTTGTTGTGGGTGGAATATTTTCCGATAGGGAAATAGGGAACCTTTGAGTTCTTCGGGTCGTGGGAGGAGAGAAGGTCCTGTAAGCAGACGTGCTCTGAGGGTGCGCCTACGTCAAGTGGTATCAGAGCAAGAAGATCTTCTTTGCTTTCTGTAGCAGAGAAGAATAAATTCACCATGCCACCGAGGAGAAGAAACAGACAATCACCCGATCCAGAGGAGGAAAGGGAAACGCCCAGAGGAAGGGGTAGGAAAGTGCAGAATCCAGAAGTGGAAAGAGAACTGCATGACTTACGCTTTATGATTGTGGACATGGGGATAAGAGAAAGGCAAAAAGATGATGCAGGAGATATCAGTGGATCCAAAAATGAAGATGATGTTGGACATGGAGAAGAAGAAATCCCAACAGAAGATGCAACAAATGAACGCTTACTCAAAGTTGTTGCAAGAATGGGTGCCAAGGTAAAAATGGACATTCCAGTTTATGAAGGAAATCTGGATGTAGAAGAGATTCTAGATTGGATTAGATCTCTAGACATGTACTTCAACTATGAAGATGTCGAAGAGGACAAGAAGGTCAGGCATGTTGTCACGAGATTAAAAGGACATGCAGCCTTGTGGTGGGATGAACTACAAGCGGACAGGCGTTTCCAAGGCAAGCAAAAGATCAAAAGCTGGGACAGGATGATTGCAAAGATGAAGGTAGAATTCATTCCCAGAGATTATCAAATCACTCTGTTCAGGAGGATGCAGAACCTAAGACAAAAGCTGATGACAGTAAAAGAGTATACTGAGGAATTTTACAGGTTGAATATCAGGGCAGGTCATCGCAAAACCAATGACGAGAAAGTGGTCAGGTATATGAATGGCCTGAGGTATGATATCCAGGATGAGATGAGTATGGAAACCATCCAAATGGTGGAGGATGCCTATCAAATGGATTTGAAAGCTAAAGAGAAGCTGAGCAGTAAGAAAGATCAGCGAGGCCGAGGTAGGAGTCATCCCAAAGGAAAATCAGTTGCCCAAGATAAATACCAGAAGCCCAAGGACGACTGGAAAAATCCTCAGACTAGAACCGAGAGGGGTGGAAGTTCACAACGAGGGAAACATGCTGAGCAGAGAGGGCAGCATACTGAGAAGAGAGGAGAGTATGACGATAACAATATGTTTCCTCGTACCAGAGGTAGAGGAAGAGGAAGAGGTGGAGTAATCACATGCTTCACGTGTGGAAAAAATGGGCACAGGTCATTCGAGTGTCTAGAGAAAAAGAAGGATGGAGGAGAGACTCACATCACTGAGGCACAGAGGCGAGATGTTGAGGTAGAATACGCTAAAGGTGGAAGATCGTTGGTAATGCGAAAAGTCCTTTTGACACCAGAGAAAGAAGTGGAAATTTCAGTCCAAAGGACCAGACTTTTCATAACAGCTTGCAAGACCAAGGACATGGTATGCAAGGTCATTGTGGACAGCGGTAGCACGGATAATCTTGTTTCAACCGAGATGGTAGAGAAGCTAGAGCTGGAGACGACTGATCACCCGAGTCCATACAAAGTTTCATGGCTACAGAAGGGACATCAGGTAAATGTCACTAAACAGTGTTTAGTTGAATTCAAAATAGGAGGGTATAATGATAAAATACTCTGTGATGTTATTCCTTTGGATGTTTGTCATCTATTGCTGGGTAGACCATGGCAATATGATAGAAATGTGATTCATGATGGGAGGATGAACACATACACCCTGGAGAAGAATGGGAGAACTCATATGTTGCATCCAATTGAGGATAAGGAAGTGAAGCCGGAAGTGAGTAACACTGTACTTCTCATGAGTGGGAAGGAACTTCTTACGTAGGTGAAGAAGAAGGAGGATCCACAATTCTTTGTGGTCAGAAAACCGAAGATTGTTATGACTAGCACAAGAGTGGATGATTTGCTAGGAGAAGTTCAGGAACTGTTGGAAGAGTTCACTGATATTGTAGTGGACGAATTACCTCGTTCGTTGCCACCGATGAGAAGTGTGAGTCATCACATTGATCTCATACCAGGAGCTAGTTTACCAAACAAAGCAGCGTATAGATTGACACCGCAGGAGAATGAAGAATTCAAAAGACAGGTCCATGAGTTGTAGGACAAAGGTTTGGTCAGGGAAAGCTTGAGTTCGTGTCCTGTTCCAACAGTACTCAGTCCGAAGAAAGACGGAGGCTAGAGGATGTGCACTAATTCAAGGGTGATTAATAAGATAACCATCAGGTACAGATTCCCATTTCCAAGAATGGATGATTTGATGGATTTCTTAAGTGGAGCAAAATTTTTATCAAAGATTGATTTGAAGAGTGGATATCACCAGATCCGCATGAGAGAAGGTGATGAATGGAAAACAACATTCAAGACAAACGAAGGTTTGTATGAATGGCTTGTTATGCCATTTGGCTTAACAAATGCACCAAGTACCTTTATGACGTTGATGAATGAAGTCCTAAAGGATTTCATCGGAAAATTTGTTATCGTATATCTAGATGATATACTAATTTTCAGTAAAATAGAGGTTGAACATCTGAAGCATTTAGCCATTGTCATGAAGAGATTACAGCAAGAGAAGCTGCTGATAAACATGAAGAAGTCCTCATTCATGAAGACAGAACTCATTTATTTGGGGTTTGTTATTTCAGAAAATGAGTTGAGGATGGATCCAGATAAGGTGGAGGTAATAAAGAATTGGCCATCACCGAGGAACATATTTGAGGTGAGAATTTTTCACGGATTGGCTAGTTTTTACCGAAAATTCATTAGGAATTTCAATGGAATTAGCGCAGCAATGATGGATACAGTGAAGAAAAGACATAAATCTTTTCACTGGACTGAAGAGGCTGATAAGAGTTTCAATTTGTTGAAATAGAAGATTACGGAACAACCAATTCTGGTGTTGCCGGATTTTCAAAAGACATTTCAGGTAAAATGTGATGCAAGCGGGTTTTCCATAGGAGCGGTCTTAAGTCAGGAGGACAGACCGATTGCATATTTCAGCAAAAAGATGAATGAGGCAAAAGAAAATTACTCCACGTATGATAGGGAATTCTATGCCATCATACAGGGATTGAAAAAATGGAGGCACTATTTGATTCCAAAGGAATTTGTTTTATATAGTGATAAGCATGCATTAAAATTTGTGACTCAACAGGAGAAGTTGAATCAGAGGCATGTTAAGTGGGTCGAATACATGTAGAATTTCACTTTTGTGATAAAACATATTTTTGGTACTGCTAACAAAGTTGTTGATGCTTTGAGAAGGAAGTGTTTGTTGTTGCAAGAGTTCAAAGTCAAGACGTTAGGCTTTGATGATCTCAGGAATATGTATGCAGATGACCAGGATTTTAAGGAAGCATATGAAGCAACTGAGAATCCAGTTCTCAGGAATAGAAGCCAGTGGACCGAGTACGTGATCCAGGAAGGGTTGTTGTTTAAGGGCAATCAACTATGTATTCCAAATTGCTCCATGAGGGAGAATCTGTTAAAAGAGAAACACAATGGAGGATTGGTCAGACACTTCGGTCATGATAAAACATTTGCAAAGCTGAGCGAGTCATACTTTTGGCCAGGGATGCGGTCAGAGGTCAGGAGGTTTGTAGATAGATGCAGGATTTGTCAGCATTCAAAGGGAAGAAAGAAGAATGCAGGATTCTATCAACCATTTCTCATACCTGAGAAGCCGTGGGATGAAATCAACATGGATTTCGTATTGGGATTGCCAAGGACGCAAAGAGGATTTGATTCGATCTTTGTGGTAGTGGATAGATTTTCCAAGATGGCACATTTTATCCCATGTCAGAAAACCAGTGATGCGACTCACATCGCAAATCTGTTTTTCAAAGAGGTCGTTTGACTTCACGGCTTACCCAGAAGTATAGTTTCAGACAGAGATACAAAGTTTTTAGGACACTTTTGGAGGACATTATGGAAGAAGTTGGGGACTAACTTGATGTTTAGTTCTTCTTATCATCCTCAGATGGATGGAAAAACAGAAGTGGTGAATAGAAGTCTGGGAGACTTGCTGAGAAGCTTGGTGATGGAGCACCACAGCAGTTGGGACAATATATTATCGCAGGCAGAGTTTGCTTATAATGACTCAGTGAACATGAGCACAGGAAAAAGTCCATTTCAGATTGTGTATGGCATACACCTGAGAGGAGTTTCTGAATTAAGGGATTCGGAAAAGACTGTGACTAGGAGCGCAAGTGCCGAAGAGTTCGCAGAGGCGATGAAAGAACTTCATGGCCAGGTGAAGCAGTGACTGCTAGATTCAAGTCATGAATATAAGCGCAGAGCCAACTAGTGGAAGAGACACCTTCAGTTCGAGGTTGGAGAATTAGTTCTAGCGCACTTAAGAAGAGAAAGGTTCCCAAAGGTAACATACAATAAATTGAAAATGAAGAAAATCAGGCCATGCAAGGTCTTGAAGAAAATGGGAGAAAATGCTTATGAGATTGAATTACCCGATGGGATCAGAATTTCTCTGATATTCAATGTCGCGGATTTATATCCATATAAAGCTTAGGAAGCAGAGACAGAAGGGGAAAACCAGAGGTTTAGTGGCAGAAGCAGATTCCAGTTGCAGAGAAGCCACAGATGGAACAGATACTGGACAAGAGAGTCAGTAAGAAGACCAGGAGGAAAGAATACTATGAGTATCTGGTCAAATGGAAGGGTCATCTAGTGGAAGATGCCAGCTGGGAGATTGAAGCAGAGATTCAGAAGCATGGATACACCGTGCAGAAGCTCACTGACAGGAGCCCATGAAAATTTTCAAGCAAGGGAGTATGATGCAGGAGCATCATCAACATCAAGCGAGCGTGGGGACAAGCGCCACACATTTTTGAGCATATGTCAAATTGTTTAAAACTTTTGAAGAATGGATGTGTCAAACTTAAATGTGATAGTTAAGAGGAGGTGTAATTATGCATTGTATTGGACCTTGAGCGATCTGCTCTCGTCCATAGTAGGTAGGAGGCATTTATGTAAGTAGGTAGAATTGAATTTATAGATTAGACAATTTTAGAAAGAAGGAGGAAAAATGGATATAGACACCCTCACTGTGCATTGTAACATTATTCAGGAATAGTTAGAAGCATCAGAGCATAGAATAGAAGCAGGGAGTTCTGTAGAAACACCCATGTACTGATATTTGGATTAATAGAGAAAGATTGATTCAAATTCATGGTTTTGTGTTGTCCTCTGTGTATTGAGGTTATGCTCTTGAATGTTTGCTTCCTGGTATACATTTGCTTTTATATGTTGTGTATGTGATTTCATGGTTTGATTTGAAGCCTGAAGGAAGAAGGAATGAGATTCAATTGTTTCTCTATCTGAGCAAGGATTCCTACAAGGAGGCAGTTGAAGTCATCCACAAGGAGTGCGTTGATAGAAGGCTTAGATAGGTTAACTCTTTCACCCAGAAGTGAAATTGGGTTATAGGAGCCATGCAAGGAGTGCGCGGGCCAAGTGAAGACTCATAATTGTGAATCTGAGTAGAGCATTGAAGGACTGCTGCTGCAGGTGTGCGCAGAGTCGAAGAGTTCTCAGATATTTTGAGAATATATGAAGGTTGCCGCAAGGAGCGTGAGAAGGGGGGTTCAAATTCTGAAATATTCAGAATTGACAAAGCTCAGGAGGTATAGTACCTTTGAGTAGTCCTAAGGAAGGATTTGCACAAGGAGTTCGTGCAAGGACCCTCTTAGAAGTTGGAGTGTGAGAAAGCTCAGGAGGGATAAGGCTTTCAAGTTCGTTGGAGAGAGAACTGAAATATTTTTTCCGTGGAGTTTTTAAAACAGGCGTTGCACAGTTGCACCGTAGGTAGACAAATTTCATAGAGGAATACTTAGTCTTTCTCAAGGAATTGACAAAAGGAGGGAATCGATGGTCAGGATCTTGCGGAGAGGATTGGTGAAATCCCGCCAGTCGTTGGATCGTCCAAAGAAGCAAGGAGGTTACGAACGCATTCGGAATCTAAGCTCCAAGGGTCGTAATTCATTGGATCGTTGATCAATTACCCGTCAGTCGTCGGATTGGACAGGAGCTGCACGAGGTTTACTGTCGTAATTTGAAAGATCGGTATTCCTGTGGTCAAATGATTTTCGACCTTTGAAACCACAAATCCCCGGGAAGATATGGACCGTCCATCATTTGGGATGCGTGTCAGAAGATCTGATGAAGTCGGGATTTACGAGAGAATAAGATAGGGAATTTCCATGGGAAAAACCCCGGAGAGATCAGAGCCGTCCATTCACTAGGATGCGTGGCAGAGATCGAAGGCATCGGGATATCTAGCATCGGGGAATCGGAGTTCCTGAGGACAAGAAAGTTAGTACATCGCAAGTCGCGAAACCCCGGAGAAATTGGGACAGTCCATCGGAGGAGGACGCGTGGAGGCAATCAGCGTCATCGGGAAAAGTCCCGACAAGGAGGTTATCTGTCGGTGCTTGAGTCATTGGGATATTGGGGATCCCGTTGACAAAGTATTTGTGCATCGTGAAATCGCGAACTGCGAAACCCCGATGAGTGGAAGCCAGCTGTCAGCACGTCAGAAAGGAGGGAGGCTCCGTAGTGGAAGCCAGTTGTCAGCCTGACGGAGGATCGGAATTCGAGAAAATGGGAATCCCGTGAGTAAGTGTTTTTCAACATTTGAAAACTCGTAGCCCCAACGGGGATAAAAATGTGGTCACGGTTTAACGGTCATATGGACCAAAGCCTATAGCCAATAGGACTAACGCGTAAAGGGTGCGTCGGGATTCAGGGAATCGCGAGTCCTGAGGGCATGTGTATTTCGACATTGAAATGCTCGAAACCCTGATGGGAGTTATGACTGCGGTCTTATAGAAGTTGGTCGTGTGGACTAAAGGCTTAGCCAGGTGGAGGACTAAATCAATAAAGGAACATATCGAGGATCGGATATCGGTGATCCAAAGTGCTTGGACATTTTAAATATCAATTTCCCGATAGTGGGAACCCCAATAACAAAGGAAAAGGCCAGCGTTGATTTCCCGATCGTTAAGGGAGGTCTTTTGGAGAGTTGATGTGGGTGGAATATTTTTCGATAGGGAAATAGGGAACCTTTGAGTTCTTCGGGCCGTGGGAGGAGAGAAGGTCCTGTAAGCGGACGTGCCCTGAGGGTGCGCCTGCGTCAAAATGCCTTAAGAATTTTCCAAACCATCCATAAATTAAATACATAAAACATACCTTTACTCAATATGACACCTAATGCATACAATATCAGACACTGTAACAACCCTGTTGTGTCATCATTCCTTGCTGTAACCTAGACCAAACATCCTTCTTCAAGTCCTTTTCTCATATTCTTAAATTGCACATTATCAACCCACGGACGTATTTTATTTTCTCCATTGTGACCTATGGATGTTTGCACCTTGTTCCATTGCTACCCATAGATAACCTCAGAAAGCTAGTTTGCAAACTTTTCCCTTTTTCTCCCCTTCGCTACCTCGGAATTCACTACCTTAGACTTCACTACCTCAGAGATTCTATGAAAAGAGTTACCAAAAGATCACTTTGAAATATAGATAATCATTAAACTTGTGTGTGTACAAATGAGAGACTTATTGTGGTGTATTTATACTTTTACAAGGTGATTTCTTTCCTTAATTCTAAGACCAATCTTTACTTTATTATTACAACCACTTTACCCTTTAATTAAGACTTCTAGCTATTTAGGGGATTCTTAACCATTCTTCGGGGAATATCTCCTCAACCATGAGGAACTACGTGACATACCACCTATAGTTGGAAATGTCACAACAAGGACTATCCATCTATGAGTGTGTTACATGCATTTACATTGTTCTTCATGTCCTTATTCCTAAAACAACTTCGGGTTCCATGACCACACCATCTAGGCCTTCTCAACCACTTAGCCATCTTTCCATAGCTTCTTCTAGGGTTGAAATCAATGCTTCTAGATTTCATCTAGAGTTGATATCAATGACAACTAACTTTCCAACAAGAGGCCCTCTAAGCAACAATTGATAATGAAATTTGTTGACAGAGGTGAGGACTTCAAACAATGAGGAAAGTGGAAACCAAGGTACAACGTGAATCTGAATATGTGAATAAGGTATTCCCATTGAACACATGGGAAACCACTCAGTCAATGACCAACGATGAGTTGTCATTTGTTTAGCACAAGATAACCTACCAATGTTTAAAATAAGCCTAGGGTGCTACAAATTTAGGTCAAACTCTCAAAAAAATGTGTCATGGTCGATAAGAGATGATATGATAATGAGAAGTCAATGGGTACCTTCCACACTGGCATGAGTAATGGAAAAATATATTGATAGAACTCGAGAACAACTTGACAACTGGGGAGGCTGACATGAAAACTCAAGGAATCTAAAGAATGACCGACATAGTCTAATACATCCCTTAAATGTAAGAACAACAAAACAATGACTCAGGAATAATTTGACACAAAATGGAATAATGATCTAATTCCATTATGTAGGAGGAACCAATGAACTCTCCATAGTGACTGGAAGAGTAACCAACAAGAGGAGTAACAAAAATGAAGAAATCAAGGTTCAACTACCTAAGGTCATACTAAAACACAACTTGTTGAGATGATCACTCAAAATGTGGTGCTTTTTTCAAGGGAAACATGACTAAAGAAAACTTCCAAAAAAACATAGATATGTATTCCTTCTTCTCTCTTTTTCTATAATATTTTATTTTTTTGTATCTTTTTCATATCATTAAATCCCGAAAAAGAATAAAATATTTCTAAAATACAGTGGGGAAAATGATTTTTGCAGGGAAATAAAACTAGTTCCAATCACTTGGAACATACCTATGCACAATGCAAGGAGGATGTGTTGCATATGGATGTGAAATTGTTGAATAACCTACACAAAAAATCTAGTTGAAAAAAGAAGAAACAATTTCAAGCTTTGAGACAAAAAGGGATGAAGAGAAAATGAGTCAAAATATATTCCAAAAGCAATGAGTAGATAATTTACAAGATATATAAGACACATGGTGAGCTAATGCACCATGGTTGAGCTTTTATATCTTACATGGACATGCACTAACTGAAACACAAGTAATATGCCAACTAGTCTTAGTTTAATTGTCCATCGAATCAATAATTAACTATTTACACACAATTGGAGTTATTTACACTCATGCATGCACAATAAATGTGCACTCCTAGCCTCATGCACTTGTAATTCACACTCTTGGTTATGATTCCAAGGAATACATCTACTCCTCGTGATGATTCGAAGGTTGGCATGCAACACTTGGTGATGATTCCAAGGTAGGAATGCAAGATTGGACTCCACTAGTGTAACTAATGTATAATTGAAACATGAACCAAGAAGAGGTGTGACATTGTTAAGGAGAATGATATTATCATCCAAGGGATAATATCTTGGACCAATTCAAACCATGTTCACCTTCATACATGGACTATATAACATAGGAAAAAAGATGTGATCTTAGGTAAATTTGCATGTATAATTATATACCTCCCCTGAAGTACAAATAGAGTGTATACATTGAATGGGTCCTGGAAATAATCCATATTAGGTACCCATGCACATATGCATATATGAAAATATAAAATATAAAATATGAGGAAAGAGGGAAAACATAGTGGGAATAAAACCCCCCCTCAAAAGACAATGTTAACTATGGAAACTTCTATGTAGTTGTTTCCTTCACTCCAAGGAGACCTCGCAAGGCTGAAAATTTCTACTCGGTGAATGTTTTGATGAAGATGAAAATGTTTGTATGAATTTGGTGAAGTGAATAAACCAGTGATAATCCCTTGGCTATCCACTTGCTCCAATCAGAAGGAAGATGATCTAAATCCCATGACTATTTCTTAATGAGGGAATTGTATTCCTCATTCACGTTAGCTTCCCAATAATGGTTTCCTACAAAATCTACATAGGAATGAGAATTATATGCAAGAACCATATATAAATGCATGGGTAATAATGGCTTAGCAGCCGCGAGGGCATGCAAAACACCCTCAAACTGATATCTTCTCACTATAAGGAGAACACCTTCTTGTGAAGGTTGTTATAGAACCTCACCAAACAATTCTTCCCTTAGTTGTTTATAGTGAAGGTTATTAATGGAGGTAGGTTTCCGAAGGTTTCTACAAAATGTTTTTTCGGTGTGCCTTTATGGTTCATACACACCGGTGAAAACCTAAGATATATTGCACCGGTTCTTAAATGTTCAAACACATTGTCACTATTTATAGCAAAGGTTGTTAGCAGAGGCAGGGGACTGAAGGTTTTTTCAGAGGTATTTTCTCAGTGCACCTTTAAGGTCTATACACATTGGTGCATTCATGAACAATAACACCTTGGTGAATCCATGTTCGAGTAGCACCGCCATACTTTATAATAAAATTACATGCACCAAATACATCGCACCAGTGTCTTTGAACATTCTGCCCCGGTGGGCCTAACTATCGTCAGGCACACTACGATATGGTAAATAAAACAAATTAGCAAACTGATTTTCATTGTTACAATGCATCTCATTCTTTCAAACTCTCAAGCAATAATCTATTCTCACCTTTCTTACTAAGACACCCTATTTCTAGTGCCCTAGACCAACTTAGATAGATCCATTGATGGATTCTACACATTTCAAAGTTCTGGAAATTACAATGAAATGTTGGATCATGTTGTCATCAATGCCAAAGGATTGATGTCAAAGGAACAATGTCTTGTCATAGTATATTGATGTAGTGATTGATGGATCATGTATTGACCTTGATGTCAATGGATTGATGTCAAGAGGAGTCATAGTCGTATGCATAGATGAATATGGATCAATGAGTTGTCATTGATATATGATGCATAATTTGATTGATGTAAAGATGACTAATTATTGTCTTGTCATGGTTGTACAAATGGATGAATTCCAAAGTGGTCCCTTATGGTGAAATTTCTCACGGGAAGACGCTTTGCGTTGAACTCCAAAGTGGTTATTGTCTTGTCATGGTTGTACAAATGGATGAACTCCAAATTGGTACCCTTATGGTGAAATCCCTCAAGGAAAGATGCTTTGCGGTGAACTCCAAATTTGTCCCCTTATGGTGAAATCCCTCATGGGAAGATGCTTTGTGGTTGAGTTATCCTACAAGTATGGTTAGAGAACCTATGCTTAATTATGGAATAATGAGATGAATGTCAGTGAATTTGTCAGTGAAACTATCCTACATGGATAGTGCTTGTCAAGCCATTTATGATGGTATGTGGAACGTCACATAACTCCTCACGATTTGAGAGTTATGGCCTTACGAAGTTGAAGGACCCTCATATGTTGGCTTGAAGCCCCCAAAGGTCAAAGAAGCAGAGTGCTTGCAAGAAAGAAATTATTTAAATAATAAAGTGAAGTGAAAAAATCAAAGAGGATTACTTAAAGTGAAGTGACAAAGTCAAGGAAGATTATTTGAATAATAAAGTGAAGTGACAAAGTCAAAAAGGATTATTTAAATAATAAAGTGAAGTGGAAAAATCAAAGAGGATTATTTAAATAATAAAGTGAAGTGACAATGTCACAGAGGATTATTTAAAGTGAAGTGACAAATTCAAGGAGGATTATTTAAATAATAAAGTGAAGTGTCAAAGTCAAAAATGATTATTTAAATAATAAAGTGAAGTGACAAAATCAAAGAGGATTATTTAAATAATAAAGTGAAGTGACAAAGTCAAGTAGGATTATTTAAATAATAAAGTAAATAGATAACTTTCTAATTATGGAAAGTGGTTATAAGAAGGTTAACCCTAAAATGAGGAAAATGGGTTAAGTGGTCAAGTGTCTATTGGATACATGGACAAGTGGCAAATTGGGAAAAGTTGGACATAGGTGACTATGTGCACAAAGTGGCTATGTTGACAAAGTGGCCTAGAAGATGCTTCTAAGGAAGCTACTTGGAGAGTATAAATAAGAAGCAAGCATCTCTTGTAAAAATCATCTCTTAAGCATAGCTTGAAGATCTATTCTGAGTAAGAGAGGGATTGCAAGTTCTCATGGATGCTAATGAAGACTTGAGTTTGAGTTGATGCCAAGTTCTTGAAGTCTGAAGAAAGTTCCAGATCTGTGTTCTATGGGCTCAAATCTGCCATAAAAACTCTAGTATGGTTACATAGTTGACTTGATAGATACTCTTTCTTATTGTATGGTGAATGCTTAAGGAATTATTGGTATGGATGTTGTGATATGGTTATGTTGGTTGATTGATAGAGTGAGCAACACTCTTATGGTTCAGTACTGATATGATTGTCATAGTATACTAGTTTCTTATACATGATTAAGTAGCATTCAAATTGTATGGATGAGGAGCATGAGTAAGTAGTGTGAGAGCATAGATGTGTTGTGATTGGTTATGGTTCATATTAGACAATGAAAGACATAAGTAGATGTGACTGAAGGTTGTAAAGCATCTGAGTTTTTCATAGAGAGAAAACCCTAATTACTCATAAGGCATACGTATGATGTAGTACAGACTGGTTGCATACATACGCGATATGTACTACTAGTAGGATGCGTATATACGCATGTTTCACTACTGACAGGTCACGTACCTATTGAAAGATTAGTATTTGTTGAGTATTTATTCCTCTTCTCAGTTGGTGTTGAGTTGTGTAAGCTAAGTCTTGCATTGTAGAGTTGGTGCTCTTGTGGAGTTGTAACTCTATTCAATTGTTGTTGATAACCCAAGGATTGTAGTCTGTAATAAAAAGAAAATTGTACATAGATAGTGTGTTCTTTGTGTTCCTTGTGGTGATGACTTATTGATGATCTCTGTTGCTGGTATATTTTTCTTATGTATGTTCCCATTTAATTGGTTATAAATGACAACAATAAGTGATGATTAATTGGTGATTGATAACTAAGGAGTTTTTGTGAAGGGGAAGTTTTAAAAAGATCCCTACACTAATTCACCACCCCTCTCAGTGTGGTCGGTGTGTCCAACATGCATCTCATTCTTCCAAACTCACAATAAATCACGTATTCTCACCTTTCTTCCTAAGACACCCTATTTCTGGTGCCCTACACCAACTTGGATAGCTCCATTGATGGATTCTACACATTTCAAAATTTTGGAAATTATACTGAATTTTCATTTCCTCTCAATGGTGAAACCATGCCTCCTCTGACAGAAGAGGCCAGGTAAATTATTTATTACCTTCCTATTTTCATTTTATCCAATCAAAATTACAATTTATCTTGAAATTTGGATTTTTTTTCAATTTCATGCGGTGCACCTGAAGGGTTTGGCTCTACCCAATGTGGTGCATACTATGTTAAATTCATAGTGAGAACCACATATGGTGCATCACATATATGTATGCAGCAGTGTTGGTCAATAAATAACACCACAATATCAATAACACTACACATTGATGAAGGAAATGTCCTAGGTAATGCAAGGTAACAGTGGCCCTAAGAGGAATTGGGACGACTAGGAACCCTAGTGCTCTGCAACAATGAAGCTTTTGATGCATGCACTGACACCAGAGCTTTGCTTCTAAAGTCCAAACTCAGAAGGCAAACACCTTACGATATCCCTACACACCCAGAATGAATTCGGGAGAGGGGGGGGAACCCCCCTCATACAACGACATCACCACCAATGACAAGAATGGAATCCATGCTAAGCAACCTGCCTTTGAGCCAATGGCGCATCTGTGGGATCAACTCTTCATCCAAGAACAAGGACTCAGAAAATAAATGGAGCTAGAACCCAGCACGTCTCATCCACAAGCTTCCAAGGGATGGGAACCAGGCAAGTGTATACTGCAAATGGACAAACCCCCACACTATCACATCAAATCAACACGGGTAGGGGAGAACACTCAGTTTATGATGGATCATGCATTGATCGGAAAATTTTTGGGCCTTTGGCCAACCGAACGAGATCTCACACACTAGATCAAGGATTGGTGGAACCCCAAAGGCGATTATGAAGTCCAGCTTAGCTCCAAGGGCTTTTTCACAATAGTCCTGTACAACCTTGAAGACAAGGACAAAATCTTCGACAATGGACTGTACTTCTATAATTCAGTGGAACTATTTATGAGATTTTGGACAGACAGATTCATCCTAGAGAAGGAGGACTTTACAAGAGCACCAGTGTGGATCCGTCTGTACTCATTGCCCCGAGAATTCTGGCTGGAAGAAATACTCATGGGCATCAGAAACACCGTGGGACGATACATCAAAGCTTTGGAGGCTACAAATATGAGGAAGTACACCTCATACGCCCGCATCTGCATCTATATGGACATCTCAAAGGCCCTGCCAGGATCTATCACGCTAGAATACCAGGATGACAACTGGAACCAAACAATCGATTACGAGCACGTACCCTTCCATTGCAGAAAATGCCATGAGCACGATCACCTATTCAGAGACTGCCTTCTAAATGCTACAGCCACCAAGAACAAACAAAATAAAGCAAAAGGATGGCTTTGCCAATGTCACAGGTAGGCGGAAGAACCCATCAAGGAAACAAAACCAAATCACGATCCCAAAGATCCCAACTAAAAACTCCTATGACATTTTTAATCAACTGCTAGATGAGGAGGAAATACAGAACCCCCATCAAGCAATAATGCAGGTGAAGGGAAAAAGTACCGAAGTGCCAAATACAACCCAATCAAAAGAAACAACCCATGCAACAAAAACAGGCACAGACAGAGACACCACCATGCTCATGGATGAAACGGGTCTGGCAGACATAGACCTGGAAAAGATAGAGGAAGCCCTAAATCAAAAAGACCTGCAACATATCCCAGTAGATCAGCTCCGTAAAGTTCATAAAGTTTTCACCAACTCCACAGCGGGATCTACAGTTAAACTAGGTATTACGGTAGATATAGGATCAGAACCCAAGAGAACAACCAAGGAAAACAAGAGAAGGGGACACAAAATAGCCCATTGGATTATTAAAGAGGCAAGGCACCTGATGATCAACTCAGGCCAGATACAGAAGTTATCAGAGGGATACCTCCACCGCCCTCCACCTTCCTCATGATGAAGACAATTACTTGGAATATAAGAGGGCTCAATGGTAGATCCAAGCAGAGGATCCTCCAAGATTGTATTAAAGATGAAAACCCGGATATCCTTCTTCTGCAAGAAACTAAGTGTGCAGGCCAGGAAGCTGGAAATATCTTCCGACGCAGCTGGAGAGGTTGTGATTTCTTTTACCAATATTCAGTGGGAGCCTCTGGAGGACTATCCATTCTCTGGAATCCACACACAGTCTCTCTGCAACATCCCTTCTCCACAACCGACACTCTAACGACTTACTTCACAGTCACAGGATCCACTAAGGAAGGAGCCATCACGAATGTCTACGGTCCGCAGACATCCCAAGAAAAGGAGAGCTTCATGCAAATTATTTAGCATGCCAAAACTCTTTTACATATGCCACATTGGATCGCAGGCAATGACTTCAATATGATCCTGACACTGGAAGAGAAAACTGGAGGAAAAAAACGGCTGGAGCAGGACAGTGATAAGTTCAAAACCCTAATAGAGAAACTAAACATGGTTGACATGGAAACCTGAAATGGAATCTTTACCTGGTCCAATATAATAATAGGACACCAGCATGTATCCTGCAGATTAGATCGATTTCTCGTTGTTGAAGCCCATCTTGAGAGCGATCAGGCAATGGAAGCAAACATAATGCCAAAATCAGGGTCGGGCCACTGGCCTATTGCCTTCTTCCTAGACCCAAGAATCACCCCCAGACCCAAACCCTTCCTTTTTGAAAAGTTCTGTCTCTCCCACCCAAACTTCCACCAGTTGGCTCACACCTGGTGGGCCAAGGCAGAAATAGATCATGGTGCTCACATGTATAAATTCCAGTAGTGCCTCAAGAACTTCAAGCAACAATTGAAGAGCTAGAACAAATCCACTTTTGGAAACATTTTCCAAAGGCAAAAGGAGATTGAGTGCCAACTTGAATACCTACAATGAACCTTCATCTCAGGAAGCAGAACTCTAGACCTAGTGAAGGAAGAGGAGAAACTACAAGCAGAAATGGAGGTTTGCAGAGAACAAAAAGAAATCCTTTGGAGGCAAAAATCCAGGGTTCAATGGCTTAAAGAAGGGGAGCGAAACACAAAATTCTTTCACAGAGCGATGACATATTGAAGATACATCAATCAAATCACCTAATTGGAGGACGCTCAAGGCATCCCCATAAGATATCATGAACAAATCGTGGAGGAACTCAACTCCTATTACAAAGATCTCCTCACAGAGACCAATATGAATAGGGAAGAAGAAATCCAGAAAATAACCAAGCACATACCCCCGCTGATTACCCCTGAGCAGAACAGAGCACTGCTAAGGCCAATCACTCAGATGGAAGTGGACACGGCAGTAAAGGAAATGCCCCCAGGGAAAGCACCAGGTCTGGATGGCTTCACCATGGATTTTTTCCATCACTGCCGGGACATGATCAAGGAAGATGTCTGGCTGGTGGTAGAAGAATCAAGAACCTCTGGACAAGTACTCTCTGCACTCAGTGCAACGTTCATCACTATAATCCCTAACGAGGAGTGTGTCACTCACCCAAAGCAGTTCAGACCAATCTCCCTCTGCAATGTCATATATAAAATAATCACAAAGGTTATTGCTACTCGCCTCAAGCCGCTCCTACCTTTCATTATTTCCAAAGAGCAAGCTGGCTATGTAGAAGGGCAAAAAATCATGGACAGTGTCATTCTAGCCAATGAGGTGATCCACTCTTTGAAAGCGAGAAAAACACCAGGTATGCTTATTAAACTTGATCTCTCAAAATATTTCGATAGATTAAGCTAGCAATACTTGCAATCAGTGTTGGAGTCCTTTGGCTTCGATAAACTCTGGGTCAACTGGATTCTCAAGCTCACCTCCTCTTCTTTCTTTTCCATTCTAGTCAATAGGACTCCCTCCCAGCCCTTCCATTCCACCAGGGGAATCAGACAAGGTTATCCTCTCTCCCCCTTCCTCTTTGTGCTTATGGCAGAAGGACTAGGTCACTATCTCAAAGAAGTTGTTCTTGAAGGGTCCCTCAAAGGGTTTCCCCTTCATAACCTCCATCTGGCGCCCTTGCACAACCAGTTTGTTAACAACACCCTACTTATGAACACCCCTACTATCCAAGAGGCCACAAAGCTCGACTCAATTCTCTCTGACTTCACGGAAGACTCGGGCATGCTTCTAAACCTGGAAAAATCCAAACTCTACTTTTTCAACACACCAGCCTCGGTTCAGAATAATCTTTCAAGACTTCTAGGCATCTCTAAAAGCTCCCTTCCTTCCATCTACCTAGGCATACCCCTCACTGGAGAGCCAACGCGATCCATCTCATGGGACAGCCTGCTCCTGTGATGCAGGAGCATCGCTCACTTACCAAGCGAGCCAGCACGTGGAGGAAAGAGAAAACAGCTGGACAGCGCCAACATTCAAATTTTGGAACCTTGTAATATGGCTGCGCCAAACAATTAATACATTGATGTGATGAAGCGCACTTGTACATTGTAACGGACCTTGAGCAGATAAGCTCTCGTCCTTAGGTAGTTGAGGCATTTACTAGAATAAATACAAGTAGATAAGTTAATTAAGTCTAGATTAGACAGGTATAGCTGTTGAGAGGGAAAACGGAATATAGGCACCCTCCGTTGTATTGTTATGAGATTATTATCATTCATTCATACAGGAGAAAGAGAGAGAATAGAGCAGAAAGCTTGTGAAGAAACCTCCATGTACAGATATTGAATTAATAGGAAGAGCTTTGATTCAATTCCCATGGATGTGTTTGATACCTTTGTGTTGTTGATGTTGTGCTTTTGCTTACTTGCTTCCTTTTATGCTTATCTTCTATATGCTGCATATGTGATAGCATACCAGGTTCGAAACCTGAGAGAATGAGTGAATGAGTTTTGATTGTTCCTCTGCTTAAGCCAGGAGATTCCTGCATCGAGTGCAGTTGAATACCTCCGCATAGAGTGCGTTGAGGAGGCTAAGTAGTTGAACCTTGTTCCCTGTTGCCCAGATTAAGTTGAGTTATTCAAGCCGTGCAGGTGAAGTGCAAGTCGAATTGAAGTCTCAGTAGCAAGTTTGAGGGAGGAAAGGTTGAGACTATTGCGGCGTGAGCGCACAGGGCCCAGAAGACTTCATTACTTTGGAGGTGATTGAAGACCGAGCAGGAAGCGTGTTTGAGAATTACTCCGGAGAAGTCTGAGTTAGTGAAAGCTCAGGAGGGTTAACTCCTTGTTCCCTTGCAGAAGCAGGACCAAGTGGAGTGCATATAGGATAAAGGGGGTGGACGGAGAAAATCTTCAAGAGGAAGAGAATCGATGACTTGAATTGTCGTAGAGAATCACGAAGACCGCGACCTGACTTGTGGGTCAGATGTATCGGGAGTTTGCGGTGGAAGATTCCTATTTCTCGTAGAGTGAGGTCACGAGAACGTGAAACAAGACGTCCTGAAATATCTCGCATGGTGTACGGTGGAACCGGATAAGGTGACAAGTGATCTCGGGATATCAGGTCTCGGGAGTTGGAGGCCTAAAAGTCTGATATCGGGAGTAACGAGAGTGCGAGGTTGCGAGATTCCGA
This sequence comes from Picea engelmannii, assembly GCA_009831015.1. Taxonomy (NCBI): domain Eukaryota; kingdom Viridiplantae; phylum Streptophyta; class Pinopsida; order Pinales; family Pinaceae; genus Picea; species Picea engelmannii. Next base: position 165,027 of record ML790679.1, on the reverse strand, counting down.
GTCATCGGCATCTCGGCACTTCGGGTCTCGGAGGTTGGGAACTCGAAGGCGTAGAGGCGCTAGTCGCGAGTCGCGATAGCACGAGGCCCTGACATATGAGGGAAAGTCAACGTTGACCAGATGCATCGGGTCTCGGGGATCCGAGAGTCCAGTTTCCGGTTGTGGAACTCGCGAAGTCGTGAAGTCTGATCTCCCGATTTTTCTCAAGGGAGAATTGCGCGGTAGTGTTCCTGTGGGTAAGGAATTCCAGAGAGGAATAAGAAGGGACTTGAACCCTTCGGGCCATGGATAGTGAAGGTCCTGGTGGAGTGACCGTCTGCTGAGGGGCAGGTTGCATCAAGAGTGGTATCAGAGCGCGGTTTTGGGTTCTCTTTGTTTAGGTAGCAGAGAGAAGCAGGTGCATAATGCCGCCCAGAAGAGAATGGCATTCACCTGATCGTGAGGACAGGGAAGCACGAAGAAGGGGTAGACCAGCAGGAAATGCTGAGATGGAACGTCAGATGCGAGATCTCCGAGTGAGACTTGAGGAGATGGAGACTGCACAGAGGCGTGGAGCTGGTGCAGTGGAGTCCAGCGACTCTGAGATTGAGGAGGAAGCTGGACATGCTGAAGAGGAGGTCTCAGCAGAGGACGCTGCAACCAAGAGGTTGATCAAAGCCATTTCGAGGATGAGCTCGAAGACGAAGATGGACATTCCCGCCTATGAGGGAAGTCTAAATGCTGAGGAGTTGCTGGATTGGATCCGAGCACTCGACACCTACTTCGATTATGAGGATATCGAAGAGGATAAGAAGGTGAGACATTCTGTCACCAAGCTGAAGGGACACGCAGCATTATGGTGGGACGAGCTGCAGGCAGACAGACGTTCCAAGGGAAAACAGAAGATCAAAAGCTGGGATCGGATGATCGCCAAGATGAAGGGAAAGTTCATCCTGAGGGATTACCAGATCACATTGTTCAGGCGCATGCAGAACCTGAGACAGAAGCTGATGACGGTGAAGGAGTACACCGAAGAATTCTACAGGCTCAACATTCGAGCTGGTCATCAGGAGAGTGATGACGAAAAGGTGGCGAGATACCTGAATGGTCTCAGGTATGACATTCAGGACGAATTAAGCATGCTGACCATCCGTACTGTTGAGGATGCGTATCAGATGGCTCTGAAAGCAGAAGAAAAGCTGAGCCGCAAGCAAGGCCAACGAGGTCGAGGCAGGAGCCAGCCTAGAGGCAAGGCGGTTGCCCAGAAAGAAATTCAAAAGCCCAAGGAGGATTGGAAAAGACCCCAGGGAAAAGATGAAAGAGGTGGAACCTCACAGCAGAGGCAGCAAAATGCTGAGCCGAGGAGACAACAAGATGATCAACAAGGAGGATATGCTGATGCAAATACATTTCCTCGTACCCGAGGTAGAGGAAGAGGCAGAGGAGGAGTTATCACATGTTTCACGTGTGGTAAAGACGATCATAAAGCCGTGGATTGTCCAAAGAGAAAAATGGACAAAGGAGGAGCTCACGTCACTGAGGCGCAGAGGCGTGATGCTGAGTCAGAGGATGCTGACAGCGAAAGATCGTTTGGGATGCATAAGGTCCTTTTGAAACCTGAGAAAGAGGTGGACAACTTAGTGCAGAGAAGCAGACTGTTCAGGACGGCTTGCACAGCTAAGGACCGAAAATGCAAAGTCATCATCGACAGTGGGAGCACTGATAATCTCATTGCAGCTGAGATGGTGGAAAAGCTGGAGCTAGAAACAACTAAGCACCCGAGTCCATATAAGTTCTCATGGTTACAAAAAGGACACCGAGTAAGTGTCACTAAACAGTGCTTAGTTAAATTTAAAATTGGGAATTATCATGACGAGATTCTGTGTGATGTCATTCCCATGGATGTATGCCACGTACTGCTGGGTAGACCATGGCAGTTTGATAGAAATGTTGTTCATGATGGGAGGATGAACACATACACCTTGGAGAAGGATGGGAGACTCCATAGGTTGCTTCCGGTAAAAGATAAATATCATGAAGTAAAGCCGGAGGTAAATAGAAAAATACTTCTCATGAGTGGGAAAGAGCTTCTCACAGAGATGGAAAAAGATGAAAATCCACAATTCTTTGTTGTCAGGAAGCCGAGAATTGTCCTGACAAGCACAAGAGTGGATGACTTGCCGGAGGAGATTCAACAATTACTGGGAGAGTTTTCTAACATCATCGTGGACGAACTACCTCGTTCGTTGCCACCAATGAGGAGTGTGAGTCATCACATTGACCTCATACCCGGGCCAAGTTTTCCAAACAAGGCAGCGTACAGGTTGACACCTCAAGAGAACGAGGAGGTCAAAAGGCAGGTACAGGATCTGCAAGATAAGGGACTCGTGAGGGAGAGTCTAAGTCCGTGTGTTGTTCTGACAGTACTGAGTCCGAAGAAGGATGGAGGCTGGAGGATGTGTACAGACTCCAGGGCCATAAACAAGATCACCATCAGGTACAGGTTTCCACTGCCGAGAATGGATGACTTGATGGATTGCCTAAGTGGAGAAAATTATTTTTCAAAGATAGACCTCAAGAGCGGATACCATCAGATCAGGATGAGAGAGGGAGATGAGTGGAAGACAGCCTTCAAGACAAATCAGGGTTTGTACGAATGGCTGGTCATGCCATTTGGCTTGACAAATGCACCCAACACTTTTATGAGACTGATGAATGAAGTCCTGCGGGAATTCATTGGTAAATTTGTGGTGGTGTACCTGGACGATATACTGATTTTCAGTAAAACCAGGGAAGAACATTTAAGGCATTTAGCCACAGTGATGAGAAGACTGCAGCAGGAGAAGTTGTTGGTTAATTTGAAGAAATGCTCGTTCATGCAGACAGAACTCATATATCTGGGTTTTGTAATATCGGCAAATGAGTTGAGGATGGATCCTGAGAAGGTGAATGTAATCAGAAATTGGCCATCGCCGAGGAATGTTTTTGAGGTACGGAGCTTCCATGGTTTGGCAAGCTTCTACAAAAAATTTATTCGGAATTTCAGTGGAATCAGTGCATAATTTTTTTCAATGGACAGTCGAGGCTGAAAGGAGCTTCAATTTGTTGAAGTGAAAGATAACTGAGCAGCCAATTCTGGTGCTGCCAGATTTTCAGAAAACCTTCCAGGTGAAGTGTGATGCCAGTGGGTATGCTGTTGGAGGGGTTTTAAGTCAGCATGACAGACCTGTGGCATACTACAGCGAGAAGCTGGATGACGCGAAGTTGAAGTACTCCACATACGATAAGGAATTCTATGCCATTATCCAGGCATTAAAGAAGTACAGGCACTATCTGATACCCAAGGAATTCGTTTTGTATAGCGATAATCACGCATTGCAATTCGTGAGTCAGCAGGAGAAGCTGAACCAAAAGCATGCGAAGTGGGTAGAATACATGCAAAATTTCACATTCATGATCAAGCATATTTCGGGGACTGCGAACAAGGTGGCGGACGTCTTGAGTAGAAAATGTTTGTTGCTGCAGGAATTCAGGGTCAAAACGTTGGGTTTTGAAAACCTGAAGGATATGTATGCAGGTGATGCTGACTTTGGGGAAGCTTATGAAGCAGCCGAGAATCCGGTGCTCAGAGATAGGAGCCCGTGGATAGATTTCTTGGTACAGGATGGATTGTTGTTTAAAGGCAATCAGTTGTGCATTCCAGATTTCTCTATGAGAGAGAATTTGGTGAAGGAGAAGCACAGCGAGGGCTTAGAAGGTCATTTTGGACATGACAAAACGTTCGCCAAGCTGAGCGAATCATATTTTTGGCCAGGTATGCACGCTGATGTAAAGCGATTTGTTGACCGATGCAGAATATGTCAACATGCAAAGGGCAGGAAGCAGAACACATGGTTATATCAGCCATTGCCCATACCCGAGAGGCCATGGGAAGCCATTAGTATGGATTTTGTGTTGGGTTTACCGAGAACTCAGCGAGGAGTTGATTCCATCTTTGTTGTGGTGGACAGGTTTTCGAAGATGGCACATTTTATCTCGTGTCATAAGACTAGCGATGCAACCCACATCGCAAATTTGTTTTTCAAAGAGATCGTGCGATTGCATGGATTACCGAGAAGCATAGTCTCGGATTGGGACACGAAGTTCATAGGTCATTTTTGGAGGACGCTATGGAAGAAGCTAGGGACTAACTTAGCATTCAGCTCTGCTTACCATCCACAGACAAATGGACAGACGGAAGTAGTCAACAGAAGCTTGGGGGATCTGTTGAGGAGTCTGGTGACGGAGCATCACACCAGTTGGGATCAGATTTTACCACAGGCCGAATTTGCGTACAACGATTCGGTGAATTGGAGTACAGGCAGAAGCCCGTTCCAGATTTTGTATGGGACGTCGTCGAGAGGAGTGTCTGAGCTTAGAAAGTCAGAACAGGCTGAGACAAGCAGCGCGAGAGCTGAGGAGTTCGCCGAGGCGATGCACGAACTTCACGCACAGGTGAAGCAACGACTGCAGAAGATGAATAAGGAATACTAGAGCAGAGCCGATCAGAGAAAGAGACAGCTTCGGTTCGAAGTTGGGGATAGGGTTCTAACGCATTTAAGGAAGGAAAGGTTCCCAAGAGGGACGTACAACAAGCGCAAGATGAAGAAAATTGGGCCATGCAAAATTCTAAAGAAATTTGGCGAGAACGCATATGAGCTTGAGTTGCCGGAGGGCATCGGGATATCTCCGATTTTCAATATTTCAGATTTATACCCATACAGGGCTGAAGAAGTAGAAACTGGAACTGAGAGACCAGTGGTAGAATGGTAGAAGCAGTTACCAGTTGCACAGAAGCCACAGATGGAGTGCATACTAGATAAAAGAGCAGGTAAGAAGACCAGGAGAAAGCAATATTTTGAATATCTGGTGAAATGGAAGAACCACCCAGTGGAGGATGCCAGCTGGGAGACAGAGGCCATAATACAGAAGCATGGGTAGACTGTACAGGAGCTCATGAGCAGGAGCCCATGAAATCTTTTGAGCCGAGGAGTATGATGCAGGAGCATCGCTCACTTACCAAGCGAGCCAGCACGTGGAGGAAAGAGAAAACAGCTGGACAACGCCAACATTCAAATTTTGGAACCTTGTAATATGGCTGCGCCAAACAATTAATACATTGATGTGATGAAGCGCACTTGTACATTGTAACGGACCTTGAGCAGATAAGCTCTCGTCCTTAGGTAGTTGAGGCATTTACTAGAATAAATACAAGTAGATAAGTTAATTAAGTCTAGATTAGACAGGTATAGCTGTTGAGAGGGAAAACGGAATATAGGCACCCTCCATTGTATTGTTATGAGATTATTATCATTCATTCATACAGGAGCAAGAGAGAGAACAGAGAAGAAAGCTTGTGAAGAAACCTCCATGTACAGATATTGAATTAATAGGAAGATCTTTGATTCAATTCCCATGGATGTGTTTGATACCTTTGTGTTGTTGATGTTGTGCTTTTGCTTACTTGCTTCCTTTTATGCTTATCTTCTATATGCTACATATGTGATAGCATACTAGGTTCGAAACCTGAGAGAATGAGTGAATGAGTTTCGATTGTTCCTCTGCTTAAGCCAGGAGATTCCTACATCGAGTGCAGTTGAATAACTCCGCATAGAGTGCATTGAGGAGGCTAAGTAGTTGAACCTTATTCCCTGTTGCCCAGATTAAGTTGAGTTATTCAAGCCGTGCAGGTGAAGTGCAGGTCGAATTGAAGTCTCAGTAGCAAGTTTGAGGGAGGAAAGGTTGAGACTGTTGCGGCGTGAGCGCACAGGGCCCAGAAGACTTCATTACTTTGGAGGTGATTGAAGACCGAGCAGGAAGCGTGTTCGAGAATTACTCCGGAGAAGTCTGAGTTAGTGAAAGCTCAGGAGGGTTAACTCCTTGTTCCCTTGCAGAAGCAGGACCAAGTGGAGTGCATACAGGATAAAGGGGGTGGACGGAGAAACTCTTCAAGAGGAAGAGAATCGACGACTTGAATTGTCGTAGAGAATCACGAAGACCGCAACCTGACTTGTGGGTCAGATGTATCGGGAGTTCGCGGTGGAAGATTCCTATTTCTCGTAGAGTGAGGTCACGAGAATGCGAAACACGACGTCCCAAAATATCTCACATGGTGTACGGTGGAACCGGATAAGGTGACAAGTGATCTCGGGATATCGGGTCTCGGGAGTTGGAGGCCTAAAAGTCTGATATCGGGAGTAACGAGAGTGCGAGGTTGCGAGATCCCGAGTCATCGACATCTCGACACTTCGGGTCTCGGAGGTTGGGAACTCGAAGGCGTAGAGGTGCTAGTCGCAAGTCGGATAGCACAAGGCCCCGACATACGAGGGAAAGTCAACGTTGACTAGACGCATCGGGTCTCGGGGATCCGAGAGTCCAGTTTCCGGTTGTGGAACTCGCGAAGTCGCGAAGTCCGATCTCCCGATTTTTTTCAAGGGAGAATTGTGCGGTAGTGTTCCTGTGGGTAAGGAATTCCAGAGAGGAATAAGAAGGGACTTGAACCCTTTGGGTCGTGGATAGTGAAGGTCCTGGTGGAGTGACCGTCCGCTGAGGGACAGGTTGCGTCATCCTGTCTATCACCAACAGGCTGAATAACTAGACCTTTAGACCTTTGAATATTGTTTCCAAACTGGTACTTCTCAAGTCAATCCTGCAAGCTCTGCCCACCTACCTCTTTACTGCTCTGGCAGTGCCCATTTTGTTCATTCGGGAAATCAAGAGCCTCCAACAGAATTTCTTGTGGTAGGGACACCAAAACAATAAAAAGTGGGCTTTAGTTGGATGGTATAAACTTTGTAAACCCAAAAAGTTTGGAGGGTTGGGAATACGTGATCTGGGAATTAACCAGGTCATGGGAGACAAAATGTGGTGGATATGGCTGTAGCATCCGAAAGAACTCTGGGCACAAATCTGGAAACAAAAGTATGCCCCGAACACACAGCCTGACCAATTAATTAGATTCAATGAACATATACAGGGATCCAATATATGGAACACTGCCTGGAAAAATCGCCCCCTGATCTAGAAGCAGTCTTTCTGGGAAGTGAGAAATAGGGAAAGCGCACTCTTCTAGCAGGACTCAGGGCAACAACTACCCCCTCTCAGTGACTTGGAAATCCTCAATCCTCTCAAACAAAGGTTACATATGAATATCTTCAGGAAAGTTAAATACCTCTAGATTCCAACTCACAGAAGCCAACCTTGGAGACAGTGGAAAACAGGGTGAACAGAATTACAGCTCACGGATGATATCGACCTTCTACCTTGGCAAGATTGTGTGCTGCATCGGAAAATTCCAATCAAAGAGGGACCATATATCCTCTGATGGGGCCACTCTATAACAAGTATCTTCCCAGTTAATGAAGCATACTACCTACAGGGAAACTACCACAACCAAAGCCCTGAAACAACATGGAGCAAAGTCTGGCAAAGTTTTCTTTGGCCCAAAGTATCCATTTTTCTTTGGCTCACAGCTCAAAACCGTATCCTCACATGGGATAATCTTTTAAAGAAAGGTTTTATAGGTCCCTCCAGATGCACCCTATGTCAACAAAGAGAGGAAACCATGGAACATCTCTTCAACAATTGCCACTACAGTCAATAGATCTGGGATTGGGGGGCCCAAGCCATGAAACGCTCCAACCGAAACTGAGGCAGCATTAGGGACACACTCACTAATTGGGAGATGATCTCCTTCCATAATCCAATTCTCCAACGCATATGACAGCTTCTCCCAGGCTTCACCTTATGGGTGATTTGGAAAGAGATAAATAAGCGATTCTTCCACTCAAAAGCCTCCCCTCCCACCATTGCATGGGAGAGGGTTAAGAAGCTAATCCAAGAAACAGTCCATAGTAAACATTGGCACCACGAAGACCTGCAATGCGTTCTCGAGGAGGAAAACATTATTAGAAACTAGGACATGAAAATTCATGTGCAAACTCAAGTGAAGACTAAAGGCAGACGAGCCAACAACCCCACGATATGGACCCCACCCCCATCAGGCTTCATCAAGCTAAACTTCGATGGGGCCTCCAGGGGAAACCTTGGACCAGCAGGTTTCGACACAGTCCTTCAGAACCACACTGGGGGGATCATTCACTTGATGGTTGGATTTTTGGGTGAGAATACAAACAATGTTGTGGAGCTCATAAGCCTTGTCAGGGGCCTCCAAGTTTCCATTCAAAACCATTACCATCAGGTCAACATTGAGGGAGATTCCCAAATTATCATCCAACCCATCTCCAAAATCCTACATGGCAAACACCCTAGGTGGATCTCCCCCAGCTGGAGATTCTCAAGACTTCTGGAGAATTTTGGAGATCTCATCCACCCCATTCTCACTTTAATCCCTTATCATGTCAAACGAGAAGCAAACAAAGTTGCAGATCACTTGGAGAATATTGGAGTTGATACCAAGTCTGAACTCATACATTGGCAAGCCCATCTCTCTGACGATACAAATCTCTCAAGGTGATGCAGAGACCTTGCAAACAGAGACTCCTCATCCCTGGATGGGGTGACACGTGGAAATGCCTTGCCACATGGCTTAGCATCAAGCCACAACTTAAATGTTGTAGGCTTCTCCCCATCCCCTCAACATTTACGATGGTAGTCGGCCATTACAACCACTATACGGAGGAGGGACTTCTCCCTCATGCAAACGCACTAGCACAGCCAGCATTCAATATGACAGGGTTAATAGGAATCCATGTGATGTCGTCATTTGGAAATTCGAAAGTTGGAGAGCCTAGACAGAGTTGGTTCACTCTCGTTTTGGACCTCCCCGCTGGTTGGGAGCTCCGGTGCAGTTTTGGTTCATTCTCGTTTTGGTTCATTCTCTTTGTATCTCTATCCACCCCTCATCAATAATGACAAGGAAGTGAGGCAGGCTTCGTTGAGTCTTGGCCTGGTACACCCACAAAGAGTAGAGGAAAAGAAGGCAGAACCTTGAGCACGCTCTGTCAATGGTGACTTTCATCCTCTGGCAGAGAGCACGAGTCAACCAATTGGCACTCCATGCCATTATCGTTGAGCCTGGGATAGAGCGTAGCACGGAAACCCTTGCAATTGAGCCTGGAAGTTGTCTGAAGGGAGGCGTTGCGGATGAGTTTCCAACCTATTATGTCGAAGAAACGTTGTACCTGGAGGATTTAGCGACCACCCTGGAACCCCAAGCCACGATGCCTGAAATATAGGATGGAAGCGACCTAAAGGGAGAGCCAACAGAATAATTCCCAATTTGTTTTGTCGAAGAGATACCGTGGACAGGTGACTACAGCCCCACCAGCCATGCTAAGAAGGCAACGAGTGAGGATGAGGCTTGGGACAATGCCTGCACAGAGATGAATGTGGATGAGACCAGAGCAGGGATGAAAGTGGACACAGCCAGAGCAGGATTGAACGTGAATGAGGCCAGAGCAAGGATGAACATGGAAGTGGGGAATGAAACCTTCGACGAGGCAGGAAACAATGATTTGCATGGTCCACTCCTTCATGCAAAGCATCTAGCTCTAGTGTTTGAACTCCAAGGCCACATGGCAGACCAGGAGCACAGAGCCCTCCTTGTGGAACAGCGTCTGGACTTTCTCCTTGACGCGTACTCCAATGCTCCAACAAAGAGGAAATTTCCAATGTGCGCACAACCGTTTGCCATCCCAGCCAGATCCATGTGTCAGAAAGGCAATGGCGACAGGTCACCGGGTATCTAAGTTCTCCTATGCTAGTCTGTTTTCTATTTCATCATGTTGTTTCTCAATGTTAACTTGAACTATGGCCATCTATCCTGGTTTCCTTCGGGCAGGATAGAGAGCAAAATAGTTTTTAGTTTATCTTCCTAGGCTCATTTCACTCCAAACTATGCTTGTTTCCGGTAAAATGAAAACATTTTTGGTGGCTCGGGACAACTATATCTTTGTGTATTTTGTCAACGTTTCTCTGTTAAATTAATATAGCAGGTACTACCTTTTTTACTTTTAAAAAAATAATAATAAATAACACCACAATAAATTATTTAAAAAAAAAGTAGTACATACTTAGGAATGCCTCGAAATAGGTGCACAGTGGACTTCCACTTGCACAGGTAAATTTAACTTCATTAATTGTGCCACTCACTAAAAAATATATAAAATTTAATGTATCATTGCATCAAGTTTAACCAAATTCACTGGGGAGTACCCTAAAAATAATGTCTCAACACATCAATGTTCAAATGCACCGGCATACTTTATAAAAGAAAATACACACACCAAATAAATCGCATTAGTGTCGTTGGACATTACACATCGGTGCCCCTAATTGTCATCAAGTACACCGTGGTAGGGTAAATAAAAAAAATTACAAAACCAATTTTCATTGTCATAGCGCATCTCAAGCTTCAGAACTCTCAAGCAAGCATTGATTCTCACCTTTCTTCCTAAGATGCCCTATTTTTGGTGCTCTACACTGACTTGGATATCTTCATTGGTGGATTCTGCACATTTCCAAATTTTGGAAATCGCTACGAATTTTTATTACTCCCAGTAGTGTAACCATTCCTCCTTGGGATAGAAAAGTCTAGGTAAATTATTTATTACCTTCATATTTTCATTTTCATCTAATAAAAAATACAATTTAGCTTGAAAATTGGCATTTTTTTCAATTTTGTGTGGTGCGCCTGAATGGTTCAACTCGTCTTGACATGGTGCATACTGTGTTGAATTAACATTGAGCAATGTTGTCAGTGCGTCACATATATGTACGCACCAGTTTCATTCAAGAAATTGAACCACGATAAATTATTAAAAACAAAGCGGTTCATCCTTCAGAATGCCCCAAAACCAATGCATAGTGGGATTCTTCCCACACGGGTACATTACACTTCATTAACTACAGTACTAGCTCAAAAATTTATAAAATTTAACCTAGCGGTGCACCAAGTTTAACCAACCGCACCGGTATGTACCCTAAAAATAACGCCCCAACACGTCAATGTTCAAACACATCGCCATACTTTATAAAAGAAAACACATGTGTCAAATAAATCACACTGGTGCCACTGAACATTACATGCCAGAACACTTCACTTAATTAATGACACTACTAATATAATGGTTTATAAAATGTAACATAGCGATGAAACCATTTTAATACAATGCACCAATGTTGTGTACAAAACAAGCCGCAACATATATTGACCAAATTTTCATAGAGGGGCATCGCATTGGATGCCTCGTTACCATTTCTCTATCCTTTAAAATGCACCGAAGTAAAAAATTTCAGTGCTCCACTATCATGGTGGTACTAGGGTGTTAATAGTAACACATCACACCAGATCAACTGTAATAATGAGGTTTATCTTAGCGATGCCCATCATTCCATCAAACACAATGGTGTTGTAAAGACAATGTCATTGGTAGGTATCATGTCGGTGCTCTAGTAAGCATGGCACACTGTTGATTTCAGTTTAACAAAGGGCACCATGGATTTGTGTGCTATAAATTTTAGCATCTTAGTGTGTCTTTGTTAACGAAATGAACCTGTGTTGTTAAAATCACTAAACTGTTGTGATTAAAATATTTGACTCAGTCCATATGGTCCCATGGGACACACCACTTTGAGCTGTTGTTTTTATGAGATAGTGCACTATCCTCGAGGAGTAGGTTCTATTGGAGGCTCATCAATTGATTTTAAATATTTTTTGCAAAAACAATTGATTTTGGATTTTTTGAAATACATGTTATTTATATATGTATTTGTTTCATAATTTGAATTTGTTTTATCTATATATATGTTCCTAATAATATTTGTCTGTGAATTGTAGAAAACGAGAAAAAGAGGAGGAGGAGGAAAAGCGACGAAAGGTCAATATGCATGCATTTATGTATGAGTGGGAGGTTAGGGAGAGGGATATAGAGTTGTACCTTCACCCAATTTCACAATAGACATAGTACCTTTTCATGGATATTGGCCTCCTAAATTTTATCAGGAGGGTACATCCCTTAAAGGGGGATATACATTCTTAAATAATTTGATCTATCATTGGGATCATGCAAGACAAGGGTTCAGGGTCGGTCTCAATCTATGGTATAATTCCATGGAGGAGGATGTCTATTTTATCACTGGGTTATCTAGGAGGGGGGGTGTTTTCCCCATTTCCCTGCTCTACCAAATAGTATTGCAAGAGAGACCTAAATGGCATATGTGCAGAGATGTGTCAGTTTGGGTATTCTTTCAACTTCAGAGCTCTATTTTTTTTGTGTTCAACTACAGAGCTCTAGTTTTTTTGTGTTCAACTACATATAGGTGCATTTGAGAGATATGATGTCAGGATCCTATGTCATATACTCTCATCACTGTCATAGAAAATATCTAGTGGGAATTGCATTAGTTTCTCTATGTTGTATTATGTAGATAGTTTATTGCAGGAGCCCTAATTTATTAGGTGGGAGGATGTTTTTTTGAGACAATTTTTTCATGCATTAGATCATTGTTTCTCTGTTTTTTTTGGTCTGAGATTATTCTCATTCATGATTGAGTTGTATACACTATTTTTTGAGAGGGTTCATGCCACTCGGCCAACAATAGCCCACTTTCCTTCTTGCCCTATGTTTGATGCACATATGTGCATGTGGGGGTAGTTGATGCCCAATAGGGGTGATTCTGAGTTTCCAGTTAATCTAGTGGGAAAGGAGGTATTTTTTTTATTGTCTAGAGAGGAAGATATTGTCCTTGATATTGTAGAGTACTCATACGTAGGGATATATTGGAGAGGATGTCAAAACATCCAATTTATAACAAAGGAGCCACCAAATGAGAGAGGTAATATTATCTTTATGTTTTGATCAATCTATTTACATATTTTTTATGTCTTATTTAATGCACATGTAATTTATTGTAACAATTTGTTTCAATTAACTTATTATTATTATCTATTTTTTTCATATATTGGCATATATGCTAGGGATGTACCTCCCAAACATGAAGATGAGGTGATGGAGGATGCCACATAGGTCAGATACAATATTCTAGCTAGAGGTGGCAGATGAGATATCCCATGTCATGCCTAGTCACAGAGTGGTACATGTACCCCCTAGAGACATATTATGGGTAGAGGAGCTCTCTACTACATGGTGAATGTTGATGCATCATATTGTTTGTTTTGTCTACCTCATAGATATGTTTAGGGGTGGTTCTCATGATAATACTACATATAGATTATTTGCAGAGCCATCCGCATCCTCTACTACACCACATGGTCCTCCTCCTCCTGATTCTCCTCCACATGATTCGGCTGCAGTATCTATTTATCCTCTTAGTTCCCCTCCACATTTTTCTGAGCCTCCATCCACGTATGATCCTCATCCTTGTCCTCCTCATATTTCCCATCCACATTTTTCTGAACCTGTATCCATGTCTGATCCTCCTACCCCTCCTCCTCCTCCTCCTCTTATTGCTTCTCCTCCACATGCATCACCATATTCTATTGATCCTCCCTCCTCTTATGTCACCATACCTCCTCCTCCTCTTCCTCCACATATGTCACAACCTTTTGATGCTTTAGACAATATGATCACATCGGGTAATTTTCATGTGCATCTTCATGATATTGATATAGAGACACTTGATAGTGAAATTTTTCTGACATTTATTTCTGAGATAGTTGTTCTTGATAAAGGATTTATCTCTGGTAGCAAATACATTGATACACCTAGATCCGGTGGTGGACCTAGCTAGTAGTGGTACTAGTTGACATTTAAATTGATTGTTTTATATTTTACTGGAGATCTATATATGACATGTTTATTGCATATTTTGTTGATGTGTATGTTTGACACATGTATATTCATATGTTTATCTCTCATGTATATTATGTTTTTTTGGTTGTTTTTATTGTTTGATTTATAAAATGTAATGAGTATGCTAATGATGATCATTGTTAACAATTTCTCTGTTTTTAAGTGAAATTTGACATGTCTCACTCTTTTAAATTTATATTTTCCATATAATGTTTAACTTTACTTTATGAAAACATTTAATTTGGATTGTTATTGCAAAAAGTTATAACCATTAATTCCATATAATTTTTAACCATTGTTCAAGGTGAATTATGTTTTTTCCAACAAGATACAATATGTTGAGTAAATGTGTTTAGAAATAAAAATACTTAAATATTATGAGTGAAATGGTTCTGATTTGAATGTTTATGTATTTTTCATATGTTATAATCATAAAATTATAACATACTTATTCATTAATAATAATGTTGATGATACACTGATAATGCTATTATTTTAATTTTTATTATTCAAATATTACAAGACAAAGTTATAATATAATTGTTTACTAAAATCACAATGATTATATTTTATTGATATTTAACATTTCCAAGGATTTTGTTAATTTATATTATCCAAATATTATAATATATGAAATTTATTCAATTAAATTTAAAATAATAAATATAGATAATACTAATACATTTTTATGTATATCCTTTCGATAAAATGGTTTCACAATTTTTTACTTTAATACAGACTTTATGAATATTTTATTAGAACATAATATCACCCAACATTTTATAATTAGTATTTTAAGAATTTGTAAAATTGACAAAGGTTTATATACTTTTAGATAAGTATGGATCATTAATTGTTTTTCTTAATTGTGACTAGGCTCTAGAAAAAGACTATTTTAGAATTTCCATGTCCTTCTTATATTGACACGTATTTCAAGGAGAATTCCAAACACATGATTAATATAAGTTCATATGATTATAAAACTACAGGATGGAGTGGAATATCTGAAGGCCATGATGGTTGCACTGGTTAAGGTGGGGAATGCCATCAAAGTTGGTAATGTCAACACCACAAGTACTGTAGATATTGCACAAAGTTATTTTTTTGGAATTGCCCTTAGAAGTTCCATAAAGTAATTATATATTTTATTTGACTTTTGATTTTCTCAAAGAATAAAAATGTTGAGGTCTGAATGTTTTTTAATATCTTTATTTTTTTGTTAAATAAAACATAATTTATAATAAATATTTACTATTGTACACCACCAACTTTGTGATAACCCAATTAATCCTTGGTGATTCAAAGGTTAACATAAACATATTTTAATACAATACAACACACATTTCCTATATAGTAAACAATAAATATGACAATGAAAATATATCAAAACCACATCTTATGCTCGTATGTCTATTTAATGTATTTTCAATATGGTGGTTGTAAATGGTTGTTAACTTTTTATATCCAACATAATTATAAAATGAAGGAAAAAAATAATTTTCCATTATAGATACCCATAATAAAATGACAATACACAATATAAATGTCCGAACAAATAATATACAAATCAGTCTTCATTGTCATCACCCTGATTATCTTCCTTGCTTGGTATTGTAACATTGTTGTTGTCAAAAATATGTTTAGGTATCATATCATGTCTTTGTCAATGTTTCATCGAAACGTGCACATGAGACCTAGATAAAGCAAGTACAAACAAAGCTTATCAAGAAAAGGAAAAGAGATTCAATATGGAAGAATGAGAAAATAAATTCACACTACTCTAATGAGCTAATTAATTATTGAATGAATCCAATGAATGAGAGATACACACTCATATAGGACATAAATTCCATAAATAAGAAAATTGAACAAACAACGATTGTTTTCTTAGGAATGCATGCATAATAGTGATGGTATAGAATGGAAATTCTAAAATAGAACTACTCTAGTTAACTACCACTGAACTAGTGAGTCGAAAATATAAATATCTCCAACACCCCCCTTGAACATCACTATGAAGTAAACTAAAATGAGTCCAACAACTAGGCCATATTAGGTACTCATGTACAATGCAACTAATTAACAATGAATAAAAAATGAGGAAAGAGGGTAAACCGCATGGGAAAAAGAAAACCCCTCAAAAGACAATGCATCTAAATAAGAAAAGGTAGATGCTAGGCAACTGTGTTCTTCACTCCAAGACGATCCCACAAAGTTGGAAACTTTTGCTCACTAAAATCCTTCGTTAAGATGTAGAAATATTTATGGATCTCATGAATTCATTTGGAAATTTGTCTTTATGTGTATCTCTTGATCTTGTGGACCCATCTGCACCTGAAAATATTCCGTTATGGTGGAATTGGAATCATAACCTAATTTTGATTCTTTGGGAGTGAGTCATAATCCTCTTTTATGGATAATTTCCATAATGGATTTCCCACAGCCTCATTATAGGTCTTTGGATCGAAATATTGAGCCATATAGCAGTGCACGGGCATCATTGGTTTAGAAGCTGAAAGTACTTGAGAAGTCTCCTCATGTTGAGATCGAGTCCTCCTCGAATCCAATGGATCCCTTGCAAGGTCGCCTACTTATTGAAGTGTGGATGTTTCCAACTTGGGCATCTGCTGAAGCTCTGGTGTTGGATCCTCATCTAGTTGTACTACTTACTCTACTCCATGTACAAAATCCAAATGTATAGAATCATCTCTGATGTCTAGAACTGATGGAAGCCCAAGAATATTTGCATTCTAGACTGGTGGTACATGTAAAGCACTCTCCTCATGTGTAAGTCATATATAAGAGTCATAGTTAGCAAACTTAGTGAATTTTTACAACTTTTATTTGTGATCTACCTCACCAATTTCTATAATGGAATTGTCATGCATGTCAAGTACAAAAATTGAATATGATATAAATTCAACATTTTTACCTTTCTAAGTGATCTAATAAAGTAAGAGAAGATTTATAGAAATATTTGGAACATGTAAAACATTCTCAAAACAGCCATTAGAGAGTTCCACTCTTCCCTCTCCTGCTAATGTTACTAGAGTATCATCCCCCATGAGAATAGAGGGTCTTGAGCATGAACTCAAAGAAGTAAAAAATTCCTCTTTCATTTCCATATGATGTGATGAAAAAGAATCTATAATCCATGAATAAGATGAGGAATTAATTACAACAAGATCATGATGATTACCTTTATTAGGAGTAGTTGAGTTATGTCATGTCATGACTAGTCACAGAGTGGTACATGTACCCCCTAGAGACATATTATGGGTAAAGGAGATCTCTACTATATGGAGGTGTTTGCCTCATGACATGACGATGTTGATGCATCATATTGTTGGTTTTTTCTACCTCATAGATATGTTGAGGGGAGGTGCTCATGATCATACTACAGCTATCTCATCAACAGAGCCATCCACATCCTCTACTACAACACGTGGTCCTCATCCTCCTTCTGATTCCGCTCCACATGAGTCGGTTGCAGTATCTACTGATCCTCTTACTTCCCCTCCACATTTTTCTGAACCTGCATCCATGCTTGATCCGCATCCTCGTCCTACTCATCTTTCCCATCCGCATGCATCTAAACCTGTATCCACATCTGATCCTCCTCCTCCTATTACTTCTCGTCCACATGCATCACAATATTCTACTGATCCTCCCTCCGCCTGTGTCTCCATACACTGATCATTGTCTTTCTACTATTCCACATGTTTCATCATCCATCGATCCCCCTCCTCCTCCTCTTCCTCCACATATGTCACAACCTTTTGATGCTTTAGACATTATGATCCCGTCAGGTACTTTTCATGCACATCTTCATGATATTCATATAGAGACGCTTGATAGTGCAATTTTTCTGACATTTGTTTATGAGACAGTTGTTCTTGATAAAGGTTTTACTTCTAGTGGGAGAGACATTGATACAACTAGCTTTGGTGATGGACCTAGCTAGTAGTGGTACTATTTGACATTTATATTGATTGTTTTATGTTTGACTCGGGATCTATATATGACATGATTACTGCATATTTTGTTGATATGTATGTTTGACACATGTGTATTCATATGTTTATCTCTCATGTGTATATTATGTTTTTTTTGTTGTCATTATTGTTTGATTTATAAAATATAATATGAGTATGCTAATGATGAACATTGTTAATGATTTCTCTATTTTTAATTGAAATTTGATATACGACACTCATTTAAATTTATAGTTTCCATGTAATGTTTAACTTCACTTTTATGAAAGCATTTAATTTGGATTGTGATTGCAAAACGTTATAACCATTAATTCCATATAATGTTTAACTCTTGCTCAAGGTGAATTATTTGTTGTCCAATAACATACAATCTATTGATTAAACGTGTTTAGAAACAAAAATAATTAAATATGATGAGTGAAATAATTTTGATTTGAATGTTTATGTCATTTTCATATGCTATATTAATAACATTATAACATAATTGCTCACTAATAATAATGTTGATGATGCAATGAAAATGTTATTATTTTAATTTTTATTATTCGAAGATTACAAGACAAAGTTATAATATAATTTTTTACAAAATTCACAATGATTATATTTTATTTATATTTAAATTTTCCAAGGATTTTATTAATTTATGTTATCCAACAATTATAATACATGAAATTTATTCAATTAAATTTAAAATAATAAGTATGGATAATAATAATATATTTTGATCTATACACTTTAGATGAAATGGTTTCACAATGGTTTGTAAATTTGACAAAGGTTTCTATACTTTTAGATAAGTATGGATCATTAAAGTGTTTCTTAATAATGACAGGCTCTAGAAAAAGACTTTTAGAATTTCCATTTCCTTATATTGACACATATTTCAAAGATAATTCCAAACAAGTGATTAATATAAGTTTATATGATTATTAAACTACATGATGGAGTGGAATATCTGAAGGCCATGATAGTTGCATTGGTTTAGGTGGGGAAAAAGTTGATAATGCCAGCACCACAAGTACTGTAGATATTGCACGAAGTAATTTTGTTGGAATTTTCCTTAAAATTTCCACCAAAATAATTATATATTTATTTAAATTTTGATTTTCTCAAACAATAAAAAAGTTGAGGTTTGAATATTTTTTAATATAATTATTTTTTGTTAAATAAAACATAATTTATAATAAATCTTTACTATTGTACACCACCAACTTTGTGATATCTCAATTAATGCTTAGTAGTTCAAAGGTTAACATAAACATATTTTAATACAATACAACACAAATTTTCTATAATAAACAATAAATATGACAATGAAAATATATCAAAACCACATCTTATGCTTGTACGTCTATTTAATGTATTTTCAATATGGTGGTTGTAAATGGTTGTTAACTTTTCATATCCAACACAATTATAAAATGAAGGAAATAAAATAGATTTCCATTATAGACACCCATCATAAAATGACAAATCCACAATATAAATGTTTGAACAAATCATATACAAATCAGTCTTCGTTACCATCACCCTGTTTATCTTCCTTGCTTGGTATTGTAACATTGTTGTTGTCAAAAATATGTTTAGATATCGGATCATGTCTCTATCAATGTTTCATCAAAATCTACACTGGACACCTAGCTAAAGCAAGTACAAACAAAGCTTATCAAGAAAAGGATGAGAGATTCAATATGGAAGAATGAGAAAATAAATTCACACTATTCCAATGATCTAATCAATCATCGAATGAATCCAATGAATGAGCGATACACACTCATATAGGAAAGAACAATCCATAAATAAGAAAAGTGAAAAAACAATGAGCGTTTTCTTAGGAATGCATGCATAATAGTGATGGTCTAAAATACAAAGTCTAAAATAGAACTACTCCAGTTAACTACCGATAAAATAGTGAGTCGAGAATAGAAATATCTCCACCACCACCCCCCCCTGAACATCACTATGGAGTAATAAAAAATGAGTCCTGACAACTATGTCATATTAGGTACTCATGTACAATGCAACTAATGAACACTAAATAAAAAATGAGGAAAGAGGGAAAACCACATGGGAACAAAAACCCCCCTCAAAAGACAATGCATTTAAATAAGAAAATGAAGTTACTAGGAAACCATGTTCTTCACTCCAAGACGATCTCGCAAAGTATGAAACTTTTACTCACTAAAAGTATTCATGAATATGTATAAATATTTATGGATATGATGAAGTCCTTTGGGAACCTATCTTACCCTGTACCTCTTGATCCTATGGACCCATTTGCACTTAAGCCTATTGCTTTCTGGTGGAAGTGGAACTAGATCCCAAGTCTAATTCTCTAGGAGTGAGTCATACTCCTCCTGCATGGTTGATTGCCATAATGGATTTCCCACAGCCTCATTTCATGTCTGTGTATCAGAAGATTGAACCATATAACAATGCATGGGCATCTTTGGTTTAGAAGATGAAAGTACATGAGAAGGCTCCTCATGCTGAGATCAAACCCCCCTTGAATCCAATGGATCCTCTACAAGGTCACCTATTTCCTGATGTGTGGAATTTGATCACTTGGGAATCTATTGAAGCTCTAGTGCTCACTCCTCATTTGGATGTACTACCTTCTCTAATCCATATACAGAATCTGACTGTATGGAATCATCTCTGATGTTTGGAACTAATGAAAAAACAAGAGTATTTTCATGCTACACTGGTGGTACATGCAAAGTATTGTCCTCATGTGTAAGTAGTAAATAGGAGTCATAGTCAACAAACTTAGTGAATTTTTACAACCTTGATTTTTGATCTACCTCACAAATTTCTATAATGGTATTATCATGCATGTCAAGTACAAAAATTGAATATGATGTAAATTCAACCTTTTTACCTTTATGAGTGATATGATAAACTGAGAGAAGATTTATAGAAATATTTGGAACATGCAAAACATTCTGAAGAATTCCATTAGAGAGTTCCACTCTTCCCTCTCCTGCTACTACTACTCGAGTATCATCCCCCATGAGAATACAGGGCCTTGAGCATGAACTCAAAGAATTAAAAACTTCCTCTTTTGTTGCCATATGATGTGATGCAAAAGAATCTATAATCCATGAATCATATGAGCAATTAATTGCAACAAGAGCATGATGATTACCATTCTTTGGACCATGATCTTATTCCTTCTTCTTCTTGGATCCTTTAGGAATGAAGTTTCCAAGGTTGTTCTACTGAAGTACCTATTCCATAATATCGATTTGAATCTTCATGATTTGGTTTATTGCAATAAGATAATTTATTTCCATTCTTATTCTTTGAATCTGAAGAGTATTTGGAACCTAAAGAATCATTGAAGGGTTTAGAATATCCCTCATTCTTTGTCTCTGGATGTGATTGCCCCTTTCCTTTCTGTTAGGATGATCATTTTCCATCATGCATGGTGAGTGAATATGATTTGGGATCCTTGATTAGGCCCATATGAATGTGTTTTTCTTGCTCATATGTGAGTGAATCAATGAACAAGTCCATGGTAGGAATATTCCACTTTGATCCCAAGAGATATCTACCAGAATGGAAAGTGGAGACATAGACACCATATTTTGGTCCTAGCTTAGCCATTTCTTTTAGAATAAGTTGGTCTACTTGTGTAGACTTATCAATACCAAAAGATTCCAAGCTTAATATCAAATATTTAAACTTGGTAAGGAAATATTTTATATTATCAAAACTTTTAGGATCCAAGGTATTCAACTCTACCTCAAGCATATGACCTCTCATCTCATCCTTCTTTCCAAAGAGACTTTCCAATGTGGTCAAGATATCATTTGGATTATTTCATGCAACAACATGAAACCATAAATCATCTGAAATTAATTCAAGAAGAAGTCGTGTGTCCTCATCCCTTCGGATCGCCCATTTGGTCTTCTCAATCAATGATGTAGGTTCTTTTTCTATCACCATCATCAAATTGTACAATCCTTTCCTTTTGGTTTGGAATTATTCCTTTGAATTTAATTCAAAATAATTTTATGGTGTGATTATTATCACCAAAATTGAATGAATAATTGGTGTTGTATCCATTCCTCTTACTAGTTCTGAAAATCCCAGAAACATTTTCCTAAGAAATCACTGAAAAACCATTTTTTCAAGAGTGTCTCATTGTCCCAATGGGAATCCTAAGACACTGTCACAACCTGTGTTAAGGATAAAATGTGACACTTAGGATAGTGTCACACCCATATGCAAGGCTATATTGCAACACTTCCAAAAAATATGAAAAAATGGTTGCGACACTGTCCAAAATTTTCCAATTTTATAAGTGTTCCTGCAACTATCGCACCTTTCAATAGGGAGAGGTTGTCACACTTTTAAATGCACTGATTACACTCTTAAAAACTATGATTTCTATTTTCTCTATCTTGTTTAGTTTTCTCCAAGAATATTGGTTCTGATACCATGTCAATGTTTCATTGAAACCTACACAAGAGACCTAGCTAAAGCAAGTACAAACAAAGATTATCAAGAAAAGGACGAGAGATTCAATATGGAAGAACGATAAAATAAATTCACACTGCTCCAATGAGCTAATCAATCATCTAATTAATCCAATGAATGAGTGACACACAGTCATATAGGAAATAAAAATCTATAAATAAGAAAAGTGAAAAAACAATGAGATTTCTCTTAGGAATGCATGCACAATAGTAATGGTCGAAAATAGAAAGTCTAAAATACAACTACTCTAGTTAACTACCACTGAACTAGTGAGTCAAAAATAAAAATATCTCCAATAGTCGTAGTACAAACTATTAGCACTCTGTAAATTTTGTCTGACTGATAGACAAACGACAGAGGTAACTATTTCAACCTAATATAGAGATGAGCACTAGCCTACTCAGCTCAGAGAGGGCTCTCTTGTGTCACTTGATATATCTTTGGAAATTAGTGGTTAGGTTTAGTTTGTTTTGGGGGGGTTTATAAATTTGTTTGCAAGAAAAGGGAGGGACACTCAGGGCTATGGAGTTGAAAGTAAATAAAAAATGACAGGCCATTAGAACTATCCAGAGGAGAAAGGCTAAATGAGGTAATGAATCTGAGTTGTAAATTGGAATTTTCATGGTGAAAGAGGAAAGGTAAAAACAATTAACTGCATCAAAGCATTATAAAAACTAATTCTGAATTAGATAAGAATAAGATTACATAGTCTAAATTACATGAGTCGAGAGCATCATAAGATGAATTCTGGACTTCTAACTCTCTAATTTAAACAGAATAAAATGTAAATGGAATTTTTAGAGATACAATAAATATGCACTATGAGAGAAAAAAAAACTCATACCACAACCATTAGAATATTTTCATAAAAAATTTGGACGCTTCTGCATTATATATTCAATTTGGCTCAAGGAATTTACAAAGTCCTCCTTCTACGAGGGAAGGCCCCTCTCTGGTCAGTCCTTTTTTTATTCATCTTAGGAATATTATCTAGATAAATTACATCCGGGATTCAAAACGAATCAACTACCCCACCGTTCCAGAAATAGATGTCGATTACAAAAAGGATTAATGTATAATAACTGTTCTCCTACTTTGTAGGGAGCGTTATAAACAAAAATGACATATTTGAGATTTTCATTTTGAACACCACATGTCTACATCATTACAAAATTCTCTGAAGCATACTAAATTTAGCTTGAAAACTATTTCAGATTAGCAAGTTCTTCCTTCAAGCTGTCAAGCCAAGCAGGCTAATTTTCTCCAATGCTTTCAACCACCTCAGCTTTTACCTTTGTATTCCAATGCTTTCTCTGCTTCCTATTGACAGCTCATGTATGGTACTCATCTGCGTATCCGTTGATGATTAAATCCTTCATGATGGGATTTAATCTGACCTCTTTATCTGCTCCTGGCTCTCCTATAGACTTTGTATGAAATTCCGTTGCTAAGATTTGAGCAACCGGTTTCTCTTTCTTCTTCAATGATGAATTTATCATATCCGTTGAAAATCCTGGTTCACTGAAGGCTACTCGGTCTTCTTTTTCCATGTTTCCTGATTTTGCAGAAAACATAAGTTTATATCCCTTAATTGCATAGAAATTAGGAATTTGATCCAGTTTTTAATTACCCCATTTACGAATGAAGCGTTGATTGCCCAAAACAGAGTAATGCCATCCATATTTTGAAGGACAGTAGTCATCGAGTTCTAATCATGAATTACTGACAAAGTAATTACAGGTACAATAGTTTTTCACACTCATCCAATCTATTATGAATGATGAGCCTTCGAATTTGTCATCTGGCGGTGCTCACATGGCATCTCATGGATGAAAAGTACTCTAACAAGTGGCGTGGAGTGATTTGACCGGTCATACCTTTACCCATGAAATCCTTGGATTTGACATAAATCAAATGGATTTTTGACACGTGACATTGGGATGAACTTGGGCAGTTTCAGGCTTACCCTCTCTTCCCCCCAATATGCATATGGTGTCACCACGTACCTTCGGAACATAACCACGGTATTTTCATCAACCCGCTTCTTGGATGTTAATCGATGCACTATTTCCTTTCCCGATGCGTCCTTCGACCGTTGATTCAGCAACGTTCAAGATCACGATCCATTGAGCCCCATATACTTTACCTCTCCGCTATATTTAGCCATGTCTACCGGATACAACCTCGTCCGCCAGTTTGTCGCTCCTCCATACTAACTTAGCCTCCTGCTAATTTCTGAGGTTGGGTTTCCAACATAAACTTTTTTACAGTGATAACATAGGCTCCAACTGGGGATGCTATCCTCCCTGCGAGGTAGCAAAGAACAGTAGCCTATGTACCTTATCCATTAGGATTCTCATAACAGGTGTGTGTCATGCTCTAACTTGCATGTTGAATTTTGGGTATACTGTTAAAAATCTAACTGAAAACTTTATTTGGGAATTGAAAATGCTTGATCATCAAGCTTATTTACACCTACCTACCCTAATAGTTTAAATGATATTCAAATCATATGAAGTCAAAATGCCAATGTAACCATGTAAGCATCTTATCTAACACTTGGTTTCTTTGCACATACATGATCCAACCTCAGCTTGCCAATGACTCTTTTGGGAAGTTATAAATGGATTTGATTCCTAGGATTTCAACAATATTGAGACTACTCATTGTTTCTAGAAAAATTGCAAATGAATCTTCCAACGTATGCATAAGGCCCAAACTGCATATCACTTCTTCCACTCTATTTTGGTTTTCATGTGATCCACCCTGTCGATTCCCATCAAGAAGTTGATAGATCTGCTGAGATGGATGGAAGTAACAACCTCTTGAAACAGAAGATAGTAGTGGCATCATCTGTAGATTTTGATTATGGATATTCTCCATATAGCATGCCATGGGGTCATGAAACACATGAGGGAACATTTATTTTTTAGGAATTAAGACAAAATAACATGCTTCCCTCACAAGTGCTTTTTGTTCTCGCTCTACTTCTTTAATCCTGAGAGTGTTCTCAAATGGAATGTTAGCGATAGGTTTGTCTACAAAAACATCCATACATTCTTGAACATATTCAAATATGAAAACCATATTATGTGTATCGAGTATATCCTCCTTTTTATCAAACAATTTAGGTGTGGTTTTATCAACCTTCTGGAAATTTTCTTGAGGAATGTCATTTTGACTTCTAAATGAATGAAGGGAAACAAGTCCATGCTCATAATATTCTTGTAAATCTAGAAAGCTAACAACATGAACTATTTCGCATTCTAGGGTGCTCATGGATGCATTTTCAAAGCCATGATTTGCAGAGGGATCAAATAGAACAACTGCTTCCTCATTCTCTCTTTGTATTTCTGATTGAGAAATGGCATACTCTTTTTTGTTGCTTTCCTGAAAATCTATGTTATTTGATTGTCCACTTCTTGAAATTTCCCCATATGCAGTTTCAGAATCTTCATCTCTATATAGGCCACTTAGAAATTTAACAATCACATAATTCATAGGGGAAGAAAGACAACTTTGAAACAATTTGTCTTGCTAGAAATCTTGTTGCATATCTTCATTAGTTTCAGGGGAAAAGAAATGACCTTTAACAACAATTTCTTGATCAGATTCATCTTCATTTTCAGGCTGGCAGCTAAACATAGGCTGCAATTCTGAACTGAAATAACCTCCCATGTAATCAGCCACATGATATTTTAACGCATGTGAAGGTCGTTGATCTTCCTCATCAAAAACCATTTTCTTATGCAAAGCAATGCTATTGTAGTCAGACATTCCTGCTTATTTTGTTACCTCATGATTTTCTTTCAACAGCTCAAAGGAAGAAAAACACAATGGAAGATGTTTTTCATTTGTAAGTCTGTTGTACCCTAGATATTCAACATTGTGTCTGGAGGATATCTGATTTGAAATATTATAAACATTTTTCTTCAGCGTTTTGAAGGAAGAAAAACATAGTGGCAAGGTTCCTTCACCTGATTCAAAATCTTCTTCATTTGCTCCACTTCTGTCATGTGCACATCTTTCCATTTCTTTAGGTTGTTGAACACACTCCTTTTCTGATTCCTCTTTGACCCATGGCTGCAATTTCTTGTCAAATTGTCCAAGTGAATTCGTGTGATTTGGTATCAGCATACTCTCCTTTGTTTCCACGATGACCTTAGCATTTTCTTTCAGCAATTCAAATGAAGAAAAACATAAAGGAAAATAATTTCCTTCAGTTGTTTCAGTACCCTCTTCTCTGTGAATGTGGTATGTAATCTGATTTCTCTTGTTATATTGATGGAGAGAACATTTCCTAATAGAGGGAATGCACTTGGATGTTCTGGGAGATCATTATCATAATCATCGTCATATTGATCATATATAGGCAAATCGGTAACACCTGCAACATTGTCTAACAAGAAAAACTTGGGACGTCAACCTATTCCTCAACAAACAAATTTTCAAGCTCATCTTATTGACCATCTTCAAATGAATATATAAAAAAATCGGCTTTATGCTCGTCATGGGGTGGATCAGAAACTGCATAAGTACCTTCCCTTTTAATAAGTGGGGTATAATCCTCTGCAAAATCATTTTCATTCAAAACTTCAAAAGGACTTATGATATCATCAATCTTATGCTCAAGATTCCAGTCAAATGTTCTCTGTTCACATTCATCCTTATGTCCTGGAACACCCAATTTTCCACTTTTAATTTTTTCACACATGCTAGGATATTGTGTTGAATCTCTTGAGCATCACTGAACATTTGTTGTAAGGTCACTGGTTTTCTTTCCATCAGGAGGAAAGACAAATTTGGGTGAAGAGTAGTGGCATACGAGAGCATGGCAGCGGCTTCAATGGGTTGAATTTATTTGGTCAGATCATAATAATTACTGGAAAATCTTCTACTGAATGTGCAAATGGTCTCAGTGCTTTTCCCTTTAAAGGCATAGAATTTCATAAGCTGCATGTCTACAGATTTATTCTTACCCCAGAACTTCGAAAAAACACCCTTGAATTCTTCCCATGAGCCAATTTTCCCCGGTTTCAAATGTTTGAACCATTCTTTAGTATCTCCTTTCAAGGATTGAGAGAAATCCCTCATACAAACATCATCATGATCAATCTCAAAAAAATATATAAAATGCTCAAAACCTTGGATGTGTTTTTCGGTTGTGATGGTACACTGTTCCCCGTCAAACACATGTAGGTACTCATAGTACTTTGGAGGGAAATCATGAAGGATGTGGGGTAATTTCAAGGGTTTGTATCTGTGTTGGATATTGGAGGGTGTTGAACCAAGCACAAGGGATGAAATATCATCCTTGGTCTCATGAGGTTTATCATCTTGGTTGTAGTTATCATATGGTTCAGGTGGGAGATTTTGATCAAGGTCAACAATAAACTGAGGGCATATTTGTATAATCTCAAGAGGAGGATATGCAACTTCAGGATTATCATGATCATTGTTTGCATGCAGTAAGTGAAGAAAAAATTGTATAACATGTTCAGGAAAGTACCAGAAGCAATGTATAACAAACAATAAAATGTCTAGGAAAAATTCCCATTTTAGGTACTTGTTTTCTTCCCTAATTCTTTTTCATACCTCTGTCAAGGATGTAATCTTTGTATAGTGGAGTCACCAATGATGTTCTAGAAGTTAGATTCTGCATTGAGAGTGGAGTTGCCAGTGAAAGTTTAAATTTCTTGATTCTTCTACCAGTGGAATCACCTTCAATCTGATTTTTTAATGTGTGGAGTCACCAGAGCAGGAATACAGCCAATATGTGCCTAATTGTTTTTTTCTCTCATACATTAGAACTCAACCATGTCATTCTTTCCCAGGGAAAAATTTTCAATTTTGTCCCCGGCAATGGCACCAAAATGTTAGCACTCTGTAAATTTTGTCTGGCTGGTAGACAAATGACATAGGTAACTGCTTCAACCTAATTTAGAGCTGGGCACTAGCCTGCTTAGCTCATAGAGGGCTCTTTCATTTCACTTGATATATCTTTGGCAATCTGTGGCTAGATTTTTTTTTTTTTGGGGGGGGGGGCGTTTAGAAAGTTGCTGGCAAGGAAAGGGAGGGACACTTAGGGCTATGGAGTCGTAAGTAAATAAACAATGATAGGCCATTAGAACTATCTAGAGGAGAAAGGCTAAATGAGGCAATGAATCTGAGTTGTAAATTGAAATTTTTCAGGGTGATAGAGGAAAGGTAAAAACAATTAACCGCATAAGAGAATTATAAAATGAATTCCGAATTAGCTAAGAAGAAGATTACATAGTCTAAATTTCCTGAGTCGGGAGCATCATAAGATGAATTCTTGACTTCTAACTCTCTAATTTAAAAAAAGAAGAACATGTAAATGGGATTTTTAGAGATACAAGAAATATGCACTAGGAAAGAAAACAAAACTCATACCACAACCATTAGAATATTTTCATAAAAAATTTGGATGCTTCTGCATTATATATTCAATTTGGCTCCAGGAATTTACAAAGTCCTCCTGCTACGAGGGAAGGCCCCTCTCCGGTCAGTCATTTTTTTATTCATCTTAGGAATATTATATAGATAAATTACATCCCGGGTTCAAAACGAATCAACTACCCCACCGTTCCAAAAATAGACGTCAGTTACAAAAAGGAGTAACGTATAATAATTGTTCTCCTACTTTATAGGAAGCATTATAAACAAAAAGTGACATATTTGATTTTTTTTCTTTGAACGCCACATGTCTACATCATTACAAAATTCTCTGAAGCATACTAAATTTAGCTTGAAAACTATTTCAGATTAGTAATTTCTTCCTTCAAGGTGTCAAGCCAAGCAGGCTGATTTTTGTTGGAAGATTGGTTGTTGTCATTGATGTCAACCCTAGTCATGGGTTTTGGACCCCAATATTGATAAAGGTATTTGGACATGAAGGGCAATGCACATGCATATACAACACCCATGAATGGATAGTATACATCATGTTGTTTCTGGTGGTATGTGGCACATCACGTGGATCCTCATGGTTGAGGAGAAATGAATTTTTGAAGATGACA
>ML790679.1:109228-133611 GCA_009831015.1 Picea engelmannii | reverse complement strand
AATCAATGAAAGGAACACATACGCAAGAAACATGAATGGTGTAAATAGAAGATATGGAAATAATAATGGATTTGTCAACAGAAGTTATAATTCATTTTCCCCATTGATGGACAAAAATATTGCATGCTACAAATGTAATTATCATGGTCACAAAGCACGAGATTGTAGATATATGAATGAAGATGTCCCTATGCCAATCATAGTATGGAGAAGGAAAGAGATTCCAAACAATGAAGATTTTCGAATAGCATTGACCACTGAAGAATGTAAATAAAAAGATGAATGGTACATAGACAGTGGATGTTCTTCACACATGACCTGGGATCAAGACAAATTCATTAGCTTGAAGAGAAAGGGTGGCAATGTTGCATTTGGAGATGACTCATCTGCCAAAATACTTGGAGAAGGTGTAGTAGAGCTTGGAAGAAAAAATGTAAAAGAAAAGAATGTTCTATTGGTTGAAGACTTGAATCATAATCTGCTCAGTGTTAGTAAAATGTGTGATCAAGGATACACTCTTACGTTTGATTCCCGAAAATGAAAAATCAGAGAAAATAACTCAGGAAGATTGGTTGCAACTGAAACAAGAAGACCGAACAACATATACATCCTAGACATGAAGAAGAGAGAGAAGACATAAGCCACACAAAAGGATTCTAAGGAAGAAAAAGTCCCAAAGACCAAAAATAAGAATGAAGTATTATTGACTGCCACATGTTCAGGGGGAGCAGCCCCAAAGAAGAGAGTTACATTTTTCCATTAAACTCAGGGGGAGAAGACATAACCTTTGCCATTGATGTCAAAGGGAGAGATAAATTGGGATCATGATGATAGGGGGAGCATGAGTTTTGCCATCAATGACAAATGGGGAGATTGTTGGAAGATTGGTTGTTGTCATTGATGTCAACCCTAGTCATGGGTTTTGGACCGCAAGATTGATAAAGGTATTTGGACATGAAGGAAAATGCACATGCATATAAAACACCTATGAATGGATAGTATACATCATGTTGTTTCTGGTGGTATGTGGCACGTCACGTGGATCCTCATGTTTGAGGAGAAATGAATTTTTGAAGATGACAAAGTGAATTGAAGAAGGACGTACATGTAGGCCCTGAAGATAATTAAAGAAAATAATTACAAAATAAGAAAGTGTCAGGTCGGCCCTAATGTTAAAATGAAGTGACATAAATGGTATAAATAAACATCATTATACATTTATTTTGATACAAGTTGAATTTAAGAGGAAATAATAAGTAAAGAAGGCCAGATTTCAAGGGAGGATGAAGTATTTTGGTGATGTGTTCTAAGGTATGTTATTTTCAGGTTATCTTACCATTTTTGCTATAATTTTTTTTATAGAATGATTCATATGGTGAAATATCTATGGTATTGAGAAGACACATCAAGGTACCTCTGGTAAAAATTTCAGCTCTTGATTCACTATAATTATGGAGATACATTATGTGGAAGATAGGGTTTGTGACCAGTCCTGAAGCTAGTCAATAAACAGGTGTTCCGGGTAAACCGGTCATAAATTCTTCATCGAGAATCAAAATTATGTGGGACAAATTTCATTGGAAATATTACGGACTTTATCTTCTTGTGTGTGAGTTTTAGAATTAGATGTTAAATATTGAGCACGAGGCATTCTGTACAAGTTTGGTCTCCTGAATAGACCAGAATTGAATAAAGTCTACCATTATTTCTATAAATTCTTTTTGGGGAGGATTCAAGGAATGAAACTTGGAGGAGTTTCAGAGAATACATTGAGTAATATTATATATAGGATCATAGTACTCCAAGAATTGAAGAATTGCAGAAATTGAAGAAGTCTCAGGAAGCATTATCATGTTCTATGTGATGATTTAATACAAAGTTTTATTATCTCTCATATATTCTTGGGTGGAAGGAAGGGGCAAGGATGGAGAGTTAAACTCTCTCTTGATATTGGAGGATTGTATCCTCCTCTTGGAGGTTTATCCCTCCCTTTACATTTGGAAGTGGTAGCTACCTTTGGAAATCATTACTTCCCTTGAACAATAACTATTGNNGTTCATTGCTCATTGGATATAGTTGAATGGTTTAAGTATAAGTTGAAAAAGGTTTTAAATTGTACTTGATATTGGTTCACCCCCCTCTCAGTATCAACAATTTTCTCCAACGCGTTCAACCACCTTAGATTTTACCTCTGTCTTCTTACACTTGCTCTGCTTCCTCTTGACATCTCGTGTATGGTACTCATCTGTGTATCCATTGATCATTAAATCCTTCATGGTGGGATTTAATCTTACCTCTTTATCCTCTCCTGGATCTGTCGTGGCCTTTGTATGAAATATTGTTGCTAAGATTCGAGAAACCAATTTCTCTTTCTTCTTCAATGATGAATTTGTCATACATGTTGAAAATCCTAGTTCAATGAAGGTTACTCAGTCTGGTTTGTCCATGTTTCCTGGTTTTGCAGAAAACATAAGTTTATCTCCCTTAATTGCATAGAAATTAGGAAGTTGATCCAGTTTTTAATTACCCCGTTCACGGATGAAGTGTTGATTGCCCAAAATAGAGTAATGCCATCCATATTTTGAAGGAAATTAGTCATCGTGTTCTAATCATGAAATACTGACAAAGTACTTGCAGGTACAATGATTTGTGACGCTCGATCAATCTATTCTGAATGATGAGCCTTCGAATTTGTCATCTGGTGGTGCTCACCTGGCATCTCATGGACAAAAAGTACTCGAACAAGTGGCCTAGAGTGATTTGACCATCCGTCCCTTTGCCCATGCAATCCTTGTATTTGACATACATCAAATGGCTTTCTGACACGTGACATCGAAGCGAACTTGGGCAGTTTTAGGATTACCCGCTCTTCCCCCCTATATGCATCTATTGGTGTCACGTACCTTCAGAACAAAACCATGGTATTTTCATCAGCTCGCCTCTCGAATGTTAACCGATGCACTATTTCCTTGCCCAACGCGTCCTTCAACCATTGATTCGGCAGCGCTCAAGATCACGATCCATCGGGCCCCATCTACTTTACCTCTCCGTTATATTTATCCGTGTCCGCCAGATACAGCCTCATCTGCCAGTTTGTCACTCCTCCATACTAACTTAGCCTCCTGCTAATTTCTGAGGCTGGGTTTCCAACATAAAAAATTTTACAGTGATAACACAAACCACCAGTCCCCATCCAACACATGTGGGTAAAAAAAAACTTGGTTGCAATGTTTTGCGAAAACATAAGGCTCCTCACTTTGAACCCACATTTTTTAGAGTTAATACATATTAGCCCACTATCATGATATTCCTTTACATTTCTCTGGTCGAGGGTATCCCACCACTTACAACAAAAATAACACATTGAAATGGTGAGAAGTCCACTTCCATGATCTCTTGTATCTTTCCAATGTAACCTAACTTCTCTTTTATCAATTTTTCGTCACGATGGATATCACGACTAGAATGTTCAAACTCGATATCTACTCCACAATCTTGTGTGATGTGGCCTTAATGAACTTACTCAATGTAAAAACGACACCCATATTCCCACGTAGATGGGAATAAATGTGTTGGGGCTTAGAAATGTCCTATTCTCATCCACCTTTCCCTTCATCATTCTTCACATTTCATCGCCCCATTAACCTTTCACGATATCATTTCCATAAATATACTTGGGTTTCACCTTATTGTTCTACAATTTATTCATTTTAGTATTAAAAGGGAATTTGTGATTAAATATTAGAAAACTGACATGTTTTCATATATATATCAAATATGTGTGAGCTTTGTAATGTGTAGGAATATATGAAGGATTAATTCAAAGGACTTCTCGAATAATTCCTCCACCATTTCAATATTTAAGGAGATAATTCAAGCCCATTCCAAGGAGAAGATCATGGATATTTGGTTGGAATATCTTATCCAAGATATATGAGAGATATGTGTGAGGATTTAAAGAGATTATATTTTGTAATAATGGGAAATAGGTTGAGAGAAAAGTGGATCTGTAATAATGAGATGGTTATCTTATCTTCAAGGCTCTCATGTATAAAAGAGAGTGCTCTCTCTTCATGAGAATTCAATTAGGAGCAATTAAAATTCAATCAGTTGTAAGTAGAGAATTAGAGTATTCATTAATGGTAGTCACTAGGATTCGAAAGAGAAAGGGATTCTTATCTTTGATTCTTGGTTTTGGTTTTCATGCTTTTATTATTTTGTTGTGAAGATTGATTTGGTTCTTGTAATAGAAGATTGCTTCATTGGCGTGAGCTCACATATGTTGTTGTGTTATTTAACTCTTCACATGTTGTACTTGATTTTCCTTCATGTAGTTCTCCATTTCTAGATTAATTCCTTCACGCAATTTCTCATTCCTAGATTAATTTCATTTACGCAACTAGATTAATTCAATTCCAAGTCGTGTGTTATATTAATGATTCTATTTCAGTCGTGTGTTAGATTAATGATTCAATTTCATTTGTAGCTTAAACATTATATTAGATTAGTCTTGCTTCAATCTTGCATATACTTTGCATGTGATTCGTTAGTTTACGAACCCCGGGTTGACAAATTAGATAGTTGGGTAAATACTACAATGCAATTAATTCAACATTAGTTCGGCCCAATGTAACGACTGTTGTTCCTTTTGTTCCGATTGTTGTTCCTTTTGCAGGTCGTGTTGTTCCTTTGAATAGAACAACTGTCGTTCCCTTTACAATTGTTGTTCCTTTACAGGTGTTGCATCTCTAGAGGCTGGATATTGAAAACGGAAGGTAATAACCTACGTAGGTGACAAGTAAAACGCTTGTGCCAGCGCCTACCTTTGGTTGATGCATAGAGGTTGTCTTTAGGACATCTTTAGAGCCCAAAAAAATGCACCTATAAAAATGATAAAAAAGGGGAGTGTCATATGTTTAATAACCGAAGCATCAATAAAAACATAATGCATGTTACAATTCAAATGTGCAATTTTATAAATATAATGTGGTACTCATAGAGGCTATTACAGATTGGTTGCATATGATCCCTATGTTTAGTGCATCTAGATATTCTCCATGTGGATTACAACTAGACATCACATATTTCTCTTGTATCTTGTTAGTCACCCAACTATTGGGAAACATTTTTGGCATATTTTCTTTTAAATAATCAGGATAAGGCATACTTCTACCATTCAACTGTCTAAATGATTTCTTCTCACTATTCCATTTCCTTCTTTTCTCTTCATACAATGTGATTCATAGCCATGTTTCCTTTGCATTGTAAAGAATGAACTTATTGATGGTATCCATTTAAAAATTCATTGATGTATACAAAAATTCAAAACGAATAGCATGAGATCAAATATATATTATCAACTTAAAGAAATAATTTATTGATGGCTTCAATATTCTAAATTCATTGATGTATAAAAGAATTCAAAACAAATAGCATGGGATAAAATATATATTATCAAATTTAATGTAAACAATTTATCTGTACTGGATTGACGAAATATAATACAATTACTCTTTATAAAGCTCCTTTTTCCATTCATTTGTAGTATCTCCCCTTCCCTTTTTTCCTTATCTCATTGTTTGTGCCAAACAAATTGCCCTTTTGTGTCATAGATGTTTTTGATGTACTCAATGGCATAATAGAATGACTCGTATACTATGCACCACTCTACCATAGAGCCTTCTATCTTTTGCCTTTGTCAAACAAACCCCTTCAATTTTTTCATGTACCTCACTAAGAAGAACATCCAATGACATAAGGGAACCCCAACTAATTCAACCTCATCAGGTAGTTGAATTGGAAGATTGAATTGGAAGTCCATAAAATGCGTGGGAAGTTCCTTCTCAAACATAAAAACAATCTTTGTTATCTCTTAGCACCACCATGGAATGTCATCCATATGAATCTCCCTTGATGTGATCCAACATACAAATGTAGATAATGTTTATATGGAACATCGTAGGTCCCGTGGGAAGTCATGGTTCACACAACCATGTACAAGAAAAGGATAATGACTCTACAAAATAGACACAAACATAATTAATTTCCATAAAATTGTGAGTGCATAACATATTTTTACGGGCTTCGGTATAGAACTAGAAGAATCATGTATTCAACATACATACCCTTAGAAGGTTTAGATGGCCATGTGATTTCATCCGCAACAAATTCTCGTGTATAGTGAAGCAACATCGTTGAGTTGGCCCATATAAAGAAGGTTCCTTCACACCCAATACAACATCCTTCACCATAGAAAGATCATCTTTCTCCAAAATCTATGGGACATCACCATATTTAAAATACCAAGAGGGACCAACCTCTCCTCTAGTTTCATTTCTTGGCCAATGTCTCTTTTTAGTATTTGAAAAAATAAGATCTCTCCTGACAGCCATTGTATCACTTTTATTCCATGATATATGCCTCCATGAAGAAAATGGAACATTTTTTAATATATGCATAAGATATAGTAAGTGGCCAATATTAAGATGATACCAATATGGAAGTTGATAAAATACATATTTCATTTTCATCCCAATGGGAATTTTCTCAACATAGGTTTCAAAAACTTTAGTATCATCTAAAATAGGTTCTCCATTTAAATCTATGGAAGAAATTATGTGGATACTCAAATCCAAAATCCTATGGATTTAGGAAGGGTACATGAACACCTATTTTTTCACAAGAAATCTTGTTCTATAGTTTACAAAATTCATATTGAGGAAATCGAAACAAGGGATGGTTCAATTCTTCATTCATTTGAAGACATATAAAGGGAGGTTGTCAATTTCTATGAAGATCTCTACACTCCCGGGGAAGACAACAAATATTTTATCCAATATCCA
This sequence comes from Picea engelmannii, assembly GCA_009831015.1. Taxonomy (NCBI): domain Eukaryota; kingdom Viridiplantae; phylum Streptophyta; class Pinopsida; order Pinales; family Pinaceae; genus Picea; species Picea engelmannii. The sequence continues at coordinate 126,769 of ML790679.1, read as the reverse complement.
AAGCGCCACCACTCTGGAAGACAATGTTGTCCTTCATCGGGAAATCAAGGAGGAGGAAGTTCTCTCTATTATCTATAGTTTGGATTTAGATAAGCTCCAAGTCTTGATGATTTTGTTGATTTTTCAATATTATAGGTTAAGCATGTAGTTCATTTCAATTTTCATTTGTATTAACCATAAACAAGAATGTTGCAGCAACCAAGATCACAAGAAGAAACACCATGACAAGAACACAAGAAGTATCCTGGGAAACCCTTCTCAACAAGGGAAGAAAACCCAAACAAATCCTTTGCTATATTCTTCAAGAGAAATACCTTCACCACCAAGAAACACCTAACACACAAGAGGGTGCTTAAACCCTAGAAGACTAGTGCCTAAGAGAGGTGTGCACTTCTCCCAAGTAAATGTACTTGCTGAAATTTCCAAACTTACTTGAATGATATGATTCCACAATGGGGAATTTCCCTTTACTTATATTAGACTTGTCCTATCAACTAAAGTTTTTATTGGCTTAACAGGGCCGACCTATCTAAGTCATATTATAATTATAATCATAATTATAATTATAATTATTATTATCCATATTAATTATATTTTACATTTATTATTAGTCACATTAAGGTGGGGCCGACCTGTACCCTTTACATAACAGTTAGGGTTATAGGCAGGTCTGACTCTTGAACAATATATAGCAAAGGATCTGATACACCCAATAGTGCTCATCCACTAGGGGCACATCCATAGGGATGTCATATCTTTGGTCCAAGGCATTACACAGAAGAACAAGATCTTCACATGTTCACATGTGCTTGTCCACATGCATGTCCACTCTACAGATCTTCTTTCTCACTTCCTCACACATGAGAATCATCTAGAGTATTATTGTCAACTCTGCTGCTCAAAGGAGGCTAATACATCATCTTCATTTATGTTCACATGGCGATGCACCAAACACTTTGGGATTTCACATGTTCACCTTGTGCTCAGCCATAGGCATGTCCAACTCAACAGATCGTCTTTCCCACTGGATAATCATCTGGAGTTCTTCTCAACTCTCTGAATGGAGGAGGTTATCTCTACGTTCCTAGCTATGTCTCAAGCAGGAACCACATACCCTTCTTAGGGGCTTTCTCTCAGGTTTGTAAGCTGAGAGAAAGACTTACATAGTTGCAATGATCCACACCTCATAGGTTTGTAAGATGGAGAATGTCTCACATAGTTGTAATCATCAACACTCCCTCTCAGCTAGGGAGGCATTTTCCACCAGGCCAAGTCTCTCACGGAAATACTCGAAATTTGTCTTGGCAAGTGGTTTGGTGAAGATATCTGCAATTTGTTCATGAGTAGAAAGACACTGCATGTGTATTGTCTTTCTCTGCACCATGTCTCTGATATAGTGATACTTGATTTCAATGTGTTTTGATTTCTCATGAAACATTGGGTTCTCGGAGAGCTTTACACAACTCTGGTTGTCACAATGAATAGTAGTCGGATCCATCTCATGATCGAACAATTTTGACAAGAGTTTGCGAAGCCATACTTCTTCACGAACTTCCACACTTAGTGCAATGTACTCTGCCTCTATTGTACTTAAAGCTATAGAGATTTGTTTTCTGCTACACCAGGAAACCATGGCTGATCCTAAGGTGAAAGAACAACCTGAGGTGACTTTTCTGTCTAATGCACTTCCTTCCCAGTCTGCATCAGCATATCCTTCCAAGATTAGGTCTACATTAGCTGGATATATCAGGACATAACCAATTATACCTTGTAAGTATCTTAATATGTGTTTTGCAGCTATCCAGTGTGTATGTTTTGGTTGACTCATAAATTGGCTAAGCACATTCATTGCATAGAAAATGTTTGGTCTTGTGTTAACCAGATACATCAAAGATCCAATAATTTGTCGATATAAATGTGGATTTGTGTCTCCTGAATCAGTGTCACTCATCTTCTTTAAATCCATTACCATTGGAGTAGGCATGGTTTTACAATCTGTCTTTTGAACCTTTTCAATATCTCCATAGTATATTTTCCTTGACTTAGAAAAATCTCATCTGATCTCTTCCATATTTCTAGTCCCAAGAAATAATGCATTAGACCCAAATCCTTCATTTCAAATTTAACAGTTAGTGCTTGCTTGCATTCAACAATGAGTCTCTTTGAAGCAGTGATGAAAAGATCATCCACATATAAGACCAAAATCAGACACTCATTGCCAACAATGTGATAATATAAGTTTGGGTCGGCTGCACTTTTGTTGAAGCCCAAACTCATTAGAAATCCATCCATTTTCTTGTACCAATCACGTGGTGCTTGTTTTAGACCATATAGGGATTTATTCAACCCGCATACATGAGATTTTTCATTGTGTATAACGAAACCTTCGGGCTACTCAATATAAACTTCTTCCTCAATTTATCCATTAAGAAAACTTGTCTTTACATCCATCTGATGTAGCTTCCAACCCATGGAAGCAGCTAGTGCAATGATAGATCAGATGGAGCTATATATGGCTACTAGTGCAAAAGTCTCATCATATTCGACTCCCTCTATTTGTGAAAACCCTCTAGCCACAAATCTTTCTTTGTATTTTCCAATGCTTCCATCGGCAGGATGTTTGATTTTGTAAATCCATTTGGAAGTCACTACGCACTTTCCCTCTGGTCTTGGAACAACATCCCATACATCATTGTTTAGTATAGATTGATATTCTTCAGTCATGTCATCTTGCCATAATTGTTCACCTGAAGCTTCTCCATGACAAGTTGGCTCTGAATCAATAATGTGGGTCATGGCTGAAAGGTAGCTTGATAATCTCTTAGGTCTCTTGCTTTCTTTGGTTTCTCCTTATGGGGATTTATGCCCTTCTGTTTCTTCTAAATTTTTTCGAGCCCAAGCAGGTCTTTTACGTCCAATTTTGATGTCTTTGGGTATGTTTCTTGGGGAAACCGAGCCTGCTGGAGCAACTGGGTCAATTGGAGCTGTTGGTTGATCTGGAATAATATCTATCTCCCTTCGAAATGCTTAAGGAGGAGGATGTATTGTTTCACTATCAATTTCCATCCGAGCTTCTCTAGATTTCTAGAAGGCAACTTCTTCCTCAAAAGTAACATCTCTTATTACTTCAATTTTTCTTTGACATAGGATGTAGATTCCATATGATTTTGAGGATTCGTTGTATCCTACAAACGTACCCTTTCTTCCTGAAGATTCCATTTTGGATCTATTTTATTTGGGTACATGAAGGTACACTGGACATCCAAATATTCTGAAGTGTTTGATCTCAGGATTCCCTTTGGTGAATGCTTCTTCTGGAGTAATGTTCTTCAGGATCTAATGAGGACTACGGTTTTGAACATATATTGATGTCATACATGTTTCTGCCCATAGAGTCATAGGTAGAATCTGATCATGTATCATTGCTTTAGTTGCCTCAATGATATTTATGTTTTTCCTTTCAGCAACCCCATTTTGTTGAGGGTTGTAAGGAACTGCGAACTCCCTCTTGATTCCTTCTTCAATACAAAAACTGTTAAATTCTTTTCAGGTGTATTCTCGTCCATTCTATGATCTTAATACTTTGATTTTTCTTCCAGTCAGGTTTTCCACCTGAGCTTTGAATTCTTGAAATTTGGCAAGGACTCCATCCTCGTTATTTAGCAAGTAAATCCATGTTTTCCTGGAGTGATCATCTATGAAGAGTACATAGTATAAGTACCCATTTATGGATGCAACAGTCATTGGCCCACATACATCTGAATGTATCAAGTCCAAGATTTCCTCGGATCTTTTTTCACTGCTAGGAAAGGATCCTTTAACATTTTTGCCAATGGCACAACCTTTGCAAACACCTTTATGCTGGATTTGGATCTCTCATAGACCTGTTACCATTTTCCTTAGAGATGGAAGAGATCTATAATGAATGTGATAAAGTCTTATATGCCATAACTCACTCAAGTTGATAGTTTCATGTAATAAGGATTGAACTGGTTTGATGGTCAACTTGTACAAGATGTTTTCTCTGACACCAATTAATTTGGAAGAGCTTATATGAGAGTCTTTGTGCTATGCAAGAAATCTTCCTTCTGAGAAATTAATTTTGTAACCTTTGTCTTCCAAGCCCAAAATAGAGACAAGGTTTCTCTTCATTCCGGGTACATATAGAAATTCCTCTAGTTTAAGTTGCATATCTGAATCTAGTTGGAAGGTAGAAGTTCCAACTCCTCTCACATTATATATGGCATCATCTCCAAGAACAACATGTAGATGTGTCTCTTTCTCAACAAAGTGTGTTAGATGATTTCTAATACCGGTCATGTGCCTGGAGGCACCACTGTCAATTAGCCAAGTATTATCATTGATAGGAACCATACTTGATAGTGTTGAGATGTTGATGTCTTCATTACTTTGGAGTCTTGTACTGAGCTTGCTTCCCATCATGATTTTTCTCATCTTCACAAACCCTTGTCAACTAGGCTAGAAAACCTAATGGTTAGGCTAGGATGGAACTTTTAGGTTTTGTTGGGCTTATGACTGCCAATAATAAGCCTTGATAAATATGATAGCACTAGTAAGCTGAGGAGCTTCTTCAAAAAGTTTTCAAAAATACACTTCAGAATTTTCTGTAGAATTTTGGCGAAACCCTTGGGGCCAAAAATTCGAAATGCCCGGAATTTTGATCTGAGACTTGTTGGAGGTGCGTGAAGGATGTTGTAACCTTCTATGTATTTTTCAGCCCAAGTCTAAGTTTTGAGTGGTGAAAGTTCTCAGAAGAGGAGGTCGTACAAAATTTCTGGAAACCCTAGGAGGGTCGTACGGTTTCTGCAAATGAGTGAGAGAAGGGGCTGGAAAATGTTTGTGCAATGGAGTCTTCAATACCTATGCTCTGATACCATGTTGATTTTTCAATATCATATGTTAAGAATGTAGTTAATTTCAATTTCCATTTGTCTTAACCATAAACAAGAATGTTGCAGCAACCAAGATCACAAGAAGAAACACCATGCACAAGAACATAAGAAGTATCTTGGGAAACCCTTCTCAACAAGGGAAGAAAACCCATCCAAATCCTTTGCTATATTCTTCAAGAGAAATACCTTCACCACCAAGAAAGACCTAGCACACAAGAGGGTGCTTAAACCCTAGAATACCAGCGTCCAAGAGAGGTGTGCACTTATCCCAAGTAAATGTACTTGTTGAAATTTCCAAACTTACTTGAATGATATGATTCCACAATGGCAAATTTCCCCTTACTTATATTAGACTTGTCCTATCAACTGAAGTGTATATTGGCTCAACAGGGCCGACCTCTCTAAGTTATATTATAATTATTATTATTATTATTATTATTATTATTATTATTATTATTATCCAGATTAATTATCTTTTACATTTATTATTAGTCCCATTAAGTTGGGGCTGACTTGTACCCTTTACATAATAATTAGGGTTACAGGCAGGTCTGACTCTTGAACAATATATAACAAAGGATCTGATACACCCACTAGTGCTCATCCACTAGGGGCACATCCATATGGATGTCATATCTCTGGTTCATTGCATTACACAGAAGAACCAAATATTCACACGTTCACATGTGCTCGTCCACATGCACGTCCACTCTACAGATCTTCTTTCCCATTGCCTCACACAGGAGAATCATCTGGAGTCTTCTCGTCAACTCTGTTGCTCAAAGGATGCTAATACATCATTTTCATTTATGTTCACATGACGATGCACCCAACACTTTGGGATTTCACACATTCACCTTGTGCTCATCCACAGGCACGTCCAACTCAACAGATCGCCTTTCCCACTGGATAATCATCTGGAGTTCTTCTCAACTCTCTAAATGGAGGAGGTTATATCTACGTTCCTAGCTCTATCTCAGGCAGGAACCACGTACCCTTCTAGGTGGATTTCTCTCAGGTTTGTAAGATGAGAGAAAGACTTACATAGTTGCAATGATCCACACCTCACAGGTTTGTAAGCTAGAGAATGTCTCACATAGCTGCAATCATCAATAGATTTTAACATTCACTTTTATCGATCCTATTGGAAATTTCTCAAATCTGATCTTCTTCACATGTTAAGGTATACTAAAAAAAATTTTGAATGGGTGGGGGGAATTGATTCAATGTTCCTTTCTCTTATCCTAAAATAATCCATTCCCTCTTCCTTTTCATACGTTCACGCATATCTCCATCTGTAATTCTTATTACAAGAATTTATCCAAGGTCATAGACAATCAATTGAAGCTCTCCTTCCAAAGATGATCTCTAAAAATAAAGGAGGCTTCATGGTTTAAAGGAAAATCATTGACAATATTATTCTTGTCCAAGAGGATATTCATTCGAGCAAGTTTAATAAAGAGAAAGGCATGGCCATTAAAATCTACATGTTGAACGAGTAAGTCACACCTTTATGTTCCAATTCTTATATAAATTTGGCTTCTAACCTTCTTTCAATCAATGGATTTCATATTTCATTTGAAATCCTCATATTTGTCCTTTAGTCAATGCTTGCTACTCTACCTTTTTCACTGCTAAATGTGGGCTCGGGAAAGGATATCCCCTTTCTATGATTTTGTAGATTATAATGGTTGAATCATTGAGTAGGAAGTTGGAATCTAAGAGAGAGTAGGGGAATCTTCCAGGGATACATTGTACAGGTGGTAAGGGGATTTAAAAGCCTTAATCACTCCCAGTTTTCAAAAGATGTCATTCTACTTGGAGATTCCTCAACTATAGTAGCAGCCCAGTTTAAAAAAATTCTAGATTTGTTTATGAACGTATATGGGGTGTTGGTAAATAACAATAAATGTCAAATCTATGCATATAATTTCAATAATCTTACCTCAAGGCTTATCTCCAAAGTCTTTTATTTTCCTATTAAGGATGATTGGAGATATTTTAGATATTTGGGAATGTGAATAAGTCTCAACTCCAACTCAGCTCAAAAATGGCGGTCGATTATAGAAAAGTTTAAGAACAAATTTAAGTAATAGGGGGGCCATTAGCTAAATCTAGTTGGGATATTGGTGTTGTTGAAATCTATAATTTTGACCATGTTAATCCTTCAATTTTCTACTCTCCTCTCCCCCAAAGTCATTTTTGGACAGATATCTTAGGACCTTTGTACGTTTTTATGGAAAATTTGAAACAAAATCACAAAGCGGTGCCATTTGGTTGACTAGAATACATTGCGAGATCCAAAATTCCATGGTGGATTAGGCATCAAGGACCCTTATCTAATGAATCTTGGCTTAGGTGTTAAACTTATCTAATGTCTCATTATCAGAAGAAACAAATGGTGGAAACAAATACTACACAAGAAATACCTTTAAGGACAATGCAAAAGAAGTCTAGACCATCCCTTTCCCAATCAAGAAGGCTCTCCTATTTGGAAACTTATCAGAGCCACTCATCCCACACTTATCTCAAGTATAACTTGGATACCAAGGAATGACAAGATTATAAATTATTGGATGGACAACATGATGGGGAAACCTCATCTCAACGAAGATCATCCTCTCCATCCTCTCCATTGTTGGTTATATCTTCAAGGTAAAGTTACCCTTTATGATTTAGACTGCTAATGGTGTATGGGTAAGTTGGAGCTTAGATCACCCCCCTATAGAAATTTGACATCTTGTTAGCTCTGTTGAGAATTTTTGGAAGGGATGTGCCCCTAAGAAATTCTCCCTCATAGACGATAGAGGATGGGGGACCTCCAACTTCTCAGTTAGTTAAGGCTACCAATTTCCTCTGCCTTTTTAGCATCTCCCTCCTAAGTCACCACTTTAGAGGAAAATATGGCATACAAATGGACTCCCAAAAGTCAATTTTTTTATTGGATTCTTGTTTAAGGGAAACTTCTTACAGATGAGAATTTGAAAAATGTGATTTCCATGGCCCCTCTTGGTGTGTTTTATGCAAGGACATGAAATCCTCTCATCAATTATTTTTGAATTGAAAATACATGATTTGGGTTTGGGGAAGAACTTTAGTAGGTATCCTTCATCGATTCCAACATCCTTTCTACTAGATCGTCCTCTTCGCCAAGTAGGATTCTCTATACAAAGGAAATTTTAAAGATAATCTAGCCTTCAAGCGAGTCTGGACAGATCTTCCAAAATTTATTTGTTGGAAAATCTAGCTCTCTTGCAATAGATAAATCTTCTTCCAACATATCATCTGGAATAGGATGAGAGAGAATGATGGAAACAATTTAAATTTGACTCTCCCATGAAGGAGATAGTTCACATACATCCTAATTCATGCTAGCAACTTAATATGACCTCTCTGGATTTAGGAATGGTCATCTCGTCAAAATTAATTTCTTCTTTTCTTTGATGGTGCAGATAAGAGTAATCTCAAGGTGGAAGGCGCTAGGGGGGGTAATTATCAACCCTAAGGTAACCATCGAATTGATTTATGAATGGATTTTGGGCATTCTATCTAATAACCAAGGAGAATCCTATGCATTACTCGAGGGTTTAAAGGTAGCCTCAGATATGCAAGTCAAATCAATCAACAGTTTTGAAGATTCTAGACTTCTCATCAAACATATGATAGCAGAGACTCTCCCCTCTAACATTCATTTGAAGGCCATTCTCAACAGATTCAAAGTACAATGTAAGAATTTTGAAACATTGGAGTGGTTCGATATCTTACATGAACAAAATGGAGTAGTGAATGAATGGGAAAATATGGATTCTAAGCACCCGATGGGAGTCATTTTCATCAACTTATATCATTATGACCAAGTCATTCCATGATCAAAAGAATAATCACCCTGGTCATTCCCCCTTTCAAATTCTCTGAAAGGGGGGCATGGGGGGCGGGGATTTGCTATAATGGAAACACCGAGGTAGAAACATCAACATTTGGAGGCACTAGAAGCAGTGTGTGGTATTTAGACTCAGAACGACGATAAACCAATGGTCATCAAAATTGGAGCTCATTTGTCGTCGCTTTCTCCACGTACTTCACGATTGCAGCTTCATCTTGCTCCTTCCGACAACAAAGATGGTCATTAGCATCTAAAAATGTAGAAGACCACCATCGTTCATCTCAAGGTAATTCCCTCATCATTAAATGCCCCTCTAAACTCTTACTAAGTCTCAGAATTCCCTATGTATCATGTTTGGTTTGATTTTGATGTTCAATACAACTCCTTTGATGTTTAGCAATAGTTTGACTAAAATTTTACTACGGTATCTATTTTTTTTTAATACCAATGGATTCGAACAAATATAGCCAAAATATAAATAAATTTTGGACGTCCCTTCATTGGTCGGGGACCTTCTATTTTCTACCCCACTATGAAGTATAGCTACAATTTATTTTTGCTTAATATAAATTTTATAATTTTTACTAGTGATTTTGAAAAAAAGGATAGACTTTTCATCATTTCTTAAAAATATATATATATTAATACTATATTATAATATTAATATATATTTAAAATTCTATTAAATTTTATATAAATATTTATTTTAATACATTTAATACTTCCAATAATATTGTTATTTTTTTATCCACTTATTTTTAATTTTTATTTAAAAAAAAATATAAGTGTTTGGTACTTACATCCTATTTGTTTTTATTGCCTTTCAAATCAGCTAGATTTTCACTTTTGTTGTGAGTCCCACATGAAAAGTATTGTCAGCCAAACAGTACATACGAGTCAAACTATTAAATTTGCTAAACATTTGTTAAGTTTGGTGAAAACATTATATTAATTTTTAAATATATATATTTTTTTAATTAATCAAATTTCAAGAAATTAATTTTTGAAATTAATTTTTAGTCAAACTATTAAATTTGCCCAACATTTTTTTAATTTAGGTGAAAAAAATATTTTAATTAAATTTGTTTTTAAATATAATTTTTTTTTAACTAATCAAATTTCAAGAACCTAATTTTTGATTGACTGAATATTGTGTGATGGGACTTTAATCCCCTGGTGTATCTCATTTTTTTTACTGCAATTTTTATCTATTCACCGCCTTTTTTAACTGCTATTTCTATTTCGATCTATTCACGGCCTTGCCATTTGCTCACATCCTCGCTATCCACACCACCTTACAAAATGGTTAAGATATATGTTATCGCCATGATCATTTATGCATTGTATTCTAACCAGGGGCAAAATTTTATGGTTATTACGCGGAAAGGCATACATCTATTGACACAATTAATGATCTTTGATTGGTTGAATATTGTGTGATGGGACTTTAATCCCTTGGTGTATCTCATTTTTTTTTTACTGCAATTTCTATCTATTCATTGCCTTTGCTCGGACATTCTTTGTCGTCCTCTCAATGTGTCAAATGTATTGTTCATAACTTCCTTGCATTTATGAAGGCATCCGTTAACATATTTACTTTTTTTTTCTTTTTTCTTTTTTTATTATATATGTCTAGAGGAATCAACAACTAGTTGAGCACGTGCTCGCGTTACACGTGGCCGTGTTATTCAATTGCTACCACTATAACTTCTAGGTGTGTCCACGAGGCCCCATAGGCGGCACACATTGTAAGTCGGGAAGAATTAATATCTATGCAAGCCAAATTTATATCATTAATTACGCCGAAAGGCGTATACCTATTGACAATGGGCACAATTAATCACCTTTTAATTATAAATTTCAATCTTAGGGTTGGCAATTGAAGATGCTGGCATATTCTTCGTTGTCCTCTCTAATCAATGGATGAGATTTTGATAAATTAACTTCCGCTCATTTATAAAGACGCGCGTTTATGTGATTACTTTTTCACATTTACTAAATAAGATTAAAAAATTACTTGATCACTACCAGATTGTCACGTTCAATGATTAAGAAATAACAACAAAAATTATTATTAATGGGCGGATGCGTATGGCCGCGTGGATTATGCACTGTAAGTATCTACCTTGTCGTTTCTTCTGTGTGTTTTACAGTGCGCCGTTATTTTTTTACCAGGGCGGGCGCGTGGATGTGAAATGTTTTGTGTGGACGTATTACCCACAATGGCCGAAACTCGAGTATTCAATTTAAAATTTGCCGCTTTAAAGTCCAGGTCACATATCGATATTTCATTATTAGGGTTCGCAGAAGATATGAACTCGATAGTCAAGTTTCGACCAGTTAGAATTCTTCTGGAGATGGAAATAATGACGGATCCATAATGACTAATATTTCGTTTTTAGGGTTCGCAGAGGATATGAACTCGATAGTCAAGTTTCGGACCAATTAGAATGCTTCTGGAGATGGAAATAATGACGGATCCATAATGGCTAATAAATGAGACGGATCCGTAGAGATGAGAAAATACTCAACAAACCTACATATCACTCTAAAAGTCTGAACCCCGTGGTTTTAATAATATATGCAGATCTAATTCACTATAAGTCTAACACACGGCCCACCAGATTGCAATTAATAGCAAATGTTGCTATGGTTTGGATGAGGAGACAACGAATGATTTCTACAATCCGGACTTTCAATGGCCACAAAATTGTTGTGAGTAATGGGTTTTAATATAATTAAATTTTATAAATTAAAAAAAAAATACTTTTTTTTAAAATTAAAAAATTGTAAAAATATTTAGTTTTAAGTTAATTAAATGTATTTTTAATTGAATTTTTAATAAATCAATTAAATATAATTTTGTATTTAATGATTTCATATTTTTAAAAATAATTATTATTTATAAATCAAATTAATCATTTTACAATATAATTATTTTCTAATTACGTCAAAACTTTTGGGCGTTCACCAGCAACTATTTTGTTGCTGTGCTATTAATAATAATAATAATAACAGGTCATGACCAAGTCAGCACACCAAATTGGTGTATGAGACCCCTTGTTTGTGGGACAAGGGACCCCCTCTGTCCAACGATTTGACTGATAAAATCTACCCTACCCCCTCTAAATTAACAAGCATTGTGCACACGTTTCATGTGATGTTTGAACCTCCGTCTGGTGTTCGTTCTTCTTCACTGCTTATAATTGTATCTTGAGTTTAAGCCTGGCCTAGTCAGGATTCTAACAAAGTTGCACTCCTCCCACCTCTGAATGTAAGTCAGCTATGCACCTCCTTGAAACCATAATTGTTGTAGGCATTATGTCTATTTTTCTGGGAGCAATTGTTTCCAAACTGTTTCCAAACATGAGATTAATTTTCCTTTTTTCAATGTCGGTAAAGACACTAGTAAATTCCGTATGCTTGATACCACAATAACACCACAAGCTCGTGCCTTGGAGCTCACGCCTGGCACAGATAACCACCAGTTCCCCATCTCAGATAGATCTGGAAGTGCCTTGGAGCTCACGCCTGGCACAGCTAACCACCAGTTCCCCATGTCAGATAGATCTGGAAGTGCGTTATATAGAGTAAGCTAACTACGCTACCTTTTGGAGCCCAATGGAACGTCTCGGGCAGCGGGCTCCAAAAGGTAGAATGCCCAACATGCGCCATACCCCTTCCCCACCCAGTGCTCCGTTCCGCCCCTCCGTCGCCCAGTGCTCCACTCCGCCGCTCCATTAAATATATGAACTGGCATGGCATGCTATGCCATGATCTATCCACCATGCTTCCATCATGTCACTGCACTGACTACCACGTTATGACCAAATTCATCAGGTTGGTGAATGGATGGACGAGCGCGCTATAACTACATTCAAATTTTGAATGTGTAAATTGACGGAAATAATTCCCCCAGGGGGTAGTTGTGCTGGGGAAAAAGCATTGGAATAGCAATCATGGCGGAAACGCTTCCATATTCATGGCTAGTGGGCTTGGTCTGTTTCGTGCTCGGGTTTTTACTGCTTCAACTCTACAAATTAGTGTGGAGGGCGAACAGTAGAGGCTGAGGCTACAGGTTGCCGCCCGGTTCTACAAGGTGGCCATTGATTGGAGAAACCATCAGCTTCTTTAGAGGCATTAATTCCACTGATCAGCCACGCCAGTACATTCAAGAGGCAGAGCGAAGGTAATGTTAATTTTTACATTTATTCACAATCCATAGATCAATGCTATTTTCCTCAGAGTGAATGTGGGAAAAATTTGTTGGTTAAAAATTTCAATTAAAAAGAAATAGTCATTTCAATAAGCATCTGGATTTAAAGCAATTTTTCATCTTCAAACATTTATTCCCACTCCAACAATGTTAACAACAATGATCAACTCAACCTATCTGTGGATTGCGAATACAAATTAAGCAGGTATGGAGAGATATTCAGATCAAATTTGTTTGGAAGATCTCGGATTGTTGTGTCCGTGGATCCAGAATTCAACAAACATGTCCTGCAACACGAAGGCAGGCAGTTTCAAGCCAACTATCCCAAACCTCTTCGAAATCTCATCGGCAAATTTGGTTTACTTTCGGTGCACGGAGATCTCCAGAAGAAGCTCCACGGGACAGCTGTAAATTTGCTGAGGTTTGAGAGGCTGAGCGTGGATTTCATGGAGGACATACAGAACCTTCTGCACATCACCAACATCAGCCAAACAGCAACCATTCAATATTAATGAGTTTTGGTAATTTTTTAGATTTATTTGTTTATATAATTGTATAGAACTATGCTATTTTCCTTTTAACATAAAAGTTTGGTTTAAGGAATTATCCTTATGTTGGATATTTAACTTTTTTCATACTATTTGGAAAACATCCTTTAAAATTATCTTTAAAAATTTAGAGATTGAAAACAAGAATCTAACAGAGATTGAAAACACAAACCTACCCATTGATACTTATATTTTTATTATTGTGATGGACTGTTTTCAGTTTAGATTGAATTTGTTTCTCATGTGATATATATTATAGCTTGTTCTGAATTTGATGGCAAAACAATTGTTGGGCTTATCGCCTTCCAAGGAGACGGGAGAGATTTGTGAGGCGTTTGGCCATGTCTTCGATGTTCTCCTCTCCATTCCCATCAGAATCCTAGGTACCGCTTACGCTAGAGGATTTAAGGTGCACAAAGCCTCATTAATTTTTCCTTTTATTTTATTGATTATTCATTTGATTTGTTCTTATGGGATGAGTAATAGCTAGTTCTGCTGCAGGCCAGGGAGTTTCTGATAAAAAATATTTAATAGGGTATAGAGTACAGAAGGAAGCATCCACAAGTTGTCTGTAATGACTTGTTAACAAAACTGTTGAAGGAAGACTCGCTTTCAGAAGTTATAGCAGATTTTATACTATTCTGCTCTTTGCTGGTCTCCAGATCCATGTCATTCTCTATCAAATTTCTCACTTGAGATGATTACCAGTCAATCAAATTCACCCAATGTGTATGTAACTAGCACAGCCACAAACGCGTGGCTGGTAAAAAGGTTCGACTTACACCACCTCCTAACACAAACCTTCTGTTGACAATGAATCCCAACCTTCCGATCACGCAAAGCTTCCTCATTTTTTACAAAATAATCCATCCAACAGGTTATGTTCACTGTGAATCCAAGCTTCCGCTCAAATTGGGAGAAAAACCTTTAAACGCTTCAACAAATGCCGTGAGCACTGAAAAACTTCTTTTTATTCATTAAAGAGAAATAATAAAACTTTTTAAGGACATTGATAACATATAATCTTGAACTATAAAATCTAATAATTATAAAATGTTCTATAAAAAAAATTCCAAATACTTCTTCATTATCTCATCAACAACTATTTACATATAAAATCTAGTAATTTAAATATTTAAATTCTAAATTGTTTTTATAGATTTAAAATTAATATTTTTATAAAATAATGTTATAATGTAAAATAAATATTCAAAAAGTTTCAAAATTTTATTTAATTTTACTTATTTATGAATTCATAAATATTATATATATAGTTGATTAATTAGGGTTCCTGTCGTTTTTGGGTCATTAATTAGGGTTCATGCCGTATTTGCCGTTTTTGAGTCATTAATTAGGTTCCTGCCGTTTTGCGAATTTCTCCATTGGTTGGTGCGAGTGAGGGGTTTGATATTACCCATATTCACCATGACGGCTTTGAAGTCCGGAAAGAAAGTGATCTGATTGGACCTGTAGGCAGTAACCTGAGAATCTGTAGATCCTCCATTAAACAGTTGCTGGTTGAAGTGCAGAAGTCCCTTTTCGCTTCCCAAATTACTGTAATAATCGTTGTCGAATGTGGTAGGGGTAGCCACATCTAAGGATGAGAGGTTGTTGTCGCCACCAGCGCTTGGGCACTTTGCCTTCGCAGATGTAGCAAAGGTGGCGTTAATGTTGGATTTGTTGTAGATGCGAGCTCTGAATAAGAGGCATCGCGCTTGAGCAATTGTATGAGCACTTGTAATAAGAATAACAGTACGGGATGAATAATTAGGCTATGCCCTTGGAATGAAACGCTCAAGCAATATGAAACCCACAGACAGCTAAGGAAATCTGCAGTAGAGAATGGGCAGACAGCTGAAACGTACGGAGAACTGAAACGCACCGACAGTACCAAATGGTACGGAGAACTGAAACGCACCAACAGTACAAAATGCGTGGCTAATAATTTAAACGTGGTAATATCAAAGGTTAATCATTTAAACGTGGCAATTAGATGGTGATACAGTAATTTCTTAATATGATTAGGTAAATGTTAAAAAGTAAACAGGTTAACGGATGCATTTTAAAATACAAGGAAGTTATGAAGAGTAAATCACATCCATTGATTTTGGAGGACGACTAAGAATATGCCAGCATCTTCAATTGTTAGCCATCAGATTATAATTTTAGATTAAAAGGTGATTAATTGTGCTCATTGTCAATAGGTATACGCCTTTCAGCGTAATCATTGTCAATAGGTATGCTCAATTTGCTTTTTCTTAATGCAAATTTTGGGCAAATTTTTCAAATTTACAGTTA
Organism: Picea engelmannii; assembly: GCA_009831015.1. Classification (NCBI taxonomy): domain Eukaryota; kingdom Viridiplantae; phylum Streptophyta; class Pinopsida; order Pinales; family Pinaceae; genus Picea; species Picea engelmannii. Next base: position 110,911 of record ML790679.1, on the reverse strand, counting down.
ATTTAAACATTTTTATTTTTTTAATTTATGTTAGAGTGTGAGTAACATAAATAAACAGAGTCTTTATAAGTGCATTTTTTTAGACAATATAAAAAACCTAAAAGTAAATTTCTATGATTAAAATTCATATTAATTAAGTAAAATAGTTGTATACAAAAATTTTATCCCATTTAAAATATAAAAGAATATTTTTTTTTTCAAATTAGAAAGTTAATGAAACACTTTTAAAGCAATTACAATATTTAGGAAATTAAATTAAAATAGAGAAGATAACAATCATTTCTCTAAAAATTTAAAATGATTTTAATACTATATTGATTTAAAAAGTTGCACTTGAAGATAGTTGACATATAATTTCCTATAGTTAACATAAAATAGTTTGCCAAAAAATAGTTAACATAAAATTGACATAAAATAGACATAAAATAGTTTGGCAGAAGATAGTTACCATAAAATTACTCTAGTGCTTTGAAATCCAAAAGGACACAAGTACTAGGATTAAAAAGTAATTTGGCTGATTTGTTTGGAAAGGTAATTTGAATTAAAAAGTTTTGGAGGTTATGTAGAGAGTGTTATAATTATTATAATTATTGAAATTTTTATAAATAAAATAATAAATAATTAAATATTATAATTTAAAATATAAAATTAAAAGTTTTATGTTTTGTATTTTTTAATTTTGTTCAATAACTTTTATTGAAATTATAATTTTGAATTGATGAAATTGTTATAAATAAAAAGTTTAATATTATATATTTTTTATCTATTTTTTTTCATTATTAAAATTTAATTAAATAATCTTTATTGAAATTATAATTTTGAATTCAAAGAATTGTTAGATATCAATGTAAAAATTGATTTAGCCCCTTCAAATACCATATGTAACTAGATAAAGTGTGGAATTATATTTGATCAAAGTTAAACTTTGTCTTAACCATAAATTTTGAGTATATGTTTTGTTAAAAGTTTTTCTTGAACCATCATATCTATTTTTKAATCTATTTTTATGACCAAACCAATATAGTTCATCAGCAAAATAAATTGTGAAGAAAATATGTTTAATGTTCATTAACATAATTAAAAGCCATTTGTTTGAAATTTGTTTTAATGTTGGTTTTCATTTTGTTATAGTTTGTTTAGTTCTAATTAGATTATTTTAATTAAATTAAAATAGTTTGTAATTATTATACTTAGTTTAATCAAGTTATAATTAATTTATTTATTTAGTAAGTTACAATTGATTAGTTTAATTATCAATAAAAAATTAATTGATTAATACAATTAGTTCAATAAAATTATTTTATTAAAATATTTAAATCTAAAATTTAATTTTAATTTTGAATTAATTTAAGTGTTGTTTTTCAACTTTATTATTTATTAATTTATTGTTTCATGAGCTCCACAGTGAAAGAATGTAACATACTCGAACCCCTAATCATCACTTAGGCTGGTGGGGCATTGATTTCCCTTTTCCCCTATCTATCTCCCCCTATTTATAGAGAGAGATTGACTGGGGGGAAAGTGAGATAGGGGGTTAGGGAGTGCAGGAGAGAGGGGTAGATGAGAGAGAGAGATAGAGGGAAATAAAGGGAGATGGGAGGGGATAGAGAGAAGAAGAAAAAGAAGGGAGAGAGTGAGAGAGGGGAAGAGGAGTGTGTGTGTGTGTGTGTAAGAGAGAGAGAG
>ML790679.1:36078-91961 GCA_009831015.1 Picea engelmannii | reverse complement strand
TGCTTAATTTGTATTCGCAATCCACAGATAGGTTGAGTTGATCATTGTTGTTAACATTGTTGGAGTGGGAATAAATGTTTGAAGATGAAAAATTGCTTTAAATCCAGATGCTTATTGAAATGACTATTTCTTTTTAATTGAAAATTTTAACCAACAAAATTTTCCCACATTCACTCTGAGCAAAATAGCATTGATCTATGGAGTGCGAATAAATGTAAAATTAACATTACCTCCGCTCTCCCTCTTGAATGTACTGGCGTGGCTGATCAGTGGAATTAATGCCTCTAAAGAAGCTGATGGTTTCTCCAATCAATGGCCACCTTGTAGAACCGAGCGGCAACCTGTAGCCTCAGCCTCTACTGTTCGCCCTAATTTGTAGAGTTGAAGCAGTAAAAACCCGAGCACGAAACAGACCAAGCCCACTAGCCATGAATATGGAAGTGTTTCCGCCATGATTGCTATTCCAATGCTTTCTCCCCAGCACAACTACCCCCTGGGGGAATTGTTTCCACCAATTTGCACATTCAAAATTTGAATGTAGTTATAGCGCGCTCGTCCATCCAACCTGATGAATTTGGTCATAACGCGGTAGTCAGTGCAGTGACATGATGGAAGCATGGTGGATAGATCATGGCATAGCATGCCATGCCAGTTCATATATTTAATGGAGCGGCGGAGCGGAGCGCTGGGCGGCGGAGGGGCGGAACGGAGCACTGGGCGGGGAAGGGGTATGGCGCCTGTTGGGCGTTCTACCTTTTGGAGCCCGCTGCCCGAGACGTCCCATCGGGCTCCAAAAGGTAGCGTAGTTAGCTTACTCCGCGTTATATCATACAAAGTTTAGACTATACGAAAGAAATAATACTGCATCCTTCAATACCTAGGCGCGCGAGCCTCACGTTTTTACTGTATCAATTAGGTTTTTTTTTAATTAAACTCGAGATTTTTACTGGCGAAGAATTTTACCAGCGAATACCTTTACGCGTTCTCCAACAGCGAGTTAGAGGCCGTGCTAGGCGTTCTCCAACCGCGAGTTAGAGGGCTGTGCTAGTTTAGGCACTGTATAGTAACCGGGTAATAGTACATGTAGCCTATAGGATGCTTGCTCTTCCTATAATAATTGTAGTGACAACAATGTTTCGAACTCTGTCGCAACAGGAGAATGAAATTTGATAAATAATCTATGACTGCATGAAAACCCAAGGTGTAAAATGGGAAAACAATCTCCTAATATTTTCTCTTCTCTGAATATTTTACGGCAAACTTCAAAACCCTCCTCTCTCTATATATAGATACATATATATATAGTTATACACCTCTATATATAGATACATATATATAGCTATCCCTTGAGTCTATTTTCTCCACAACTGCTCTGGTCAACAAAACAATAAAGATGAAGATCAATTGCATATATATATATATATATATATATAGCTATTTTCTCCAAAATTTCTCCTGTCAACAAGACAATGAAAATGAAGATCAATTGCAGTGAAAGGAAAATGGTTGTATTCCAAACCCATGTTGTCTCTTTGCAATAAATTTTCATTTCTCTCTTTGGAACAATTTTCATTTTACTATTGCCAATCATTTTCATTTCTCTATTGCCAAAATGTGCTCAAAGCTTTACTGTTATCACCAAAAAATATATATATAGAACGTTTGTAAATTGGGATATCCTTAGGAAGTCTAAGGAAATACAAACTCCCATAGCTATACAGGGTTTGAGGTTACCAAGTAATGTCATAGTTATACAGGCTTTGAAGTTACCAGGTAATTTCCAAATTATAGATTCACTTTATTAAATTTGTACAGTATTATATATTAAATTTGTACAGAATATATATTGACGGTACACTGAGAAGGTAGCGACTGTAATATATCTTACCAGAGAGACGTCAACCATGTTTGTTGACTGGTTGTTATGCCTGGTAGTTCTGACCAGTAGGCCTCCCATCATCCAGCTAGATGAACCAAACTTTTGATCCCATGACAAGACCTCTCCCTCGACTCGACCATTTTCTATGTTTCTCTCGGTTAATTCAGTCTGGATGGGCATTGGAGCATTTCACCCATTGATTGATGTTTATCCATCGATGACAGCCAGTCCCTTCCCCTGTTTCTCCCAGTTTCATATTCCGTCCCTACGCCCTTTAAACATCTTTCAGTGCATAAGCTCGGCACTTTAAACTTTCCTGGTAATAAGGGAAAATGTAGAATATATGTAACAGGAATGCATGCGGCCACAACTCATTTAAAAGCGACACATTGCGCAAAAAATTGGAACGTTTCCCATGCCCAGCTGTGCAGATGTCAAATAGTTGGATTTTCCAAAGTGGGCTGGTACTGTATTTACTACCACAGCGTCAAACTAGTGATTGGTAAACGCTCAAAGGTTTTGGAATGCCAAACCTGAATCTATTCAGACGGGTAAATTGGTAAATATTAAATGGTTAATCTCTCTATTCTGTAACAAAATTTTAATCTTTATTAATCATTCAGAGCTGGCAATCAGCGAATCACCATAATAAATTTTAAATATGATTAAGTAAAAGTAAAAAAATAAAGATGTAAACTGATGTTTTTATAATAGTGAGAAAGTTAGTGGTTGAAATCACAGTCATTGATTTATTGGGATGACTAAGAATATTCTATCGATATTTAATCATGTTCATTCAAAACTGATTAAGCACTAAAAACCTATTAAATATGTCCATTGTCAATAAACTAGCACAGCAGCAAAATAACTGCTGGTGAACGCAGAAAAATTTTGACGTAATTAGAAAATAATTATATTGTAAAATGATTAATTTGATTTATAAATAATAATTATTTTTAAAAATATGAAATCATTAAATATAAAATTATATTTAATTGATTTATTAAAAATTCAATTAAAAATACATTTAATTAACTTAAAACTAAATATTTTTACAATTTTTTAATTTTAAATTTTTTTTTTTTTTTTGAATTTATAAAATTTAATTATATTAAAACCCATTACTCACAACAATTTTCTGGCCATTGAAAGTCCTGATTGTAGAAATCATTCGTTGTCTCCTCATCCAAACCATAGCAACATTTGCTATTAATTGCAATATGGTGGGCCGTGTGTTAGACTTATAGTGAATTAGATCTGCATATATTATTAAAACCACGGGGTTCAGACTTTTAGAGTGATATGTAGGTTTGTTGCTTATTTTCTCATCTCTACGGATCCGTCTCATTTATTAGCCATTATGGATCCGTCATTATTTCCATCTCCAGAAGCAAATTTTAAATTGAATACTCGAGTTTCGGCCATTGTGGGTAATACGTCCACACAAAACATTTCACATCCACGCCCAGCCCTGGTAAAAAAATAACGGCGCACTGTAAAACACATAGAAGAAACGGCAAGGTAGATACTTACAGTTCATAATCCACGCGGCCATACGCTTCCGCCCATTAATAATAATTTTTGTTGTTATTTCTTAATCATTGAACGTGGCAATCTGGCAATCTGGTAGTGATCAAGTAATTTTTTAATCTTATTTAGTAAATGTGAAAAAGTAATCACATAAACGCACGTCTTTATAAATGAGCGGAAGTTAATTTATCAAAATCTCATCCATTGATTAGAGAGGACTACGAAGAATATGCCAGCATCTTCAATTGCCAACCCTAAGATTGAAATTTATAATTAAAAGGTGATTAATTGTGTCCATTGTCAATAGGTATACGTCTTTCGGCGTAATGTAAGCCTTTCCGCATAATAAAACCCATTATTACTGATGTTGATACTAGATTTACCGATACTAATCCTAGTAATCGATAAACATGTTACTGTTAAAATCCTGCCAATTCTGACCATCCTAACGACCTGATACATAACTCCATAGAATTGATCCTCCCACTATTTTTTTTCCTTGGCCACCCGATGAAGTAAACCCTTAATCTTCGTAAACCCTCCATCGATATGAGGAAGTCAACCCTGCATCTCTCGGTTCAACCCTGCAATTTTGTTTCCTCAGCTAGATAACCTTTTTACAAACATTCTTGGATGCCTAAGATAGAGTTAGCTGCAGGAAAAGAAAAGTACTTAATTATGGCATTTCCCATAGCCAAGAAAATAGATATTACCAATTCCGTTTGAGATCCCATACTTGTAGTAATGATCGACCGATGCCTCTTAACTGAAGCTCGGGGATTTTCCAGCGAGTATTCTTCCTGGTAAAATCACGAATGGGTTGTGGATTTTCCAGCGATTATTCTTCACGGTAAAGTCACGAATGGGTAGCCTTCGATCTATACCAGATGTCTGTAGTATAGATCTTCCATGACTGCTAGATTGATTCAATGCATGATCTCACTATTCGCTAACTTTTGTGGTAGGTATATGCCAGGTCGCGATCAGATTCCTAACAATCTTTACTGAGCAAGGAAGATATCAAATTTATTGACAGTAAGAAAGAAGGTTACAGCGATACGTCCTGTATCCTCCAGGACTCATCATTGTAACAAATCTCATTGCCATGCAACTTTATATTTTTATGGATTCAATATTGAATTTCGGGAGAAGAAACAAACCTTTCAAAATAAATGTATTTAAATTATGAAGTTGGGGAGTTTTTCAGAGCAGGATAAAGAAACAATGGAAAGTTTCCACTCTTTATCGACTCAAGTTTTATGGAGGGAATTTTATCCAAAATAAGTGAAGAATCTGAAAAAATGGATTTAAGTGCTCACTTAGGAGTCACGCTCAGAAAATATAGATTCAAAAATAAACTCTGTTTGAAAATCTGATCACTGATTATCTGCTATAGCTAATGAGAAACAAAAGTAAAACTCAGATATCAAATTCTGGAAATCAATGTCACAATATTTAATTCAACGAATGCAAATGAAACGTGGAGATTTAAGAGGAGAAACGTGGAAAATTCAGAACAACAAATGGCAGAGACTATTATATTTGAAGAAGAGGCCCCTCCAGCTGTCATAGGCATGTCGAAAACTTAGGCATTAGTTCCTTGAATCTCCCCCTTAATGTCATGTTTGAGGATTCCCAACTGTGATCTGAGTTTCTCCAATCGATCATTTGGAAGAGCCTTCGTAAAAATATCTGCAAACTGATCTTCAGATTTACAAAATTCAAAAAAGAGAAACTCTTGTTGGACAAGCTCTCCAATGAAGTGATGGTGAATGTCAATGTGTTTACTACTACTATGGAAAACTGGATTCTTTGTCATATAGATTGTTCTTTGATTGTCACAATAAACTTTAATAGGTTTACAAATTTCCATACCCAATTATTCTAACAATCTTGCCATCCAAATGACTTGAGTGCTTGTGGATGATGCTGCAATGTACTCCGCTTCGGTTGTAGAAAGAGCAACTGTGGGTTTCTTTTCGCTGCTCCAGAAAACAAGATTTCCTCCAAAAAGAAAAGCTTATCCTGAAGTACTTTTGCGATCATCCAAGCTACCTGCCGAATCTGCATCTATGTATGCTACAACATTGAAATTATTTGCAGTATTATAAAACAATCCAAAAAATTGGGTACCACTTACATATCTGAGTATTGTTTTAGCTTCTTGCCAATGAGACTCATGGGGTTGATTAATGAACCTAGCAACTAGACTTACAGAAAACATAATGTATGGTCTACTAGTGGTCAGATACATTCAGATGCCAACCATGGATCTATAGATAGTGGCATCACAGAGAGAAGATTCATCTTCTTTCATCAATTTTCTCCCAACAACAAGAGGAGTACTCACAACTTTACAATTATGCATGCATGTTAAACCTCCTCAACATGTCTTCAACATATTTGGTTTGGCAAATAGATATACCTTCAGTTGTTTGTTTGATTTGCATGCCCAGAAAATATTGCATTTCTCCCAAATCAGACATCTCAAATTTTGATTTTATTTCTTGTTTAAACTCCTTCACATGTGATAATGAGGTGCCCATAAATATTAAGTCATCTACATACAAGCAGAGAATAATAAAATATGATCCAATGACCTTTTTGTAAACTGCACTTTTAGAAGAACACTTAACAAAACCATGATCATGAAGGTATTTACCAATCCTAGAGTACCAAGCTTTAGAAGCTTGTTTAAGACCATAAAGTTCCTTCTTAAACCTATACACATTATCTTCTTTACCTTCAATAATAAAACTTTGAGGTTGTTCAACATAAACTTCTTCCTTTAAATATCCATTTAAGAAAGAAGATTTAGCATCCATTTGATAAACTATTAGTTTTAACTGAGATGCTATGGAAAGAAAAGTTCTTACTGTTTCCATTCTTGCTATAGGAGAAAATGTCTCTTCATAGTCGATGTCTTCTTGTTGCACATACCCCTTTGCAACTAAACGTGCTTTGTGTTTTGAAATACTTCCATCCATATTAAATTTTAGCTTGTGAATCCACTTTACTCCAATGGAAGATTTTCCATGAGGGAGTTCAACTAACTCCCTTGTGTCATTTTTCTTTATTTTAGACATTCCATCCTCCATTGCTTGTACCCATGGCTCAACAAAACAAGCTTCTTTAAAATTGACTAGATGGAGGTGTTGTTTGAGTATCAACTTGAGATCTGGTTGACGAAGAAGGTGAAGATGAATTTGATGGAGAACTCCTTGAAGGTGAGTTTGCATTTATTACAACATAAGGCTGCAAAGATTGATCATTTTTATCAAAAATCAAATTTTCAATATGTGGGGTAAGCTCTTTATCTTCTCCTTCATTCTTCTGATAAACTCCCCCTTCATCAAAGATCACATCTCTACTAACATAACGTTTATTAGTAAATGGATCAAAACACCTATAAGCCTTGTTTTCTTATGAATATCCAATAAAAATACATTTCACCGATTTTCCATCCAATTTATGTCTTTGTTGTGCATGAATGTGAACAAAGCATGCAGACCCAAAAAATTTCAGATGAGAAATAGTTGGTTTTCTACAAAATCAAGCTTCATAAGGAGTAGATTTTTTTTACAATCTTTGTAGGACTTCTGTTGAGGATATATGCAGTTGTATTCACTGCATCTGCCCAATACATGTTTGACAAACTCTTTTATTTTCACATACCTCTAGCCATCTCTGCAATTGTTCTGTTTCTCCTTTATGTTGTACCATTTTGTTGAGGAGTATAAGTTGTAGTTAATTCCTTTTTGATGCAATGTGAGCTGCAAAAATATTTAAAATCATTGGAGGTGAACTCTCCTCCTCTATCAGTTCTTAAAACTTTCAAATAGAACCCTGATTCCTTCTCAACACGTCCTTTAAATATTTGAAAAAAGATAAACGCTTGAGACTTCTCACTTAGAAAATAAACCCAAGACATTCTTGAAAAGTCATCGACAAAAAGAAGGAAATATTTGTTTTCTACAAGGGAAAAAGTTTGCATTGGGCCACAAATATCTGCATGTACTAAAGCCAAAGGTTCACTTGCTCTAAAATGATGTTGGGGAAAATTGTCTCTATGTTTCTTCCCTGCTGCAAAACCTTCACATATCTTATTATCAGGATTTGTGAAAGAGGATAAACCTCTTACTAAATTCTTTTTTTGCAACATAGAAAGAGATCCAAAAGTAAGGTGTCCTAACCTTTTGTGCCAAAGCCAAGACACATTAACTGAGGCCTTCAAACAATTTACTTTTGATTTGATTTTCATCAAAAACATCTTATTTTCTGTCATAGGAACTTCATCAACTAGGGTAGTATTGTTAAAAATCTTACAAAATCTTCCTTCAAAAACAGTGTTGTAATTTTTAGAGTTTAGTTGCCCTATGCTAATAAAATTGTGCCTTAAACCTGGAACAAACAAAGTATATTGTACATACATAACACCTCCATTCTTGACTTTTATGGCAAGGGTACCTTTACCCATTATATCTGCTTTAATATCATTGCCAAAGTTTTCTTTTCCCTTCACACTCTCATCTAACTTTACAAACAAACTTTTGTTTCCATTCATTGTTACAAGGAAAAAACTCTCTATGGCCAAGGGTAAACCACAACAGACAGGTATGACTGCTGAAATCAACTCAATTCCATCATATGTTATATAAACTAATGTGCAGGACAAGATATAGGCCTACCTCGTTCCAACATTTGATGATGTTCCACCGTTGAGCACTTCAACCCAAAGCTTTATACCTGCAAGAAGTTCTTAACAAACAAGTAGAGCATGTATATAGTGATGATATAAATCATATTAGCACATCAGATAACATAATCCATTAATAAACATTACAAACATGCCCATGGATAATAATTAAATATTTGCACGATACCAATAGAACGAGAAAGGAGTATTTCGATTAATAATTGATCAACAAAAGTGACAACATTATAGACTTTCGTGTTGGCACGTTTTGAAACTAAGAAACCAAGTTCCTTCCAACTGGGCCTCCACCACTTCACTCCTCTACCAAAGAAAAGCTCGAATGAGAGATATAATGAGGTTCTCTCGACAATAAGGAAAGAGCTTGGGGGTTGAACACTGTGTTCAAACTTAAGGGACAAAGGGATGCAGAATCAATATGAAGTAATTTCTCTAGAGTAACTTTTCTCTCAAAGTTGAATGCTTTCTCTTATTTTCCATAGCTCGAAATTGTGCTTTTATAGCCTTCAAAATTCAACTAAAGGGCCAAGTCAGAATGTTTCCAGTATATGGAAGGCCAAGGATCAGAGATCTCTTGTTGTGACATGGAAACCTGACTCCATTTTGTATTTTCTGGCACAAATCTCAATGTACGCGGGTTGTAGTGGAGCAGCCTGCATATACGCTTGTTGTATAGTTGATAGAGCGTGTATATGTGGAAAAATGTTAATTTTTAGATCTTGATTCATCAAAAAGGGATAATAAGCCTGCATAGGGAAATAGAAAAAGGCCCTATGTGCAAGATAGCAATGGTGAGGCAAATCTTGCTATAATAGATGACCCCTAATGTGTGAGATCAGAGGAGTATCTGTGATGGCCAAAATGCATTATAAATAACCTAGGAGTGGAGTGGTAGAGAACCAGTTGGACGAACTCGATTGCTCATTACATTTTGTATTGTCTTTGCATACATGGCTGCCAAGAATACAATGTAGATCCATGTGAAAAATATACCAATCAAGTGCTCGTGGCCATGAATAGGAAAATACAAATGCAGTTATATGCCAAAAGCTGTCATAGTCACGAACAAGGCCCAATGAAACCAGTCTCAAAACCAATATGAAGATATTTGTATACCAAGGAGTACAATCTGATCTCCCATGATTACTAAAGTCGAACAAGTGCTAGTCCAATGAAAGTGAAGCAATAGCTCGAGAAAGCTGTGGCCACATAGTGATGTCTTCAAGTCTTTTACACTATCCATCGAGGTGCAATTCTACATCATGTGAATAAAGGAGTTGAGGTCGAACATAATGAGACATCATTTGATTACTGGTCATTGAGGTATATAGTTAACAAACGCGGGACAACCTACCATTAATGAAAGTAGGTATCAAAGCCCCGAGTACATTTCTACAAGTGTGAAGAAAGGAGTTGATGTTGAACACTTGAGAAATCTATTGATCAAGAGACATTGAAGTATTCCCATATGTCAATGGTGAGAAAGTTTGCCACTAATGATTGCAAGTCTCAAGGTACTCATAAAACTCTAGGTCTCATATCCAGAATAAATGAGCTGAAGTCGCTGGAAAGAGACCCACTGAAAGGAGAGCATTAAGGAATCTCTCATCAGTCAGCACGAGGAACAAAGAAGGAGCTTCATGATTTGGTGGAGATCGGACGAAGAACATGTTCATGAACCAATGACCCTGTGCATCTTTCTCATGTACCAAGTGCAAGTGGTATACGAAAACGACCCTCTGAATAACAACCAATGATGAAAAATTGCTGACAAAGGCGAGGAAACCATCAATAAGGCTAATGGCATCCAAGACATTGCACGAATCCCAAAGTGTGAATAGATGTCTTGCCGTCAAACACAAGGGAAACCACCCAGTCAAATACCAATGATGAAATGTCGATTGTTGGGTTCAAGGTGACCTACCAATGATGAAAGTATGGCCCAGGTGCATGAGAAGACTATAGTATCATGTGATTCTGAGACAAACTGAGGGTATAGCCAACATGAAAAGTCAAGATTTCTGAGGAGTGGTCGATGCAGGTTGATAGACTTCCTTTGAACCAGAGAATGAGACATATGGTAGACTCTAGCAGCATAGACTCAATGATGTGACAATTGGATGCAGGAGGCATCGATAATGCTCTCTATAGGGACCGGAAGAGTAACCAATTAGTAGAGAAAACTCTGTACCGGGGTCAACTTCCTAAGGCCATGCTAAAACCAAAATTATGATGACACAAGGACTAAGTAAATTTGTGCTATGTTCAAAGGCGACACGACTGCTACCAATTACAATATAGTACTCCCTTCCCAGCCATCTTTTTTTTTTCATAACAAATGAATGCTATGATACAGAGGAGGAAACGAGTGTCGCAAGTAAGAAAAACTAGTTCAAACAATGGAACGTACCTATGCTTAATGCAAGGAAATGCATGTGGGAGATGGACACTCAGGGTGATGTTTCCTCCAGGGTATAGGGTGTCAAATTGTGAAGGATATAAACAAGGCTCTGATTGGTTGAGGATGAAAAACTGCTTAGCCAACGGTTTATAACGCAAAGCGAGAACCAGCTAAAGGCTCAACATTGCAAGCAAGGGCATGAGATGCAATCACAACTTAACGCCAAAAAATATCCTTTTTTATGTCTTGTAGTCTACTTGGTGTGAAAAAGGGGTAAACTTGTGCCAAATAGACGTCTTTTCAAATCCAATTTACGAGTGTGAAAAAGACAAGTTCACTCGGTGATATTTTCTATTTTTTCCAATGAGTCGGAAAAGAGCTTAACTAAGACTCATGTCCTTTCCAATCCAATTTAACAAGTGTGAAAGGGACAAATCACTCGGCAATCTTTTCAATTTTTATACGAGTCGGAAAAGAGCTTAACTAAGACTTGTTTTGTGGGAGTCCACAGGGAATAAGGCCACACGTGTATGAAAGAGGAATGAGGCTCATCATAAGGTCATGTATTGAACTATATTGGATTCCCAGTTCTAAAGGAAAAACTCGGCATGGGAACCAAATGACAAAGGGGAACTAATTTACGGCACCCATGTTTGGTAAGTCTCTACCATTTATTAGCGACACTATTTATAATAGATGGAAGGTTCTATATCGCAACAAATGGGTTCATACCTAAGGTGTAAAAAGTGATATATGAAGGATAATTCATAAATGCACAATGGAGTGGATACCTTTCTTATATGCTAGGTTGTGAAAATACCTGCCTGAGGTGACGAACAACTAATTATGACGTTAAAATCTGTAAGAAAACTGAGTCAAAATTGCAAAAGTCGGCTCAAAACAACTTTTGAATTAGTCCATTAGGTTAAAAAATAGCATAAAACAATGTAAAGTGGGTAAAAATAGGTTATAAATAGTAACAAAGTAAAAAATTACTATATCATTTTGATTTTTACTCAAATAGTGCCATTTGGACCAAAAATACCTTCAAGATTCAAACGGTGATTGTGGGAGCATCGGGCAACGAAATTATGAACCATCTAGATTAGGTAAATCTTCATCTCTTCTCCTTCAAATTCAGTGGATTAAAATTTTGAATTAGGTTTCCATTTTTTAGTTTTTAAAGGCGTGGACTAGTTTTTTCGGTGTACGCGAGTTTCCTTTGTGAAGGTCGCATGTATGACTATGTATATGCCCTCGTGTGAACTACAAGGTGCGTGTACAAATCCCTACATGCGGCTATGGGTAAAGAAAACCACGTATAGGTACAAAAATAGCCAAAAGAGGGGTTTTAACTCAAAAACTTGATTTGTTTTTGCAGGATGGTCTTGGAATGGAGAGAGCGAGAGGATGAGGAGGTGGATGCAGCTGTTGAATGAGATCTGGTGGCTCAAGCCGCTTTAAAAATATGTGGCTTGTACAAATTCTGGGCTCTCAAAGAAATAAGGGCCCAAGTGAGGTTATTGGAGATGTTGGTGGGTTACTGGGACCTTGATAGTGAGAGTTTTATCCTCGATGGATATCGACTAAGGATAGAAGTAGAGGACATATACTTCTTGACTAGTCTATCGCACCGAGGGGAGGTTGTGAACATCAATTCACGCGGAGCAGGGAGTGGGATGAAAATCGAAGAGTATATTGATGCCCACTATGTAGCAGGGACTCCCAAGGTAGGAATCCAAGTCCCCATCCGGGAAATAAGTAATCTCAGTTTGAAGATCATAGTGCTCATGCTTACCATGACCATAGGTTTAGCCTCGTTGCATCAAGCCTCGAGACCGCTTATGTTTTACACAGTAGAGTGTGCTAGACCCATTGTCTACGATTGGTGTACCTCACTGCTGACTAACCTGAAAGGTCAGTTGACGGAGTGAAAACAAGGGAGTAAGTGAAACTTCAGGTTGGCCTTTATTCTTTGCAGCTTCTTTTTTTAGCGCGTTCCATTTCTGGGACCTAGAGTGGAGGTTCTTCCTAGAGTACCACGTGATCCAACCATAGTACAGTGGATCAAGGTCATGAGATGGAAGCGTGGAGGCAGCATATCAACGGCCTACAATGATGACTTTTTCTTCTGGTGGCGACGACAAATCATTGCTCAGGACGACTATCCCTATGCAGGGATTGATTTCTGAGGAGATCCTGGTATGCCACTTCCACCAGGGGAAGCCTATGGTGACATAGGTAAACAAAATTTAAATATTTCATTTTTTTTTTCTTTTGTATTTAAGGAACAAAAATATTTTTGGGATGGTGTTTGAGTATTCACTAGACACTTCTGTGATGGCTAACATGGGTCCACGATGGCCAGAGGGATTTGTACGACATAGACCGAGGAACCAGGGAGATGAAGCAGTGAGAGGAGAAGCAGAGAGAGTCCTACAAAACATGTAGGGAAACATGTCTTGTTTGACACAGAGGATTCCTATGGTTCAGGTAGAGGATCTTCATGAATCCATACAGGGACAGGTGGTTGTTGTACCTAGAGCATGGGTACGAATCTTCTAGCATCTTGCAAATGTCATGGTTTGCTACCATGACACACATTCGATGCCACAGGCATAGATGTCGTGGGATATGTATACCGGTTCTATATGTGTATTGAGGGTTTTAGCCCCAATTTTGTAATATAAACACCATATTTTGAAATATATATAAAAAGGGATCTTCGGCTTTACTTATATCTTACAATGTGTACATTGTTTTAATGGTTTTCTTTTCTTTATTAATGTGACAAATGCCAATCTAAAATGTAGTTAGCATATGCATCAAATACATGATTAGAACTCCTAGGAATGTGATAATATGTAATAAAATCAAATTGTCGTTCGAAAAGGCGTACTCATAGGAATCGACGGAGTAAAGTAGGATCACGCATGTGGTAACAACCGTTCAAATGACATACTTCTAGCTGGGAATCCAGGCGAACTTCTAAAGAGAGAATTTCGTGAGAGATAACATTGCGCAAAAGTTCTATGATGGTGCTATATTCGGCTACATTATTCGTGGATGAACATAGGCATGTGCCACTTGAATACATCAACAGACCCTTGGGTGAGTAAACGACCCAAGCAGTGGAAGCCAAGTTCCGTATATGACGACTAGCTCCGTTTGTGAATCCTAGGTAGACTGAAGACTCTGTTGACATCTTCCAACAAAGGGAAAACTCGATAAGAAAACTAAAGACAAAAGAAAAGGAGAAAAGATATGTATATACACTAAATTTACATTAGTATACAAAGAGTTCTTCCCAAGTCTAGGGCTCAAGCATAGTATCTTTTCAAGTAGAGCACATTTATGGGCTCGGCCAACTTATTCCCTTCATAATCTTCCAACTCGTGGGATCCTTTTTCTAAGACATGTCACATGATGTAAGGACCATGCCACATGGGTTTAAACTTTCCTTCCCCTAGCGGTTCTTTGGCTTGGTCATACAAGAGGACCAAGTCACCCTTAGCATACAACCGGGGGCAAACAGACTTGTCGTACTAAACCTTGACACATTTCTTGTTTGCCTCGATAGCCATAAAAGCATCTCGATGCTGCTCGTCAAGACTCTCTAGGTGCACAAGGTGTCATTCTAAATTTGAAGTGTCAGGTAGGAGCTCGACTTCTAACTTGAGAGAAGGGATTTTGCATTCAGCAGGCAGAACCGATTCCACATCGTGCATTAACTAAAAAGGGGAAAAACTGGTGGCAGTATTAACCAAGGTTTGGTATGCCCAAAGCACAAGATATAGCATGATGTTCCAATTGAAATTACTCCGACTAACAGTTTTTTGCAAAATCGTCTTGAGAGACTTATTGATGGCCTCTACTTGCCCATTTGCCTGGGGATAAAAAGGGGATAAATGACTGTGTTTGAACCCTAGCTTAGATGTTAGTTCTACCATCATTTTGTTATGAAACTGAATTCCATGATCAATGACAATCTCACTTGGGATATCGAACCAGGCGATAATTAGGTTGAACACAAAGAAGGTTGTAGTCTTCCCATCATATTTTATAGTAGGCATGGCCTCAACCCACTTAGTGAAGTAGTCGACAGCCATGATCATGTGTTGATGCCCCCTAGCCAAAGTTGGGTTGCAATTGACGAACTCTAACCCCCACTTGGTGAAGGGACCGACGGTAACGACCAGGTGAAGAGGGGCTGGATGAGAGCACATTTTTTGAGTGAACACCTGGCAGAGGTGACACTTCTTAACCACTTCGATACAATATTTAAAGATAGTGGGCTAGAAATAACCGACTCGCAGGATTTTTTGGGTTGTCGCAAGCCCGGATAGGTGACCACCATAAGCCCCTTTGTGGCAATCGTCTAGGACTGACTCGAATTCCTCGTGGGTTAAGCAATGACTCGAGATATTATCTATTCCTCGGCGATATAAAGTGTCGCCAACTATGGTATACTTTTAATCTTGGTATCTAATGCGTCGTCGATCATCTCGCGAGAGATGTTGAGTGAACTTCAAGGTTTGAGGATATAAAACAATGTCTCCATACCAGGGATCGGATGACGAGACAAGGAAAATGTGTTCGTCTGAGAATGAATCAACATGGATAACATCCTCATCTAATCATGGGAAATTGGATATTAACTCTGCAAACACTAGTGATTTCTTGGACTTGGCCGAAGTGAAGTCGAGATCAAATTCTTGTAAGATAACAATCCATTTATTATATTTCCCTCCGATGATACGTCTAGTAAGGACGTATTAAAACAGATTGGCATCAACAACCACTGTAGTTTTGAAAAGTAATATATAGTGATGTAAGCATTGGACTACGTGTACGGTAGACAAAGTTAGATTTTCAACATGAGAGTAATTAAGCTCAGGACCGACTAAATTTTGACTGAGATAGTAGATGACGTGCTCATGGAGCTCCTCATCCTCCTGAACTAGAACCATACCAATCGTCTCTGTAGATGCAATAATATACAACAAGTAATCTCTACTGTAATCAGGGGATTTCAGCAGAGGGGCCGATACCAAGGCTTTCTTCAAAGCATCGAAAGACTCCTGGGCTCGCTCATCCCAGATAAAGGGGGTGTCTTTCTTCAAGAGGCGCATGAAACCTTTAGTAATATTGGCATAATTCACTATGAACCGACATAGAAAGTTATATTTTCCCTGTAAAACTTGAAGTTGTCTAATTATGCAGGGGGAGGCAACTTAAGTATTGCCTCAACCTCAAGAGGATCTACCATAATCCCGGTCTCGAAAACTAAAAATCCTAAGAGATGGCTAGAATTAACGCAAAAGATGCATTTATGAGGGTTTAACCAGATTCTATAGTAACGACATCTCTCAAAGACTAGCCAAAGGTGTGTAACTGTTGGGCCTTGACCAAGTTTTGGGAATTTTTTGGTCATGTTGACCTATTTTGGAACTTTCACATCCTGTCAAAGGAGGAGTGCAAGATGAAGCAGAGATCACGAGATCTCGGCCCCCTTTTGGGCCTATTTTTGGGTTTTTAGGAATATGTAACGGGAATGGGATGTTGGCCGATGGGTTTACCCATGTTTAGGCCTTTTTTGTATGTATAAATAGATGCCTAGGCTAGGAACAAGAGAGACACGAATGAATGGATAAGTGCTAGATCTAAGTGATGTAATATATGATAAGTGCAAGTAGGGTTTGTACATGTTGTGTGCATGATTGTAAGATACTTGCAGAGTTGAGTGCAAGGGGTTGTGACAGATTGTGAAGGGCTTAGTGTTGTAACGCAAGGAAGAAGGATCTAGCGAGCTATGCAGATCTTCTATCCTATGCGGAGTAAGGATTTGAGGCTCAGTGGTGTAACCAATTGATTGAAGACAATAAAGAAGAAGAGTTGGTGGACGTAGCCCTAGGGAGGGGGTGAACCACGTAAACATTGTGTTATGATGCTTTGTGCTTTGTCTTGATGTGTTACTTGTTATTTGCTAAGTGGTTTATGATGTATTTAAATAGATTTTCTATGCTTAGTGCTAATCACACGTGAGAATATTATATCTGATCCATATGAATGTGTTGAGTTCTTGATCTACTAGATTTGACCTAACTATTGATGCTAAGTACTTAAATACAATAGATTAGTGTGAATACTATGAGGCTCTGTTTTATCAGCGAAGTAGATAACGATTGCATATTAAGGAACTAAAGGTTCTAAGTGCTTTATTAAGTAGTACAATCAAAGATTTGTGTCCCAGCTAAGGTTGCAGACACTTGAGTCCTGCAACCACCCCTGCCTCTACCTCGGGTGAGACTTCATCTGCATTGCAGGTGTTGCCGAAAGGGTCGGTAGTTAGGGTTTTATTGGTGCGTTGTTGTAGTGTTGAACCCTAGGTATGCCCCTGTGCCCATGGTGGATATTTGTGGTTGAATCACCACATCATAATGGATCCGACATTGATCAACCAGATCATAGGGCTGAGCATGCAAGGCCCTGACCCATAATATTTCTACCCCAAAAAGACCACAGTTCACGCCCTAGCGCAGACAATTAAAGACACTTATGAATATGTCGAGAAAGGGATGCAAGGCTATAAGGTAGCCTCCATTAAGAATGGTGTAGTGCACCTCACCTATCAGATGACTACAGGGAAGAACAAGACCAAGGATCTCAGTTCCACTTCAATTGGATGCTCATCTTGATCGCTTTTATTGCATGGGAGATGCCGGAAGGTGCGACCTTCTCGGACATCAAGCCCTTTGAACCACTGGTCGTGAAGTTCAGTATTTTTTGGTACTCTAGTGACATGAAAAAGCAGTGGAAATCAAATTTTGTCTTCCACACCTATTACAACCAACTGAAGAATGTTATCCAATCTGAGCCTCCTATAACCCTGAACACTCTCCACAGGTTCAGACCCTTGTTGAAATTCAGCGCGGACTGCCATTTCATCTATATCACAGCACACGTTGATGAGAATAAACAACAACTGCAATCATACTACAAGATGACAAGGGAAGACTTAGAAGAGATTACTAAGGAGTGGTTGGTGAACCTCCTCATCCCATCAGACCCCGCGAAGCTATCTGATATTAACAATCCATAAGTAGTGCATGATACACCTGGATCGAGCAAGACCAAGAAAAAAGAAGAAGCTCGAGATGTAAGAAGTACCTCAGCAAAGACTACTTCTATCTCACTTGAGAAAGGAGGTGATGACAGAGATATAGATGGCATAGAAGTGGAACAGAAGAAAGGTGATGTTACACCACCTAGAGATGAGGAGGACCCCTCAAAGAAAAGGAAGGTTTCCCCTCCGAAACCTTCCTCAAGAAAGAAATTGAAAGCAACCAGGACTAAGTTTGAGACCACCCTCACCTCAGATGACTTCGATTTCATCGTCGTAGTACTAAACGATGCTTCACTGGAGATAGAAAAGAAGCAAGAAGCTAAGTAGGAGGAGGTGTTCAGTTGGATCAAGGTTGAACTTCAAGAAGTGCAACAAGCACTACAGTCTAGTCGTGCAGTTTCTACTATGCCTCTATCAACAAGAACACCAGAAATGGGAGATGAGCCAACTCAACTCCATTGGACCGCTGATACAATCGAAGCTTGCCTTCGATGAGCACAGAGGAGACAATGCAAGCCACCCAAGCTTTGGTGCAAGCACATGAAGATCTTTTAGAGAAGTGCAGTACTGCAGAACGAGAGAAGATTTCTCTACAAGAGAAGTTCAATGAAGAAAAATCCCAGATGCATAAAGAAATGGAACAGTTGCTCGCAGAGAAACTCGAAGTTAAGGAAATGGTTCACAGAGAACTTCGCTCTATGACAGTCATCGAATTAAAGGCCAAAGAACAAGTTCCACAACAAGTGGCACAACTCGAAGAAGTAATCCAGCAGCGCATAGCAGACTTGGAGCTCCGTACTGTGCCCGAGACCCCTCAAGATGTACAAGACCAAACGGAAGCAACTGCCCGTAGCACAGTCGAAATATTAAAAGATATTTCCTTGGAGTGCAAGAAGTTGAGTAACTACAATTCTCAGACCTATGAAAACCTCACTGAGAACCCAAATTTACAAGCGCTGGAGTCGTAGCTCTAGGAAGCGAAGCAGCACGCAGATACATTACAGGCACAGTTGAAGGCCTATCAGCTGTAGACAGAATGAATATGTCTCACGAATAATGTACAACTCAGGATAAGATCCATATGATTCAAAGAAAAGTGATGGATGTCACTCAATAGCTTCAACCTATGCAAGCTAAGGCATTCCTGTTGTTTACAAAAGTTAAGAGACAAGGTGCAAAGCTAGAATAAGTTGTCCTCATAGCAGAACAATGCCTAGAAGGACTAGTGAACAATGCAATGATCCAAGAGTTCATTGAACAAGAGGCCACAACAAAGTAGCAATTCGAAGCAGGTTGAGCCAAGCTCAAGGTGTTCAAGGAAGAATTGGTCAAACCAAAGTGACTCGGGATGAGTCACAGGTGAGTGTTGGGGGCCTGTTGGCCCTTGACCAAGTTTTGGGAATTTCTTGCTCATGTTGACCTATTTTGGAACTTCGACAACCTATCGAAGGAGGAGCGCAAGATGAAGCGGAGATCACGGGATCTTGACCCCCTTTTGGGCATCTTTTTGGGTTTTGGGGAATATGTAACGGGAATGGGATGTTGGTCCATGGGTTTACCCATGTTTTGGCCTTTTTTGTATGTATAAATAGATGCCTAGGCTAGGAAGAAGAGAGACACTAATGAATGGATAAGTCCTATATCTAAGTGATGTAATATATGTTAAGTGCAAGTAGGGTTTTTAGATGGTGTGTGCATGACTGTAAGATACTTGCAGAGCTGAGTGCAAGGGGTTGTGACAGATTGTGAAGGGCTTAGTGTTGTAATTCAAGGAAGAAGGATGTAGCGAGCTGTGCAGATCCTTTGTCCTATGAGGAGTAAGGGTTTGAGGCTCTATGTTGTAACTGATTGATTGAAGACAATAAAGAAGAAGAGTTGGTGGACGTAGACCCAGGGAGGGGGTGAACAACGTAAACACTGTGTTATGATGGTTTGTGCTTTGTCTTGATGTGTTACCTATTATTTGCTAAGTGCTTTATGATGTATTTAGATAGATATTCTATTCTCAGTGATAACAACATGTGAGAATATTAGATATGATCCATATGAATGTGTTGAGTTCTTGATCTGTTAGATCTAACCTAACTATTGATGCTAAGTGCTTAAATATAGTAGATTAGTGTGAATACTGCGAGGCTCTATTTTATCAGCGAAGTAGATAACTATTCCATATTAAGGAATTGAAGGTGCTAAGTGATTTATTAAGTAGTACAATCACAGATCTATGTCCCATATAAGGTTGCAGACACTTGAGTCCTACAGCCACCCCTGCCTCTACCTTGGGTGAGACTTCATCTGCTTCATAGGTGTTACCGAAAGGGTCGGTAGTTAGGGTTTTGTTGGTGCGTTGTTGTAGCGTTGAACCCTGGGTCTGCCCCTCTGCCAATAGTAACATGATTCACTCTCTTGCGAGAGTGAGTAGCAAGATCATCTAGGTAGACTTCGACTATGTGTTTCAGATCATGAAAAGTGAAAGTCATGGCTCGTTGGAAGGTTGCTCCAGCGTTTTTAAGGCCGAAAGGCATTTTCCGGTATGAAAAAGTACCCCAAGGACATATAAATTTCATCTTGTGTTGGTCCTTAGGTTTGATCTAGATTTGGTTATAGCCTGAAAATCCATCCATAAAATAAAATATTCCGCTTCCTGCACACTCATCGAGAATCTGATCAATGAAAGGCATGGGGAAGTTATCTTTAGGACAAGCCTTTTTCAGGTCACAAAAGTTCATACACACACAAATGGTTCCTTGTTTTTTATTTACGGGAACGGGGTTGGATACCCATTCGGTCAAGGGAGCCAGGTAGATGAAGCCAGCGTTAAGAAGCTTCTCCATCTCTACCTGAATAGCAGGAGCCTTCCTAGGATTCACAGCTCTAAGACATTGTTGAATAGGTTTAGCATCTGGGTAAGTTCTAATCTCATGTTCGACAATACGAGGGTCGATCCCTGACATCTCTTCATATTTCCAAGAGAATCAGTGTATATCGGAATTTCTTTAAAGAGATCAGTGTATATCAAAAATTCTTCCGGCGAACAATCCGCACCTATATTTACGTTCTCAATCTTGTCAGGGGTACAAGAGATGTCGATCAAGACGGTTGGAAAGATACTTGCCATATTTCCTTCGGCATAAATTTTGTGCGTATCGAGTAGAACTACGGTGTGACTGACTATCTTGCTCAAGGTAGACCAAAAATCATCTTGCTCGATTCTTTCAAGACTTGGGAGAAAATAGGATCGATGATGCATATCATCCCAAGGCCCCTCGGAACCATTCATGGCTTCGAGGATGGATTCATCGAAAGGAAAAGTATCATCTAAGAAGTCATGTGAACAAGATAACGAGGTGTCCCATACATGCCTAAGAACAGGATCATTCTTGTCCACCAGCGAGGTAACAGGATTAGGATCGACGAAAGATTCAAGAATAGCTTGATACGCAATATTTGTTGCCAATAGTGGCATAGCCATGTCAGCATGAAACTGACCTTCACTCGATGAAGTCGAAGAAGGTAGGGTCCATGGATCACTAAGATAGGAAGTGCGGAAAGGAACGGACCTCCCTGTAGTAGTGGGCCTACTAAACATGGTGTAAATGTGGTGAATCAGTGTCGAGAAGTCGAAAGTACCCATGAGGGAAGAATACATTCTGACATCGATATTCTCAGTTGTCAGCTGAAAATTGTCGATCAGTGAAATCGATGGTCCAACAGATGCGTTAGGACTAGAGTATGCAAAGGATAACTGGTCAACCATCACGATCTCCCCCTGATGAGGAAAACAAAGTGTGTGGAAGACGAACGATACAAAAATGGCCATAGCATAGGTCCAATTGTGACCTAGTAACAAGTTATAATCGAGAGGTGCATCAACTACCTCTACTTCCACCTCTACTGTCTTACCACCTAAATGGACTAGAAATGCGGGGAGTATACCATGAGGGTGGAAGGAATGACCACCAAATTCAGTCAACATGTTCGACGACTTGGAAAGTGTCGTAGAACTGATAGCTTTCCAACAGACCAGGGACATCACGTAGGTGGAAATACCTTCATCAACGACTACTCGTTTGATAGTATATTTGGAATACTCTACATTGATTTGGAAAGCCACATGGTAGGGTAAGCGAGGCTTCACATCCGTGACGTCAAACTTGATAACTTTCGAGCCACTAGGTTCTAGAGCTCCTAATGCAGAGAGTAAGGCATTCCTCTATGACAGACACGTCTAGAGTACCTCCAAAGTTGACATCGCGCAAGGGGTTTGGCCCAGATATTCAACAATGCAGTAGTTCTGGGCTGCTCTAGCATTAAGGTTGTGGGTAGAGCACTTAAGTACTCCTTTTGGAATATGAGGCAGTGGCTCTAGTTTCTCAATTTGTAAGTTTGTCTCTGGAGGGGGAGGAGGATATTCTAGGGTGGTACTAGCTTTTGAAGAGCCATAATATCGAGAGCGGGTGGCTATATCAATTTTTGCGTCGAACATATTGATGCAAACACGGTCGCCATCTTGCGTTGGTGGGTTTTGATTTCCACCAGGTACATTTCAGGCGTTTGAAGAGATCGAGGATAAGTGTTGGTTGTGTGGAAATGAATTTGTCAGCACAGAAGGTGGTACATCTCAAATTCTCGTAGCCTCCGCGAGTTTGGGGCATAAATGTGTAAGGTGGTCATCGGTACAAAGTTTACAAGGAAACTTCACCTTACGTTTCTCTTTCTTGACGTCTCCAGCATTATCATTATGTTTCCCATTATTATCTTTGTCCTTGGGTTTATTATTATTCTTCCCACCCTTACGATTATTCGACCTTTTCTTTTATTCTCATCTAGTTGTTGGTCACCATTTAGGTTTTTCGACGATTGCACAGAATGTACATCCGTCGATTGGGTGGGTTTGGAGAATGAGGATGAAGCTGGTCCTTCGGCAAACTTCGTTGTCGAGTCTGTGGACTTTACATTAGTGGACCCTACAATTACATCGGCATGTGGTCTGAGATTCTATCTAGGATCGTGATTAGGTCGTGGTGCGTCTTGAAGAAGGTGATATAACATCCCAGACTGAGCATATATCAAATCGAGTTGTTGGGCTCTAAATATAGCTTCTTCCTCATTGAAGACCCTAGAAGTAGCAACATCCTTTGAGATAGGAGCATGAAAATACTTTATGAACCATTCTAGAAGAAAGGCTGAGGGTATAGGAATCTTAATCAACCGTCTCCACCTATGCCATTCCTGGATATGGTCCGATATGTGAGTGTCGGTACCCTAGCGTAGAGTCGACAAAAGTTCAAGGCCAACATAGTAATGAATGGGTAGTTGAAAGTGGTTGATAAAGGCTAGCACCAACTTATGAAATGACCCATATGTCCCCATGGGTAGCTCAATGTACCATTGTGACGCAACTCCAATGAGAGTGTGCTAAAAAAATCGTAATCTAATAGAAACTTGGTTCAAAGAATTCGATGACAACCAAAGGTGAAAAGTAGTGACGTGATCACCAGGGTCCTCTCCATTCTTACCTTCAAATTTTGGAATGTCTGACAAAAGTTTGGTAGGGATAGGGGGCCATGTGGGATCATGACTCACCGGGTCATTCATTAATTTAGACAAGTCTAGCAGATTAAGCATGGCCATAAAGGGAAGATGGGGTTGCAACATCTGACCCCATCCTCCCACGAAAGATTGTGCATTAGGAACTGCATTCCATCCAGGGTTCTGGTGAGGAACAAAACCTTTTCCGGAATTATAAGGCCCTCCTCCAGGCTGATTCGTGTAATATGGATTGGGCATCATCCCAGTAGGAATGTTTTGATAAGGGTTATGAAAATTCCCCCCAGCTAGATTAGATCTAAGCTGGGGGTTGTGAAAATTTCCCCCAACCAGATTGGATCCGGGTTGGGGGTTTCCCGAAGTGTAATACTGACCTCCTCCAGGTGGGAACCTGAAGGATTGAAGTGGATTCGTTATGCCAAAAGTATTGGTTAGAATCGACATGGGGGAGATAGGGATATAGGGTGGAACTTATCCACCAACTGGGTTGTTCCATCCAATCGTAGAAGGGTTGGAACCGGGGTTAAGAAAAGGGACACTTCCTAAATTAGGATTCGCTTGGGGGATATGAAAACCACCAAATGGGAAAGGATTGTAAGGAGGTGCAGTACCCCCAAGTCCAAGGCTAGCGTTAGGGTCAGCAGCTGGAATGGCAGTCAAAAACTACGAAGTGAAGTTAGGCATAACATAAGAAAATGGACTAGAAGCCATAGGGATGGACTGAACATTGTAACCCATCGAGTGTCCTAAACCCCCAAAAGGGTTTGAGGCAAGAGATGAAGCATTAACTACAGGCTGAGCCATAGTACTAGTATAAGCCTCTAACACTGCAACTGTAGTGGCTGCAGGAGTCGAAGGGGTTCCATTAACTATAGTGGGTATGGGAGTTGAAGAAATCCCATTATTCTGAAAACCAGACTCAGTACTCATCCTTGTGGAATCACAAGTCAGAAAGGTGGATGTATGTGTACAAATTCTACAAACTCTATGCCTTTTAGAAGGAAAGAACTCGAAATCCAGTGGTAACTGTAGCAATCTATGGGACCGACAGGGAAGCTAGTCCGACTCCACGATGACTTATGACTCTACAAAATACAAATATATCCTAAGGCCAACTAATAGTCAAAGTGCATACCAAAAAACATCGAACGACCAATATGCATCCAAACAGGCTAAATTGGTTGAGTGGCCTCCCTCACTAAAGAAGGTATGCCTCGTCCAAGAGGGACTTGAGACTTCCCACTAAAGTTTGGAGGTAACAAAATCAGTTATAGAGGCCCTCGTGGGCTTAAAAACCAGTCAGTTAGATCCCCCCAGAGAGGTAATCCTCCATAAATTTTGTGTGTAGTCCGACCTCTATCTGACCTAGGATACAAGTAGAATAACCCTTGCAAGTAACCTATGAAATACCTAAGTCAAGCAACTAATAAACCACTGTATAACTGATGCACAGGGGGGCAGTCATAAGTATGGATCACTGTATGGGCAGGGTAGCAAAGCCTGAAACCTTTAAATCACCTCCTCTCATAGAGGTATGGGCACTAGCAAGATCCCCGAATACGAATAAATCCATATAAATATGTTTGATGCTAGGCGAGTATCTAGGGGTTATCCTTTCAACTAACTTCGCGTGACCTCGTGATTAACTCCAGTGTGAGCAGAGCCTCTTGATATTACCAATTATACAATGGAATTCTCAACTCCCTGTCTCAAACACATATTTTGATTTAATTGCCTTGGAGAAGTTTACTCAGAAAATCCTATCCCAAGGCACTAAATTGTAGACTAGTTTGTGCACCCTAAAAATAAAATCGTGTCCAATCAATTTTAGTTTAAAGTGTAAATTTTATTGGCCATGATTACTCAAAAAGGTATGGAAGTGAAACTCGTGATGTTATGACTCTGCAAGAAGATAAATATGAATATAATGCAAAGCCTATCTTTAACTTTTCAATGAATGATATGCTAATAAAAACAGTGCAATTTTCAATTTCAAATCTACAATTCAGAAATAAAATGAAATTTTTTGCTAAATGTACTAAACTAATGATAAAGCTTCAAAGACAAAAATGTTAACTAATGAAAAATACCTATATTTTTGTATTTTCAATATATTAAAGAGAAAATGCATGGAATGGTAAGCAGCCTGATATAAATAATTCTACTAGGTATAAGCAAAATGATTCAAGCAGAAAGTCAAGCAACCAAGCAAACAACCCAGGGTTCAAGGAGAAATCAAAAAATGAAAAACAACGAGAAAGACGATGCCCATAAATTCAACTCCCAACAAGCTTCATGTCAACCCAGAGAATCTCAACAGGCACTACAGAGACCTAAGAAACCTCAGCACACATCAAATATCACCCAGCAATCACCAAACCAAGAAAACAAGCCAGGAAAAGTGGTATACATGACTGATCAAGAGAACAGTGTGTATATACGCATCTTGCAGAGAGGCGGGACACATGTGTATGCGACTATAAGGAAACAAGGGGTGTACAGGATTTAAAACAAGGCTAGGAAAGAGAAAAAAATTTGGATACTCAGACTCAAAGTGAACAGAATCTGTCAAGCCGTGATATGACTAGAAACACAAAGGAAAAAGAGCAATGCAAAAACAAAAATACTTCAACCCTTAGAAAGAATATCTATCCCCAGTGGAGTCATCAATTATGTTATGAGGGAAAAACTCTCTATGGCCAAGGGTAAACCACAACAGACAAGTATGACTGCAGAAATCAACTCAATTCCATCATATGTTATATAAACTAATGTGAAGACAAGATAGAGGCCTACCTCGATCCAATGTTCGATGATGTTCCACCATTGAGCACTTCGACCCAAAGCTTTATACCTGCAAGAACTTCTTAAAAAACAAGTAGAGCAAGTATATAGTGATGATATAAATGAGATTGGTACATCATATAACATAATTCATTAATAAACATTACAAACATGCCCATGGATAATAATTAAATATTTGCACGATACTAATAGGACGGGAAACAGGTATTTCTATTAATAATTGATCAGCAGAAGTGACAACATTATAGACTTCCATGTCGGCACAGTTCGAAACCAAGAAACCAAGTTCCTTCCAGCTGGGCCTCCACCACTTCACTCCTCTACCAAAGGCAAGCTCGAATGAGAGAGATAATGAGGTTCTCTCAACAATAAGGAAAGAGCTTGGGGGCTGAAAACTGTGTTTAGACTTGAGCGACAAAGGGATTCAGACTCAATATGAAGTAATTTTTCCAGAGTAACTTTGCTCTCAAATGTGAATGCTTTCTCTTCTTTTCCATAGCTCAAAATTGTGCTTTTATAGCCTTCAAAATGAAACTGAAGGGTCGAGTCAAAACGTTTCCAGTATATGGAAGGCCAAGGATCAGAGATCTCTTGTCGTGACATGGAAACCCGAGTCTATTTTGTATTTTATAGCACAAATCCTGATGTACGTGGGTTGTAGTGGAGCATCCTGTGTATACACTTGTTGTATAGCTGATAGGGCACGTATATGTGGAAAAATGTTAATTTTTAGCTCTGGATTCATCAAAAAGGGGTAATAAGCCTACATAAGGAAATGGAAAAGGGCCCTTTGTGCAAGATAGAAATGGTGAGACAAATATTGCTATAACAGTCATATGATTTGAACAACCACTATCTAAATACCATGTAAAATCATATTTAACTTCAAGGCAATTACTTGTAAGAAACAAAGTTCGAGAGGTTTCACCTTCTTCCTTGTTGAAATTTTCTTGAGAGGTGTCTCTCTTCCTCTTAAGGAAATAGCTTTCAAGGTGACCATTTTATTATAGTATCTGCAATGAAAAATGCCTCTGCTAGAGCTATTGCTTCTTTCTCTACCTCGTCCACCTCTTCCTCTACCTTTGCAACAACCTCTTCCTCCTCTAAAAAAAGGAGTACAAGCTTCAGTCATGGCAGTTGAAAGTTGCTTCTTCTTCTCATCAACTTTCAACTTACTTTGAAAATCCTAATCAAAAGGTTCCTCATTCTTTTTCAAATTGTCTTCATGAACTTGAAGACTACCAAATAAATCAATACGATTTAGCTGAGATAAATCCCTTGACTCTTCTATAGCAATAGTAATTCGATCAAACTTTTTGGGAAGCCTTGATGTAGACCTACCCTTCTCCCCAAAGGGCTACATGACCTCTCGATCTAGGATCTCCAATTCTTGAGTCAAGTGACTCTATGGAACCTTAATGGTTCCCTTTTGTATCTAAACACAGGCCCTTTCAACACCTTGGTGCAGGTCTGATAGCACCCACGACCTTCCCTTTTGATCTTCTACGAAATCTCAGAGTATTGAGTGTTAGCTCTTTTTCTTATAAGCCCCCTCTCGATGTGACCTTGGACAATGACGTCTCATGACCACGCGATTGTGGGTGCGACCATTAGTGGTTTGGGATCAAACTACTTTTCGGCCCGCAATTCTCCTCAAACCTCCATGTGTCCTCTTGGTGAAACCACGGTATGGATTGTGGCCCGCCCTCAATGTTTTAAAGTCTGTGCACTTCCTATCCTCAAAATGTTATGGGACCGTCGATCTCCCTATATTGACGATACTATATGAACTCATGGTTCAGATCTACACTTTTCAAATCTATGGACCAAATATGTCCCTCTTAAATCAATGGTTGCGATCTCATTCACAATTCTCGACTTCGGACTTTTGAAATATTAAACCTCTCTTTCCTCCGTACGTCAATCTTCCAGAGTTGATGATCTGTGGACACTTGTCCTCCAACCAACGTTCCTTCCTTCACTTTAGGTGTTTGACCCTTCAACTCGAATCAACGGTCCTACAACCCTCTTCTCGATCAATGGTCAAAATTTCCTCTGAGTCTTCGAACTTCTGGTATCTCAAATATCAAACTTAACCCTTCTTCCCAATGCCTTTTATCCAATGGCTATAATCCACTGATGTGTGTCCTGCTGATCTGACGATCAAGGATTACTTTGGGTCTTTACCCGGAGTCCAAATATTCATGACACGTCTCCTCTAGATCTGGCGGTCCAGATTTACTTCGGATCTTTGGGATTCAGCAATCTTAGATCTCAACTGAAACCCCACTACACTTTACCTGGATCTTGCGATCTATTGACAAGTGTCCCCTTGTAAATCGATGTCTCTCAGCTATTCATCTATTCGGGATTCAGATGTTTCAACCTTTCACCTTTGCCTTCCTCTGGATCTCACGACTCGTTGACACGTACCCTTCTAGATCTAACGATGCATATTCGCTTTGGTTCTCTATCTCTTCGCGATTCGGGAATATCAAGTTTCAATCTTGCCTCCTCTTGAGATTATGATATCTGATGGCTCAGATTCACTCGTTCAATCTAACGCCTGAGGTTCACTTCGGACAATCCAACGGCTCAGGTGTGCTTCAAATGATCGAACGAATAAGATTTCACTTCGGATTTCCGACTCTTCGGGCTTTGGAAATCTCAAGTCTCAAACCTTGATAGGTTCTCTCTATTGTGCATGTGAAGCATTAAGGATCATGCACCTTACACAGATCAGACAATTGTTCATCCTTTTCTCTATGATCCAACAACCACAATTTCTCCTCCTCCTAAGCTTATGATTTCTTTCGACTTAGAAGATTTATCAGTCTTCAAAGGTTTCAAACCTTTGCTCCTCCTACTAGTTCAAATCTTGGAGCTCGTCAACAATTCTGAAAAATGTTATCCCTTTTGAACTTGATCCTTAAATTATTCCGACTTCCCATGCACTCCTTGCATTCTTTGGATTTCGATAGCTCAAATCGAAGGATTTCCTGAAAATAAATTCTTCTCGCCCACTTGGCATTCCTCTCTTCTGGTTCTTCGACGCTTGGTCTCTTCTTGACGTTGTGCACTCCTTGCACCTGGTCTAAGTTTCCTTTGTTCTCTCTGAAATCCTCTAAGTCAATCTGAGACTCAATCGATGCACTCCTTGCGTTCAATATGCACACCTTGCATACGAGTTTCAGAAGAGAAACAATTGAAACTTATCCAGTTTCATCACGAACTCATATGATCAACTCTTTAACAATCACACATGAAAAAAATGAAATAAACGACATACACATAATACAACATTCATTTATTCACACATCAAATGAACATAGTCCAAGGATTCATGACAATTATGTCTGTTCTATTCATTCATGAAAACAAATTACATAATATTGCAGTTCTTTCCTCCGTCTTTCTTCTACTCTACTATGTTCTACTGATCTCTATCTCTATCTCATGATCTCCTAATCTAATAAAAAAAAACTCATCTCTATACAAAAAGATCTCTCTTTTTTACAAAAGAGGGCTCTATGAGCTTATCTTGTCCACCGCCTTAGTGCCATCAACATTTCCGTTAAGACACCTTAACCCTATGACTCATTACATTGAAAAATATTCAGCCTTGAAATAGATCTAGACCTGCTTATAGTCGATTATTTCGATGAACCCATCCACACCTGTCCAAAAGCATGGCATTGGAATTTATCGATCTTACACATAAATTAACTTAATTTTATAATTCAAATTTTGAAAATGAGAGGGTTCGTTCCTCTCCCTATCTCCAAATGTGTGGTGACGTGTTGATTTTTTAATGCATCTGTCAAGTCATAAATATGTTCCTGCATCATACTCCACTACTGTGAAAACTTCATGAGATCCTGCTCATGAGCTCTCCATATCTGTTGAAATCCACCTGGATCCCAAAATTTTACTTGGAGATGTCTACCTACTAGTCTACTTTGTTTTTGTTTTTGTTTTTGCTTCCCTGTTGCTATGGAGGGATCTCTTATGCTTAGCTTCTCCTTGCTAACAGTCTCCTCTGCTGACCTCAACATCAGCTTTCTGATCTCTTCTATCACACTGTCCATCTGCTCTAGTTGTTGTCTCTTCTTATGAATTCTTCTCTGTTGCACTTCCTCCTCTCTATACTTATCAATGGGCAGATCTACTTGATCTCTCATGTTGTCTTCATCTCCTCTTGTGGCACTAGTTTTCCACTCTGCTATAGACTTCAATTCTGAAGTCTCCTTATTGAATTGTTGCTCAGCATCTTCCTCTAACATATTGGTTTATGTCAGGTCCTCTTGTGTTGGAATATATCCATCTTCTATAAGTTGTTCCTCTAGCTGGAATTTTGCTCCCTCTTATGCTACATGTTTTCGTGTTGCATTCATCATTTGTTCAGCTTCTCGGCTGAAATTTCTGAGAATTTTTTTTGAATGCTCTTCTATCGCAATCTTTGTGAATGTCTTCTAGCAACCATCTTTTGGTTTTGGATTTTTCAACCAATACTCGAACATCTTCATCTCTTGCTCCCATTGAGTGAGAAATTCATCTAAATTCTCCTCTTTTTCTACTGGGGTAGACATCAGTGTTTGTTCTTTCTCCTCTTTGATAGTCTCTGTTTGTTGTTCTTCTGTTGTTGCTCCTACAACACATGCTCTAGCCCCAATTGGGATACTTGGTAGGAATATCTCAATTCCTCCAATGATCAAAATACTCCTCTGATCCACCTCCACTAGCTCTCCTTGTTGATATGAACTCTCGACTAAGTTCATGAGACTTTCAAACAATCTCCTTTCAATTCCCTTGCCCACCTGGAAACTTGGGATTTTTCTTCTTTTTTCTTGGAAGTCTATGAGACCCTCCAATGATCCCATCTCGTTGCCCACCTAAAAATATGAACTTTCATTAATTCTCTTTTAGCAGTATATGAGACCTCCCACTGAACCCTTTCCATTGCCCACCTGGCAACTTGAAAGTCCATTACTACCCTCTTGGTAGTTTATGAAATCCTCTGCTAATCTCATATCATTGCCTACCTGATAATCTGATATCTCAATGCTTCTCTTCTGGAATTCTTTGAGATCATCCACTGATCTCTTATCCCAATTATCACTGACACTCTTCCCAGTTTCTGGCTCACATATGTGAACCACTTCCTCCTCTGTATCACTGAGGTTTTTAGCATGCCTCAACCACCTTGTCAACATTTGTTGTTCCCTTCTGGACATGTCATTTTACTTTCCTCTTTAAAGGTCATTCATATGTCAAGTGTACCTTTGCATCCTATTACATCTTCAATGCTAGCCTCTCCATCTTTTCTCTTATTTAAGAGAGATCTTTATCTATCTCAACTTTTCTTTTCTGCTAGTGGTCCTTGCCCTGACCACCCATATGGCCTTCAGTAGCCATTTTCCATCCTCTATTTTTAGTTCATCTAGCTTTCTACCATTTACTACACACCTTACTAGATATCACACACAGAGTATCAGTACTTTGTCTCCTATTCACCTTCTATCTATAGGAAAACTTTAGCTTATAATGTCATTCACCATTATCATATTATCTTCTTCACCTTCTCGCTTCTTTGCCTGTTGTCTGCAAGAAAAATATCATCTCTAATACCACCTAATGTAGACCCCCCCTTCTCCCAAAGGGTTGCGTGACCTCCTGGTCTAGGATCTCCAATTCTTGATTCAAGTGAATCTCTGGAACCTTAATGGTTCCCCTATGTATCTAAACACAGTCCCTTTTAGCACCTTAGTGTAGGTCTGATAGCACCGACAAATTTCCCTTTCGCTCTTCTTCGAAATCTCAGAGTACTGAGCATTAGCTCTTTTTCTCACAAGCCCCCTCTCGATGTGAACTTGGGTGATGACTTCTCGTGACCACCCAATTGCGGGCGCGGCCAATAGCGGTTTGGGATAAAATCTCTTTTCGACCCACAATTCTCCTCGAACCTCCATGGGTCCTCTTGGTGAAACCATGGTATGGATTGCGGCCAGCCCTCAATGTTTTAAAGTCCACGCACTTCCTTTCTGTGAAATTTTACAGGACCATTGATATCCTGATATTGAAGGTACTATCTGAACTGACGGTTCATATCTATGTCCCTCTTATATCAATGGCTTCAATCTCCTTCGCAATTCTGGACTTTGGACTTTTGAAATCTCAAACCTCACTTTCCTCCGTACGTCAATCTTCTGGAGTTAACGATCTATGAATACCTATCCTCCAATCAACGGTCCTGCCTTCACTTCTGGTGTTTGACCCTTCTACTCAGATCAACGGTCCCATGAACCTCTTCTCGATCAACAGTCAAAATCTCCTTCGGGTCTTCGGACTTCTGAGATCTCAAATCTCAAACTTCACCCTTCTTCCCAATGTCTTTTATTCGAAGGCTATAATCCACTGACGCATGTCCTGCTGATTTGACGATCGAGGATTACTTTGTGTCTTTACCTGGAGTCCATGGATTCACGCCATGTCTCCTCTAGATATGGCGGTCTATATTTACTTTGGATCTTCAGGATTCGGCAATCTCAGATCTCAACTCAAACCCTGCTACACTTTACCCGGAGCTCGTGATCTGTTGAAAAGTGTCCCCTTGCATATCAACGGCTCTCAGCTCTTTGACTATTCGGGCTTTGGATGTTTCAACCTTTCACCTTTGCCTTCCTATGGATCTCATGACCTGCCAACACATACCCTTCTAGATATAATGGTCCAGATTTTCTTCGGTTCTCCAGCTCTTCGCACTTTAGGAATCTCAATTTTCAAGCTTGCCTCCTCCTAAGCTTACGATAAATGACGGCTCAGATTCACTTGGTTGATCTGACGCCTGAGATTCACTTCAGACGATCCAACGACTCATGTCTTCTTTGGATGATCGAATGACTGAGATTTCACTTCAGCTTTCCGTCTCTTTGGGCTTCAGAAATCTCAAGTCTCAAACCTTGATAGGTTCTCTCTCTTGTGCATGTGAAGCGTTAAGGCTCGTGCACCTTACACAGATCAGATGATTGTTGATCCTTTTCTCTATGATCTAACGACCACTGTTGCTCCTCCATCTAAGCTTCTAATTTCTTTCGACTTAGAAGATTTATCAATCTTCAAAGGTTTCAAACCTTTGCTCCTCCTACGAGTCTGACTCTTGGATCTCATCAACACTTTTTAAAAGTGTTATCCCTTCTGAGCTTGATCCTTAAAGGATTTCGACTTTCCACACACTCCTTGTGTTTTTGTGATTTCGATAGCTCAAATCGAAGGATTTCTTGAAAATAAATTCTTCTTGTCCACCCAGTGTTCCTCTGTGTTGGTTTTGTTGTAACAAATATTGAAATTTTGGCTTTCGGTCACTTAGGAGAATGAATGGAAGCATTGGCAGTGGAACGACCGCATACACCGAGCATTAAGCCACATGGAGAAAGATCTCACGATTCTGGGTTTTTTTTTCCATCGGGGATTTGGCCGACATAGATATCTTAATAACTACAACCCTGATCCCCGAATTCACTAAAGTATTAAAGGATAAGCTGGGTCAAATAAAGATTAAGAAAGATTAACATTAATAAATCTTATCGCAATTTCGCAATTCGAGATTTCTCGCGTCAAGTATTATCGAATTCTCGACACTTAAATCCACGAAAGGTTAAATATTAATTGATAATCATGATTAATTAAGAGATTAAAACAAATGATTATCATCTAATTAATCCCATCGCGATTTCGCGATTTGGGATTCCTTGCATGTCATAACTCTTGAGGACATGATACCTGAAACCCGAAGGCCCGAACGAGTGCAAATGTAAAAGCCAAAATCTATTTCGGGGATTTTTCCATTAGGGATTTGGCCAATGTGAATATTTTAATAACCACTACTTCGTTTCTCCGAATCCTGAAAACCTGAAATTGGGACTCCAGTCATATGCAAAACAACTTTAGAAAAATGCAATTTTCTCAGCCGTGGAGAGGTCATTTTTCATGTTCGAATAGTCGATAAACATATATAAATCCTAATATGTCCATTGGTGTCTTTATAATATCATTTTGAGCTTGGTAAGGCAGTCAAAAGTCTCCCGCAATATGAGGTTCGTTTTCAGAAATATGGCGTTTTTCCTGTGCTGAGTCATCAATTTCAAACGAGGATTCTGAGCGACTGGAGTATCATTTTGAGAAACGGTTGGAGGATTTTGTGCCTAACACATCAGATATTATTATCCTTTTTCATTTTTCCTACAGGTGTCACACATTTGGAGAATAGAATCCATCTCCGAGCCCTAATTTTTGGCTTTCATATTTTCCTGTTTCGACACATGTTTGTTAAATGCAGAATTGGGAAAAATGAAAAGGGTCTTAGGGAACTGAGACAGGATTTTTCTCAAAATAAATAGATGCACAAAATCCTCTTTCAATTTATACACAGTTGTCTCTATTCGAGAGATACAGAGCCATAACCACAACCCTATTTTTCGGCAATTTGGCCCATTTTCTATGCAGAAAGTTTCAAGAATTGGTTGTAACTGTTGTTATCTTTTAGATTAGAGAGGATTTCGACCTCAATACATATATGAGGAATATTTGTAAAAGGGAAAAGGAACGGAGGAGTAGTACTCCTGGGTTGTAGAACTCATTTTCATGTTTAATAAAAGAGTGCAGAGCATTTTCGATCTATATCAAAGATTCCTGTGATTTTGTTTGCAAAGAATTTATTATTGCTTCATTTTCACATCATTTCACTTGGTTTTATTTCCATTTTCTTCCCGATTTGTAATTGTGTTTGTAATGTAATTGATCTGTTTGTTAGATGCTCTATTGTTGGACAGGTTATAGGTTGTTTCTTGTAGAGAATGAAGGTTCAGAATTCATCCTTGCTAGATGCTCTATCCCAACTATCTCTTTTCACTTATTTATGATTGGAATTCACTCATTGCTAAGTGCTCCTTGCATTTTGATATGTTTTCTCTTTATTCTGCTACCATACTTTTTATAAATCCTTCCCTCTATAATCAGTTTCTATCTCGCCTTTGCTTCATGGATTTCCATTGACGAAACACTCTTATTACTTGCTTGATCATTTGACTCCATGCCCAATGGATTAGTTTCCGGTCCAACCCATCAACCCTAAAAACCCAAAACTTTTTGTTACCCACA
This sequence comes from Picea engelmannii, assembly GCA_009831015.1. Taxonomy (NCBI): domain Eukaryota; kingdom Viridiplantae; phylum Streptophyta; class Pinopsida; order Pinales; family Pinaceae; genus Picea; species Picea engelmannii. The sequence goes on along the minus strand of ML790679.1, from coordinate 56,800 downwards.
GATCTGCCCACTGTTAAGCCTATTGAATATCCTATTGTGACATATTTTTAAGAGATCCCTCTCGGGTTTGAAGGGGTAGTTTCCAATCAAAAGTAGTTCAAGGTTATCTCAGAATTTACTTGCATGCAACCCAAGTCAAGTCCGAGTGAAAAAATTTATTTCATTTAAAATGTGCTAAGGCTTGGCTCTATTACAGCCTAGAACCAACTCTTGCAACAACATTTTCTGGCACCATTTTTGGGGAAGGAGGAAAGAATTTATCTTCCCTGGGATAGGACAAAAAGTTCAGATCTATTTCTTGATAGTGAACAATGGATAGGAATTCAATTGGCTTTGATCATTCACCTGGAGAATCCTTAGTTCAAAGACTCTACATGATTCACTTGTGACTCCACTGGTCTCAAAATGTTGGATTCGTTCGCCGCTCGGATTGCTACAAGGTTTTCTTCTCTGGACTTTGCAAATGTTTATGGTTTCCCAAACACTATTCTAGACATTAAAGTTTGGGAAGATGTCCTTCTTAAATTTGGAAAATATGCGGACGACAATCCCACCCAACACTTGTTTGAATTCCACAAGCTCATGGATGAATTAAATATACATCATGAAGATGTCCTCATGAAACTGTTTATGTTTTCGTTGGAAAGAGATGCTAGAATCTAGTATAAATCTTTACCTCATTCTAGTATTCCTTCATTGAAATATTTTCACATACTTTTTCATCGGCATTGTAAAAGAATCTATTCAGCTGAAATACTTTTTGAAGCTTGTTGTAATATAAAACTCATAAGACAAATAGATCAAACACATCTTCTTGAAGAGGAGGAAAGAATATTAGAAATTTCTCAAGTCAATGAAGATAATCAGTATGAAGAAGAGTTGGCTGATAAAAAAGTAGGATATGATAGCTCTTGTGATCACATTCAAGAAGAAGATATCCAACATCATAGTCAACATGCAAAAGAGAAAGAAAACAATAGTTGCTTGCTCCAAAAATTGCATAGACCACCTCCTCCTTTAACGAAAGAAGAGATAGATCTGCTCCTGAACAGTCATGTTGCAACCCTTTCTTACATAGATCTACAACATTCACATAGTCCTGAACATGTGAGTGAAACTTCTTCTATTATTGAAAATGAAAATCTAAGTTTAAATCATGACAGCAATGGAACTTTAGAAGAAGTTAGTAAACCAATTTATGATGATGATTTCCTGCCAGAGGATCATCTTGTAGACACTGTTTTGTTTCCTGAAGAAGATAGGGTTGTCATGTTTAATAACCTTGAAGAATATTTGTTGTTCGAAGATGCTTTAGACCATGATTTGGAGGAGTGTGGATCTGAGATAGATAGCTTCACAATTGATATTCCTAGCATTTCTTTGACTGATGACACTCCTGAGTTATCCGATGAACCTGTTTATGATGAATATCTAGAAGAACAAGAAGAGTAGATTTATTTTTCATCACACATGAAAATTTACAACAGTCCTCCTTTGTTTGATGAATGTGATGAAAGTGTTTCTGAAGATGTTGAGAAGCAAGAAACTTTGGTTCAACAAGAAAGCAATCAACAACATCATGAAAGAGATCAACCTATGTATGACAGCTAACAAGAAGATCTTTGGATAGCAGGTGAAGGACATAAGGAGGGGTTACCAAAATAATTGATCTCTCCTCCCTGTTTAGCATCCATTGAGCAACATACCGGTAAGTTTCAATGCAACAATTTTGCACTAGTGGAAGAAAAAATCAGCAGTGGACAAAGTGCGCAAAAACCTTTCAGACAACTTGCTCAACAGGAGGAAGTATAGATTAATTGTAAAAGTGGTATATCTCTTCCCTTCTACGATCTAGTAGCAGTTTATATGGAGTCAAAATGGGGGACTGAATTTTTTATTTCCAACTTCTTGAAGTCTGAATTTCAAAACTGTAAGTACCTGCTCCTAGGGCATGTTTTGAAATTTGCAGCTGCTCCTGTCATCCTTTTGCTCAAAGATGGAAGTATAATTAATTTTGTTAGTCGGATACTCGCTTGGTTGATTTGGAAGTTTTCCTATACTTGAACAAAGCAATGATATCGGTTAGAGTAGGTGATGTATATAAATAAGCTTGACTTTGAGCACTAGAGTACAATAGTGGTTTTCAGTATGTTTCCGGTTTAGTTTGGAATCTAGTATGGTTTTGTTTAAAGCATTACGACTCCATATCCCAATGAATGCATAAGCAGTTTTTTGTTTTAGAAAGGTGCAAATAAAGAGACAAAGTTCATAGTTTGATAAGGATGATTTCAGGTCGCCCAATGGATGAAGGCATGTGGTCTACTGTTCTTGGCACTTTGCAGGAAAGCACTATCCCTAGATGGAGCCTATGTTGTAACAAATATTGAAATTTTGGCTTTCGGTCACTTAGGAGAATGAATGGAAGCATTGGCAGTGGAACGACTGCATACACCGAGCATTAAGCCACATGGAGAAAGAGCTCACGAGTCCGGGTTTTTTTTTCCATTGGGGATTTGGCTAACGTAGATATTTTAATAACTACAGCCCCGATCCCTGAATTCACTAAAGTATTAAAGGATAAGTCAGGTCAAATAAAGATTAAGAAAGATTAACGTTAATAAATCTCATCGCAATTTCGTGATTCGGGATTTCTCACGTCAAGTATTATCGAAGTCCCGACACTTAAATCCATGAAAGGTTAAATATTAATTTCTAATCGTGATTAATTAAGAGATTAAAACAAATGATTATTGTCTAATTAATCCCATCGTGATTTCGCGATTTGGGATTCCTTGCATGTCATAACTCTTGAGGACATGATACCCAAAACCCGAAGGCCCAAAAGAGTGCAATGTAAAAGCCAAAATATATTTCAAGGATTTGCCCATTAGGTATTTGGATGACATGAATATTTTAATAACCACTGCTTCGTTTCCCTGAATCCTGAAAACCCAAAATTGGGACTCCGGTCATATGCAAAACGACTTTAGAAAAACACAATTTTCTCAGCCGTGGAGAGGTCGTTTTTCGCGTTTGAATAGTCGATAAACGTATAAAAATCATAATATGTCCATTTGTGTCTTCAGAATTTCATTTTTATCTTGGTAAGGAAATCAAAATTCCCCCGCAATATGAGGTTCGTTTTAAGAAATATGTCGTTTTTACTGTGCTGAGTCATCATTTTCAAATGAGGATTTTGAGCAACTGGAGTATCATTTTGAGAAACAGTTGGAAGATTTTTTGCCTAACACATCAGATATCATTAGCCTCTTTCAGTTTTCTTACAGGTGTTACACATTGGGAGAATTGAATCCATCTCCGAGCCCTAATTTTCAGATTTCATATTTTCTTGTTTCTACACATGTTTGTTAAATGCAGATTTGGGAAAAATGAAAAGGGGTCTCAGGGAAATGAGAGAGGTTTTTGCTCAGAATAAATAGATGCACAAAATACTCTTTCATTTTATACACAAATGTCACTATTCGAGAGATATAGAACCATAACTGCAACCCTAGTTTTTGGCAGTTTGGCCCATTTTCTATGGCAGAAAGTTTGAAGAATTGGTTGTAATTGTTGTTATCATTTAGATTAGAGAGGATTTTGACGTCAATACATATACGAGGCATATTTTTAAAAGGGAAAAGGGACGGAGGAGTAGTACTCCTGGGCTGTAGCACTCATTTTCATGTTTAATAAAAGAGTGCAAAGCATTTTCGATCTATATAAGAGATTCTTGTGATTTTGTTTGCAGAGAATGTCTTATTGCTTCGTTTTCACATCATTTCACTTGGTTTTATTTCCATTTTCTTCCTGATTTGTAACTGTGTTTTTAATGGAATTCATCCATTTGTTATTTGATCTGTTGTTGGATAGGTTATAGGTTGTTTCTTGTAGAGATATGAAGGTTCGGAATTCATCCTTGCTAGATGCTCTGTCCCAACTATCTCTTTCCACTAATTTATGCTTGGAATTCACTCATTCCTAAGAGCTCCTTGCATTTTGATATGTTTTCTCTTTATTCTGCTACCATACTTTTTATAAATCCTTCCCTCTGTAATCAACTTCTATCTCGCCTCTACTCCATGGATTTCTATTGACGAAATACTCTTATTACTTGCTTGATCATTTGACTCCATGCCCAATGGATTAGTTTCTGGTCCAACCCATCAACCCTAAAAACCCAAAACTTTCTGTTACCCACAGATCTGCCCATTGTTAAGCTTATTGAATATCTTATTGTGACATATTTTCGAGAGATCCCTCTCGAGTTGGAAGGGGCAGTTTCCAATCAAAAGTGGTTCGAGGTTATCTCGAAATTTACTTGCATGCAACCCAAGTCAAGTCTGAGTGAAAATTTTTATTTCATTTAAAATGTGTTAAGGCTTGGCTCTACTACAGCCTAGAACCAACTCTTGCGACAACAGGTTCTTTGATGATTGGTCTCTTCTTGACATTGTGAACTACTTACACCTGATCTAATTTTCTTTTTTTCTCTCTAAACTCCTCTGAGTCAATTTAAGACTCAATCGAAAAAGTCCTTGCGTTCGAGATGCACACCTTACACATGCGTTTCAGAAGAGAAACAATTGAAAATTATCCAGTTTCATCACGAACTCATACGATCAACTCTTGAAGAATCACACATGAACGAAATGAAATAAACAACATACACGGAATATAACATTCATTCATTCACACATCAAATGAACACAGTCCAATGCTTCAGGATAATTCTATCTGTTCTATTCATTCATGAAAACAAATTACATAATATTGCAGTTATTTCCTGCGTCTTTCTTCTACTCTAATATGTTCTATTGATCTCTATCTCTATCTCATGATCTCCTAATATAATAAAAAAAAATCATCTCTATACAAAAATATCTCTCTTTTTTACAAAAGAGGGCTCCATGAGATTATCCTCCCACCGCCTTAGTGCCATCAACATTTCCATTAATACACCTTAACCCTATGACTCATTACATTGAACAGAGATCCATACTTGACACAGATCTAGACCTGCTTACAGTCAATTATTTCGATGAACCATCCACACATTTCCAAAGCAATGGCTTTGGCATTTATCGACCTTACACATAAATTAACTTAATTTTATAATTTAAATTTTGAAAATGAGAGGGTCGGTGCCTCTCCCTATCTCCAAATGTGTGCTGATGTGTTGATTTTTTAATGCATCTATCGATTCAGAAAGATGATCCTGCATCAATAATTCTTAAAACCTTTTCAACAATCTTCTTATATTCAAGTATTTCACCATGAGCATGAATAACATTTACAATATTATGAACTCTAGTGATAAAAAAATTCAACACTTTCACCTTATTTCATAGATAGAGACTCAAAATCTCGTCTCAACATCTGGAGCTTAACAACCTTTATCTTGACAGAACCTTTATAAGATTTTTCCAAATTTTCCCAAGCATTATGGGAAATTCCACATTCTACAATTTTTGGAAACACAGAGATATCAACTCCTGTTTGAAGAAGAAACAAGGTCTTAGCATCCCTTTTCATATTCTCCTTCAATTCTATCTTCTGATCAACTGATAATGTATTATAAGCATCTTGATCAATTGGCTCTCTATACCCTGCAGAAACAAGCATCCATAAATCTTGTGAGATGAGCAAAGTTCTCATCTTCACACTCCAATACTCATAATTTTCCCCACGGAAAAGAGGAATCTGGTATTGGACTGAATTTTTATTTTGGGCCATTGTCTCCTTCTTCCGGTTACAAACAACCACAAACCTGGGAGCTCTGATACCAAATGAAGAATCTGAAAAAATGGATTTAAGTGCTCATTGAGGAGTCACACCCAGAAAATACAGATTCAAAAATAAACTATGTTTGAAAATCTAATCAGTGATTATTTACTATAGCTTATGAGAAACAAAAGTAAAACTCGGGTATCAAATTATGGAAATCGCTGTCACAAAATTTTATTCCAAACAGTAAAACAAGGGTACAAAGTACCTCTATTACAAAACAGTAAAAAACAGAGTATGCTTTGTTTTTACACAGAAAAATTTCAGACTAGTCTCTATTATAGTGCACAAGTAACATAATTTTATCACTAACAAAACTCACTAACACACCCTTAGCATAAACAGGAATTACATTCTATAAATAGAGTTTGATGGGCTTCAATTCAATGAATGCAAATGAAACATGGAGATTTAAGAGGAGAAACATGGCAATTTCAGAACAATAAATGGCAGAGACGGTTATATTCAAAGAAGAGGCCCCTCCAGTTGTCATAGGCATGATGAAAAATCAGGCATTAGTTCCTTCAATAAGTACAATGATTTACCTTAGCACTAGGCATAGGTTGTTAGCTCTGCAGGACACATGCCCCTTCTAGCCACCAAGATCATGCAAGCGTAGATGGTTGGGTCACACAAACACTCTTGGTGATTGGTTTCCAGGACAAGTAGCAACACTTGGTAGGCGGTCACACCATTCTCAAGAGAATGCATGATGATTAACAACACATGGCAGGAGAGAATTGTGTCAACAAGCACTAACAACATTGATCATTGGTGTAATACGCAGTGAATGGATATTTCCATTGTTTAGGAATAATAACAATCTTCGTTATCGATATTTTTTTCTTGAACATTTCGACCATTTGTCATCGTTATCTTTTTGATCCTCTATCATTTCATCATATTTTTTGTGAAGGCGAGATTGTTTATTGGTCATTTACAAGGTGATCATTGCTACCATTTCTAGGCTTCCTTGTGTACATAAATCGATGGGGCTGATTTTTCCTACACTCATTCTATTCATAAATCATTATAGTATAACCAGAGGATTGCTATCAATATTTTTAAAATAAGAATAAATCTAAGTCAACTTGTGATCATTTTTTAGAACCATACATAAATTAGTGTAAATTGCGTCTTCATTTTATCATGCATGCATTGAAATTATTTGGGCATACTAGAATGTACAAAGTCAAAAACATACAGTATGTTAACATTCCTCTATAGGTTAACATTCCTCTATAGTGTTGGGAAGTGGAAGAAAAACATAGCATAAAACCAGAGCATAAGAAAGCAAGATTAAGCATGCATTAAACCAAGAAAAACAATCACACAAATGACAGTGTGATTTATGTGGAAACCCAAATCAGGAAAAAACCACGATCAATGATTATCGGTCTTCTTATTATTCAAGGGAAAATTACAATAGCCAATATTAGACATATAACCATCCTCTCCTCACACAATGTACTCGCTTGCACTCGCATTGTACTCTACCTCTATGGGTATGATCATATATATAACATCCATTACTCAATTACACAGACTGATCATGAATAGATCACATATTTACATGAATAGTTCACATATTTACATGAATAGTTCATAAATAGATTGCATTCATGTGCATGTGCATGTGCATGAGCATCTGCATGTGACCGCATGAGGAAATTTATTCACATGTTTCCAACAATATCCACCTTGAAATAAATTTACCTGATATATCATGCCCTTAATTAATTCATCACCTTTTCTGCAATCCAAGAGAAGCCAAACACAGTCACAGCTCTGAAACGTCTCTGACAATACCGTTACATGAACATGCCTGCACAATTCACTCCAACATGAACCATTCTGTCTCCATCAGTGACATGTCTAATAGACTGATGCACTTGTTCAAATCTCATGAATCATAACCACAGACCAAATCACTGCAACCACTATAGGTGATACTTGTGCTTATGTGTTTGAAGCACCCATTTCCATGCTCCTAACCTAGTTTTTCCATGTATCTATTGACAACACCAACTTCATCTGAAATGTTGACCATTTCTCCATCACAATCATCAAACTTCCTACTAGCACATAATACTCGAGACATATAACCCTTTTTTTCTTCATCAATTAGGACATAAACCTGAAGAGAAATTACAATGGAAATCCAAAGGGATTTTACCAATTTCGCATTATTCATACTGAATTTCTTGAGTATCTTCACCACATACTTCTGTTTTGATAACCAATCTTACCCATATTTTCTATCTCTATGTATTTCAATGCCCAAGATTTATTTTTTTGCTCCCAGATCCTTCATAACAAACGTCCTAACCAAATGAGAAAGCATGATTATCTCAATCATGATTATTCTTGCAACAAGCATAACATATAACACCAAGATAATGAATATACCATGAACACAATGGTTATACTCACTTCTTGTAAAACATTTCTCAGCATGAAGGAATCAAACATCTTGTACAATTTTCCTAGCATGCTTCAGGCCATACAATAATTTTTGAGTTTGCAAACAAATCTCCTGTTGCAATTCCAAACTAACCATTATGGTTGTTCCATATACATCCCCTTATCCAAAAAACTCCATGTAGAACAATTTTAACATCTAGTTGTACTATCACAACTAGTGTTAAAACAACATGAATAGAAACAAGATTTTAACAATTGGTGAGAAACTTTCATGGAAATCAATACCTTCCAAATACCTTTCTTCTACCAGCCATGATTTGAACCTTTCATATTTTACTATATTTGATTTTATAAAAGGATATTCATCAAACACTGCATCTTTTTCCCTGATGATTATGTGGGTAGTAGGATCCCATAGCCTGCACCCCTTAACATCATCATGATATCAAAGATCTACTTGTTTGATCTGGGTCCTACTTAGCAAAATGATAAAAAACCATAAGCATCACAACCGAATAATTTCACATTTGAGTAATTACCAAATGACATGTTCATACCTCTTCCTGAATCTTCCCGTCTTTTTCAACCAATGGTGACCGAGTTACCGGATAGCACAACTGCTTTTGTCCACAACTATTGTTGCAACTTGGAATTATTCAACATGCTTATTCAATCCCAAATTCCTTGAAATACTTTCCAAGTTCCATGGATATGAAATTACCTTCATCATATATTCTCAAACACTTGATTGATCTGTCAACACATCAACCTTTCTACAAGCCCACCTTTTTAAACTGGACACACTGCTCCACCTCAAACTTTGCATTTGAACAACCTTGACCAAATCCAACCAAGTTGTCCAAGTAAGCCTTCATCGCTTACCTCCAGGACCATTTAATGGAGTTCACCAAGCCTTTTATAGGCTTCATTACATGCAATCCATGGACACAATACCATGGGATACCCAAAATACATGGACACAAAAAAACACTTGCTTTGACCTAAAAACAGATTTAACTCATTAACTCTTTTACCAAGTCAAGTTTAACCCAACATACATGCCCCCCCACATATTCAATCTACCTAAATATATGTCTAGACTTTTCATAGGTGACCTGATAAACCAGGGGTATACATGCCTATCCAGGTCTTACAAACATATTCCCATTTACATGCAATCAATAATTTCTATAACTCCAAAGTAAATACATTTTTTTTTTAATTATTTCATGGTGACTAGAACATCACCACATTTCACCTTCTATGCAAACACAGGTGGAGAGACACAATAGACAGACAAAATGTCATCAACCATACCTGTAGCTGAATTTGCTTCTTTTGTGGAGTCCTCTTTGGATGCTTGTTGTCTTTTCCAACAATCCTTCTTGAGATGCCCAGATTTGCCACAAAACCAACATTTTGCCTTACCCTTACTATATTTTGACTTAGACCTAGCTATACCTTTCTGATCTTTCCCTCCTTCTATAGATCGACCTCTAAACACCATTGTTTCTATTTTTGAGGTTTCTTTACCGGATATTTTCCTTATCTGCTCAGAAAACAAATCTCTCACAACAGTGTCATAATCAATGGCATTTGTTGTGTTAAACCACACAATTGTGACCAGAGGATCCCAAGACTCAGGCAACAAACATAGCAGCGTAATCGCCTTGTCCTCATCTTCTAACTTTACTTCCATAATAGTTAATTGACAAATCAAAGTATTGAAAAAATTCAAGTGATCAACAATTTATGTACCTTCTTTCATCCGCAAGTTATACAACTGCCTCTTCAAGAAGATTATGTTTGACAAGTTATTTTTCATTTACATACTCTCCATTTTGGTCCACAAACCCGTTGTTTTCGTCTCTTCGGTGATGTTAAACAACACTGCATCTTCCAGACCCAAATGAATAGTATTGATGGATCTTGCATCTAGATCCTCCCGGTCCTCGTCTTTCATGCGTGTAGGTTTCTTTGACTTTCCATCCAAGGCCTTTGCAATCCTTGTCGCACACAAATATCCCACATCTTAGGTTTCCATAGTGCAAAGCTATTCTTACCGCTGAATTTCTCCACCTTAAACTTATAACTCTACACTTTTACCATTAGCAAAAGAAAAAACTCCAAAACCATTGCTTATAAAACCAAGCCCTTTATATAGAAAAATAATCTTATACTTAAAGATTGAACCCAAAATTAATGGTGAAAAGGTTTTAAAAAATATTTTAATACCTTAATAAAACCTTTTACCAAATCCACAAAAGTTCAACTCTTTTAAAATAATATTTATCATCCTCCCAATGGAAAAATCTTTATATGACATCCACCTTTAAACATCCACTCACTCCTTAATAATGGGTAGAACTTATACTCCACCTCACCCACTTGTTTTATTAAAAAACATTAAAGGTCATGATCATGTCATGTCACCCTTAATAAGACAAGAAACCTTGCATACCCTTTGCAAAACTTTAGTTTATAACACTCGAATACTTTTAAACCATGCAAAAAGTTTTCTTAAATATCGATGTTCCTCTATGGGTGGAAAGGGAGCACTAGTTTTGAAATCAACGCTCCTTATGTGTGGATGGGGGAGAGTTGATTTGTCAGCACTCTGTGGTGCACAAACCGTATGCACTAATTTTCCGAAAATCATTATTTCCTAAGTGTGAGAGCATTGTCACACCTCTAACACTGCCTAGGGAGCATCGATGACCTAATACTCATTCAATCTCATGCTTTCTTGTGCTCACAAGAAACTTGCACAAAATTCTCCTTGGTTCACCTGCGGCACCTACTCAATTCGCCTTGGCTCTGACACCACTTGTTGGGTAGTGGAAGAAAAACATAGCATAAAACCAGAGCATAAGCAAGCAATATTAAACATGCATTAAATCAAGCAAAACAATCACACAATTGACACAGTGATTTATGTGGAAACCCAAATCGGGAAAAAAACATGGGCAATGATTATTGGTCTTCTTCTTATTCAAGGGAGAATTACAATAGCCAATCTCAGGAATACAACCATCCTCTCCTCACACAATGTACTTTCTTGCACTCGCATTGTACTCTACCTCTATGGGTATGCTCGTATATATAACATCTATCACTCAGTTACACAGATTGATCATGAATAGATCTCATAGTTACATACACAATTCATAAATAGATTGCATGCATGCGCATGCGCATGTGCATTTGCATGTACATATGCATGTGACCGCATGAGGAAATTCGTTGGCATGTTTCCAACATATAGATGAGACTTTATTGTCTTTGGTGCAAAACTATTAGCACCAATGACCAATTTCACTGATTTATTTTTTTGTTCTTAAAGACCATTGATATACAATATTATGGAAATTTAAATGTGCTCACAAATAAATGGAACCAGAGTGTCTGTTCACTTTCTTTCCCCAATGGGTATGCCTTATCATCCGATTTGTACGATAGGAAATAGTAATGTGCCACCATGGGAAAAGAAATTTAAAAGACACTCTGGTTCCAATTATTTGTGAGCACATTTAAATTTCTATAATATTGGATACAAATTTTCTAAAGAGAAAAGAAAAATCAATCAGCCAAATCGGCCTTTGGTGCTACTAGGCATTTAATAAAAAATGAATAATGGGTATGGGGCATTTAATAAAAAATGAACAGTGTAGATGTGCCTAATAGATATGATGAGGAATACTTTGCATCACTTCTCAAAGAAAACATGTAGGAGAGAAATATCCAAGAGTAAACTCATCAAAAGGACAGAAGACATTCCCAAGCTATTCCAAAAGATAAACAAAAATCCATCATGTTTCTTGAAAAAGCATAAATTGGTAGGAGAGGCCTATTGCCCAACCTTGGAGCAGTTGAGGTTTGTCTCCAATAATTAGGATTCTTCATATCAATTTATTTATTGTGGAAATGCATTTTTCTTGTTCATAATTGAAAGTAAAGAGGAGAGAGATAAGATTTTCATATTAGTCCCATACTTCATGTTAAAAATTTTGTATGTTCATTTAACCATAGACAATATCACATCATTGTCACCCAACCATAGAAATTCACTATGCCACCCCTGAACCTTTTCTTATATAGAATGATTCCACTAAGTCCACACTAGAACCAACAAATAAACCCTAGCCACAATATTGATGTAGCAGCAACACAGTAGCCATACAAAGATAGAATACCTTACACCAAGAGAAGCACAAGAACAAGAGAGATACTAGAAAGACTACTACACTATTCCTCCAGACTTGCACCCTCTCCAACTGCAATTGCAGCTCTCCAAACTTGCTCCCTAGCTGCCACTACAATTCCTCATTAGACTTGCGCACTAGCTAAGTGAGTGAGTGTACAAATGATCTAAGGTGTCACCTTATTTATACTTATTCTGCCAGTGAACGTTTACCATAGGGAAAACCTATCTTGTCTGAAAAATATAATTTACTTTGACTTTTTCTGGCAAGGTCAACTTCTTTTTCTGGGTTTCTCATTTCTTTATTATTATTCTCCTTGGGCCGACTTATCTTCTAGGGTTTCCACACATTTGTTTAATGGTTCTCTTACTTCTGAAATATTTTAATCTAAGTACAAAGGTTACACTTGGAGGTTAGATACCAAAACATCAACACTCCCTCTTAGCTAGGGAGGTATTATCTAATATGTTCTTTATGTAATGGTCTAAAACACATCCATTCATATCACATGGCATGGGAAAGACTTACATGGTCTTCCGAAATAGTCTACACGTAGCATCACCATAACCACATAGAGTACCTCATGATCAAACAAATAATGTCACAAGTAGCATGGCCACATGGCCATCTCTTGATCAAACATATCATGTAACAAGTAGCATATCCATATAGTCCATCTCATGATCGAACAGATCATGTCACAAGTATCACAATCATAGTTGGATAGGCTATGGAATATGCAGTTGAGCCAGTTTGCACATAACTGGGCTACTACCCAATCCAAGTGGAGTTTGGGAAAATACAACTCGCCAACTCACACAAAATTTGGCATCTAGTTCATAAAGAACTAGTAAGTCATCAACTCTCACAGAATTTGACATCTAGTTCATAAAGAACTAGTAACTCACTAGCTCACACATAATCTAACATCTAGTCCATAAGGAAATAGTAACCTCTAGTTGGCACACCAAAAAATTGGTCCATAATGAATAGGAATCTAATCAAAAGGATTAGGCAATGTAGTGTGCACACACTACCCATCTAGCCCAAGGCTAGGAAACACTTCCAACCACATAGGTTGGCCCATCATCTTGAAATCTGGGTAACTAACCAACCCTGAAAGAATGGCATCTGTTGACCTTGTGTGAGGTCTTGTTGACTGGTGCCACAGTCAGTAACGTGTGTACCTGACTATTTCACTAGAGTAGCAATCTGTGTACCAAAATTTTTCACTAGAGTAGCAATAACTCAACATACTAGACTTTTTCACTGGTGTATCCCTTTACGTACCAAAGTTTTTCACTGGAGTAGAAGTAACTCGGCGTACCAAACCTTTTCACCAGAGTATCTCTCTATGTACCAGAATTTTTCATTGGAGTAGTAGTAACTTGACATACTAGACTTTTTCATCAGAGTAGCCCTCTACATACTAGACATTTTCACTAGAGTAGCAGTAACTTGGCGTACCATACGTTTTCACTGGAGTAGCCGTCTACGTACCATAATTTTTCACTGGAGTAGAAGTATTATTCCCATGAATGACAACTCATTGCCACTATCACATGCTGAAGTTTCTACCCTGGAATCGTATATGTGACTCATTAATCCCTCTTACTATGGATGTCCTTTTGGACTATACCAAGCTTGTCTCTGAAGTACACAAACTTCACTCTCAATAGAGGCTTGGTCAACACATCATCTATCTTCTCATTTGTAGCAACATAATGGAGTTTCACTACTCCCCTCTATACCATATCTTTGATATAATGGTACATGATCTCGATGTGCTTGGACTTGTCATAGAACATCTAGTTCTCTATCAACTTAACACAACTCTAGTTGTCACACCAGATACAAGTCTCCTCTGACTTGAGATCAAACAATCATGTATGTAGCTTCTAAAGCCACACTTCCTCGCTGCTAGATGAACAAGATGCTATATACTATGACTCAACTATACTAAGTGCCACACTAGTCTGCTTCCTACTAAACCATGAGATGATAGTTGATCCCATACTTAAGAAACATCCAGATGTACTCTTCCGATCTGCAACAATACTGTCCCATTCTGAATCAGTAAATCCATCTAGGATTTTCTCACAATCTGAAGCATATTTGAATCCATAATCAATTGTACCCTTTAGGTACCTCATCACATGTTTTGTTGCAATCAAGTGAACACTTCTCGTCTCAACAATATACTGACTCAATGTGTTCACCGCGAAACACATATATGGTGTCATGTTTGTTAAATACATCAACGAACCAATCATGTGTTTATACATGGTGAAATCCACAATATCTTAAGATGTATCACACAATAACATCAGATTTGTCACCATCAGTGTAGGCATGGCCTTACAATCCATCATTTTGAATCTCTTCATAATTTCAACAACATATTTTCCTTGACTAAGGAAAATCTCACTCGGTCTCTGCCATACCTCTAGACCTAGAAAATAATGCATCATGCCTAGGTATTTCATCTTGAACTATGCATCAAGCTTCCTCTTACTATCAATGATGAGCTTCTTGTCTTTTGTTAGAAACAAGTCATACACATACAATAGTAATATAATTGGTCCACCATCCAAAACTTTGAAGTATAAATTGGAATCTGCTTTACTCTTGGTAAAGCTGAAGATCATCAGGAAACTTTCTGATCTAGAATATCATGCCTTGGATGCCTACTTAGGTCTATGAAAATCCTTCTTCAACATGTAAACATGAGACTCCTTCTCATGTAACTTGTGTCTACTCTATGTACACTTATTTTGGATACTATAACAAGTGTCTTATCATAATCTTATCCCTCTTGCTCGGGGAATCCTATGGCCACTAATCAAGCTTTGTACATCTCTATACTATTATTTGCAACATTCTTGATCTTGTAGATCAGCTTGGAAGTCACCATTGACTTCCCTTTTGGTATCGGAACCAAGGAAAAGATATGTATCCCAGTTCTTCAGACTGGCTTCCTCCTCTGTCACTAGAGCAATGTCTACTGAAGAAAGGGAATCTTCCTAGAAGATATCATATCTCCTCAAAGACTTTGAAGCTTCGATATAGCTTCCTCAACTCATGGCACCTGTCTGTCAGTCCTGAAATAAGTCTCTCTTTCCCATCTGAATATGACGAGGAATATTTTTTTAATGAAAGTCTCTAAGACACTGACTCTCTCTGAGATCAGGCTCACTCTCAATATCCAAGCTCCCTCTGAAGCTTGACTCCCTCTGAACTCTATCTCCTTCTGATCTGGTACTTGGTGGGGATGCCCGTGTCACCAATGGTGGACCCATATTCTCCTCATGATATGGCTCATCAATTATATATATCTTTGCATCTCGTAATGTGTCACGGGACCATGTTGGTCTCTTCTTGGTTAGTGCAATTATTCTGGGTAGGCCCTTCTTGCTCTAGCAACTCTTCATGATGATATGAAGAGTAATCAACTTCACTAGAGGGATTTGTTCGATCATGTTTAGAGCCTTATGCTCCTTATAATCAAACTCCATATGATATACTCAGTATCCCACAAAAGTACCCTTCTTTGTCTTCTGCTTCTTTGGTACATGGATGTATATGGTCATCTATACAACTTCTTATCTAGATAGTTTGTTCCATGTCTCAAAATAGAGACCATGTAATATGTTTCCTCCTACAACTGTCACTATATCTCCCTTGAGAGTTATCACGTGTGACCTTCCTAGATAAAGACCAACAACAAAGTAAAACGATAGATAAGAA
Organism: Picea engelmannii; assembly: GCA_009831015.1. Classification (NCBI taxonomy): domain Eukaryota; kingdom Viridiplantae; phylum Streptophyta; class Pinopsida; order Pinales; family Pinaceae; genus Picea; species Picea engelmannii. Next base: position 40,640 of record ML790679.1, on the reverse strand, counting down.
TAATACTCTTATAGTAATAATAAAACCAATAATGAGAACAATCATCACAGTATCTCCTTCTCAGAGATATTACTTACAACCTTCCTGGAACAAGATCCAAAATAAAAATGCAATAATAATAAATAGGAACAACACTCTTCTAGTGTTGCGACCAATAATTCCTCCATGGTAGCCCGCCCAAAACAAGAAAACAAGAACAAAAATATCTCCATGGTAACCTCCATGGAATTTATAAGATAACCTTGCTAAGACAAGAGTAACAAGAGAAAAAATATTTCCAATATAATAACATTTTCATAAGAACATATATATGTTAACAAGAATAAAGGACAATTTCATGCTAATCAACGTATCATTACCAAAGTGATCTACCTGAAATCAAAACAAGAAGTATCTCCTAGAGGAGATGTTAGTTCATCTTGAAAACAACTACAATAAGCATTTATATCAATAGTACTCACATGATACCGAGTATTCATTGTATCTAGCAGTAATAGAACCTTTCAAGAATTTTTTTCACAACTTGTAATGTAGCAATTATCAAACTTGATATGTGCAAATTGGAAACTTATCAATTTACTGAATAAAACCTAGAACCTAGAGTCTTATCTTCAAGAATGATTGTTGTTTCTTTCCTTCTAAGTATCCTTCAAGATGACAAGTATTCTCTCCAACCTGTCCCCTATACTAATATAATATGCTTTCTTGAAATAAATCTGATTTAGAGAATTTAATGAAAGTAACCTTGAAACTATCAACCTTAATCAATATAATACCTTCACTAGAGTCATCTTATAACTTTAAATTTGACCAAAGGTTAGTATGATAATCATAACTTCAATAGATAAAAATACAACTAGATATTCATAAGATCAAAATAATTCCATAACAACTAGAGGCATATCAAAGTAATCAAACATGGAGTGCATTGTTCCTATGAATGTGTTGGATCTGAGATCCCTATGGATCTATGATTGTTGTTTGGACAAAACATCCCTTCTCCTGCAAATACCCTTAAGATAATGATACAATTTAAACATATACAAGTACATACCTTCAGAAGAACTGAAAAATAGCAGCAGGTAGTGGCACCATCCAAAAACAATGACAAGAAATGATGAACCAAAAAATTGCAAGGTGCTTCCAACTTGCAATCTGAATATAGATGGATATGTGATAGGGTAAGGTGCAATAGGAAAACTAAAAATAAGTCTTAGTACTTCATAGAAACCTTCACTTCAATTGGTGTCGGCACTGCAATTGGTGCTACAATTGGTACTGCAACATGCACGAAGCAACTAGAATGAAGAGAATGGCACCAGGGAACTGACACGAAGGAACTAACAGTGAAAACCTAGGGTTTTATGAGGAAACCCCTAATTTCTCAACTTCAGAAATTTGCAGATCTGATCCAGGGAAGAGATGCACCCTACTTAGTGAACCTTCTTAGTGGGTTCAATAAGTGTTCAACGAGCTTGAGAATGGGGGAAAACAAGGATCTTCCTTCCAACGGTTAGATTGTTACGAAGGAAACCAACTCTGATACCATGTTAAAATTTTTGTATGCTCGTTTAACCATAGACAATATCACATCATTGTCACCCAACCATAGGCATTCACTATTCCACCCCCCGAGCACACTAAAATTTTCTTAGATATAATGATTCTGAAAAGTTCACACTAGAACCAACAGATAAACCCTAGCCACAATATTGCTACAAAAAAAGCACAATAACCATACAAATATAGAGTACCTTACACCAAGAGAAGCATAAGAGAAATACCAGAAAGACTGATACAATATTCCTCCATATTTGTGCCCTCGCCAACAGTAACTACAATTCTCCAAACTTGCATCCTAGTTGCCATTGCAGTTCCTCCTCAGACTTGTGCAATGACTAAGTGAGTGAGTGTACAAATGACCTAAGGCATCAAATTATTTATACTTATTCTTCCATTGAACGTTTCCCAAAGGGCTGACCTGTCTTTTATGGAAAATATAATTTACTTTGAATTTTTCAAGCAGGGTCGACTTCTCTTTCTGGTTTTCTTCTTTCTTTATTATTATTCTCCTTGGGTCAACTTCTCTTCTAGGGTTTCCACACATTTGTTTAATGGTTCTCTTACTTATGGAATATTATAATCTAAGTACAAAGGTTACACTTGGAGGTTAATACCTCCTGCAACTACCAAAAAATCAACACTTCATGGGTTCTAGGGGAATATTTTTTTCCCATTGGACTACTAGTTTTGATTCATATATGGAAGTATCAGTTTCCCTATATGGGTAAATCTTCTACATCTCCTTGTGATATTCTAGGATAAATACACTCTTAGAAATATTGGAGACGAGTTGGGTAGATTCATTGACTGTGCTGAGATAACATGGGGAATATACACTTGCTTTATAATTTCTGTCGAAAGTAGACTTACAAAACAACCTGTCAGAAGTAATTCAACTCAATGCGGAGGGCTAGAGTCATTTGCAATCCCTTGATTATGACTACATTATGTTCAAGTGAAACACTTTCCATGAGTATGGTCACTCTGCAAAACAATTCCCAAGTATACAAGAATCTCAACCCCCTTTGAAGTAGGCTCCTCCCCCATAATATTAATGAGAAGGAAGAAGTGAAACCTATTCCAAAAGATACAAGAAGCATTAGTCCAAGGGATCTAAACCTATAAAGAGACCTCAATCAAGACCATCCAATCCCATCTGTGATAAATTTTAAATCCTTGGAGAACAAGAGGAAGTAAATGAGGGAAATTGAAAGACTCGCCCTAATTTAGCCTTTGGGTCACTAGCAAAATATCAGGAGGAAACAAAGAATACATTTCCAATCATTAAGGATGTAACCTTATTTGGGATAAGTTCAACAACTCTACAAGAGAATGAACTAGAATTAGAAGAGGAGTTAGATGAAGAAAATGAAAAAGAGGAGGAAATAATGGGTGAATTCCTAGAAGCCTCTGATTCTCTTTCCTATGTAGAGGTTCTAAAGAAATACTTGCATACCTCTCCACCATCAACATGGGGAAGGAAATCAAGTTGAAAAATCAAAGAGAAAGAGGTAGAATCTAACATCTTTCTATGCAACCAACAAACTTTGGACTCCACCATGTTTAGTGAGGGGGAGTTTTGCAGAAAAGACAATTATGTTTTGTTTTTGCATTATTTTATATAAGGAATTTATTAGAACTTACTCTTGTACTCAGAAGCAGGAAATCAAGTTGAAAAATCAAAGAGAAAGAGGTAGAATCTAACATCTTACTATGCAACCAACAAACGTTGGACTCCACCATGTTTAGTGAAGGGGAGTTTTGCATAAAAGACAATCATGTTTTGTTTTTGCATTATTTTATATAAGGAATTTATTAAAACTTACTCTTGTACTCAAAAGCAGTAAAACTAAGGAAGATCAAGATTTAAATCTCTCCAATATATTCTTTTGATCCAGTAAAAGGCTTGGTTTATGTATTTTTTTTGTTCCTCCTAGTATTTTGTTGTAATTCCTCTTTCATCTTTTCCCATCTTTTTATTAATATAAAATTTCTAGATTATGATTTTCAGAAGAAATGTCTAATTCAAAACTCTAACTAAAATAATTATTAAAAAACTACACTTAAAAATAATATATAACACTTTTTATTTTTTTATTTTTACTAATTTTAAATATAATACAAAATAATGTAATGCAAAAGATTTAATATCTTGTATACTTTATAGAATACACATTTTTATCGACATATTTGTAATTTTTTTTTTTTTTAATTTATGAAATTTCTTCTATACATTAAATGTGTATTATGTCACTATTGTACATGGTTGTTTTATAAAATACAATATTTTTATTTACATATTGTAATTCTAAAAAATTATGAAATAGTTCCTCTACAATATGTCATTATTGTACATGGTGTACATGGTTTTATAGAGTACAATATTTTTATTTACATATCGTAAAAATTTATGAAATAGTCCCTCTACACATTAAATGTGTAATATGTCACTAGTATACATGGTGTGAGTGTAGATTTTTTTTTAAAATTTATTAAACACCTAGAATGATTTTAAAAAATAATATGCATATCTTTAAATACTTATAAAGATCATAAGTTCAAAAGAAATTTACATATATTAGTTTTGGTCATTGTAAAAAAATTTCCATAAATTTTTTCTAAAAATTATAATAATTATTATTTAATTTAGATGAAATTTATTGTTATTTTATATAAAATATTTTATTATAGATTATAATCAATTGTAAAACATAATAATAATTATTTAATTTACATAGCTATTTATATAAAATATTTTATTAGGTTATAATTAATTGTAAAATATATTTGACATATATGAGAGAAAATGTAATATATATGCCTCACCCTCCATCCTTATATATGAGGCAAAATGTAATATATATATGAGGGTGGGGTGGGGTATATATGAGAGAAAATGTCTCATATATATGAGGGAAATTGTAATACAATTGCTCTCATATATATATATATATATATATATATATATATATATATATATATATATATATATATATATG